>JAQFVV010000539.1:0-219159 GCA_028023455.1 Epiperipatus broadwayi
GGTTGCCATATTGAAAAGACTTCGTTTTTTTAATGCTGCAGTTTAAGCAATCTTATATACTGTTCTAAATTATTAGATCATCTGGAAACTTTTTATTCAGGTTAGTCAACTTTGGTATAAGTATTTGTTAGAATTTAGTCGAAGAAAAAGCTAATTTAATATCTGACTACCGTTAGTTAATTATTTCTTACGTTAAACGCCTAATGGCGTCGGTAAAGAAAGCTCAGGCCTGCCGTGTCAATAAACACGATGTACATAATTTGGAAAAAACGATTGAAAATGAGCTAATAACAAGCCAAAAATACACAAATAAACAGGAAAACACTGTTAATGACAAATTATTATCAAAAGACAATGTAAAAAAAAGAGAAAAGTCCAATTTTACTGCAAATATTACCAGCAAAACGTCCGGAAAAACCACAAAAAGTAACGTGGACTTTGACACGAAAAAATACAATTTTAGAGCAAGGCCAGAGGAGGCCTCTGAGAATATTCTGGTAGAGCCCGATTTCCCCTACAATCTGGAAAAAAAACTAAGTAAATTGCCCACTGCAATCAAAAGTTACGAAAAAATACTATCAAAACTGGTGTATCAGAGAGAAAAAAAAACGGAAATTTCACATGCGGGAAGGTGAAAAATGCGGAGAAACACTGCAGCAAAAAATTAAGGGCTTAGAAAACAATTCGAATTCAATACCAAAATCAAACAATATGGATTTTGATACCAGCTCCAACTCTATCCAAAAATCGGAATTTTCCGCCGTAAGGAAAAAAAGTTATGAAGAAAAAAATAACGCAGAGGTGGCGCCATTAAAAAATTCTAAAAAAGTTTACAATAGCGTAAATCACAACGAAAGTGATTTAAACATTAAGAACAATGATTTAAGTTCTGAAAACCATGGGATAGACCTTAGACTTTCTGAGGAAGCCAAATATGACAGTGATTATCACCCCAATCAAGAACAAAAAACAAATAAAAGATCAGGCTTGATTAATCTCGCATCTCCCAACACTAATAACGATTCCCAAGCTAACAATGATTTCCTACTACCAATGGACAAACAATTAAGATGCCACAACTCCCGCACTATGGTTCCCAAGGGAGAAACAGACAATAGTAGAGGAGAAGAATTCCCCAAACTCAAGTCTAAAACCTCTTCTGTTAATGACATAGACAGAATAAACTTTAATTTTAATTGTTCTAGTCCACCACTTAATACAGCTGAAGAACAGCCAAAAAAAAATGTCATATGCCGAGAAAGCTGCCATAAAAACAACAATGGTAAATAATTCAAGAACGCAATATCAGAATAGACCTGACGTCAATCCTCATACTACTTCAAACCTGATTGATAGAGCTATTGAAATAATGGACAACTCTGAATCAATTCAGAGAGAAGAAAATTATGACAACTTGTCGACTTCTGCCATTAATGATAGTTCATGTGATCCAGCACATCATGCAAGAATAAGCTCCAACTTTAACCAAACCATCCCTGCTCTCTTGATGAAATCATTCCAAAGTTATAAAGATGACAAAGTTATTATTTTGTCAACAACAGATGACAATAACCAATTGTATAAATTCCCAGTAAACTCACTGTTTGACCTTTTTAAAACTGAAGGAATATGGGATTCAATCTACAAAGTATTGTTCCACCCTAATGACAGATACGTGGCGGTCCAATTTAACAATATCCTAGCCAAAGAAGCTTTCCGTAATAACCACAGATGCCTCAATGGACTCTACTTGATCACAATAGATTTAAATAGACCCAGTACATTACAAGGCTATGTTAGAAACTGTAATGTAAACTTTGGAAAAACAGAGCTACAAAACATCCTTTCCCCGTATGGCAACCTTTCCAGTTTCAGATACAGAGCTATTAGTCACTTAGGGAAAGATATTCTCACCAACGTAGCTGACTTCAGCCTGGTACTAAGAAAAGGGATTTCACCTTTAACAATACCAGGGGTGGTTGAATTATATGACCAACCACTCATCATAGTGCTACGTGGAGTGGCTCCACAATGCTTTCATTGCCAACAACGAGGTCATCTGATGAGGGACTGCAGTGAAAGAACATGCACCAATTGTGGAGCAATCATGAAAAAATTCCACAAATGTAATAGGAAAACTGAGAAGCCAACACCACTGCCTCAAGCGGAGACAAGTGGCTATAGGTCTACAACAGCCAACAGCCCTCACCTCCAGAAATATGACAAAAAAGAAACTCTCAAAAACTACCAGATATACTTCCCTGATGACAAGAAAATGATTGCAACCAACAGCACGAGCCAGAAATCTAGCTTAGCAATAACTGAAGTGGCTCAACAAATGGAGAAGATTCACAGAGAAGAGGTTCAACCAAGAAACCCAAACCTGAATGACTATGAAGCAGAAAGCACCAGCCTCTTCCAGCCTGTCCCACCCAGACGCAAGAAGAGAGTCAGATCAAGGAAATCAAAGATAGGCACAGCGGGTTCATCTTCAAGTGGTGAATGCCCGACTGTAGATGACTTGCTAGACATGCACTATCCACCAACCAGTAACTTCAGTCATAAAGAAAAAAAAGTGAGGCTAAGCTCTCCTCCTCTGACTAGGCCATCTGGAGATGAGAAGACTGACTCAGACAAAGAAGAATGTGAACAGGAAAGCAATTTAGAAGATGATTTTTTGGAACAGGTCCTACAGTTTGAAGGCTTGGAATATTCCTCTACAATGGCTGAAAATGATGCCCAGACTGACCAAGAAGTGAATTCATCAACCTCTGACGAAGAGAGCACTCTCAAGATCAACAAATCAGTCGATAACCAGTCTTACTAGTCTATAATCAACTGCCTATGTTAGCTTTAAACATATGTTCTGTTAATGTCAGGGGCCTAAATTCTCGTGACAGAGTTTATGCACTGTCACACTGGTTTCGTAGGCAGGCCCCAGACATCCTTTGCTTATCCGAGACTAAGTTACATGTCCGGACAGATGAGAGAATTATGAAAATAATAGAAGAATACGGCATATTTCACTACTCGTATTCTTCCTCAGCAGTCGGTGGAGTGGCCATTATAATAAATAAAAAATCACAGATATCACTATCTAAATTACTGCACATAGATGCTAGTTGCCTAATCGCAATTATCCAGTTCCAAGGAGGGTATATAAATATTATAAACGTGTACCTGTCTAAGAACCCTGAAATGGTTACTAGAGTAATACATACTATAAATTCAGTATTACGAACAAGCCCATTTCCAATCATTTTGATTGGAGATTTCAACCACACCTACAATCAGTTTCAATCAAAATACATCAAATGTATAAATCTCCCAGTAACAAGTGGAAGAAGTTTATTCCCTGAAGATGCCTTCTCCTTTTATACAAAAAAGACGAAGTCTCTCATAGATCTGGTATACTTCTCACCTTCTCTGACTTCGACAATAGAAGCCCACCTCTGGCCTACAGTTTTGTCTGACCATCTGGTGCTAGAAGTCAAGGTATATCATGGAGGAAAGATGCTTCCAATTACAGATTTACCTCGAACAAAAAGAATGCTGACTAGATACAACATCACAACCCAGCTAATATCAGAGGCCTACATAACATTTCATCATCTTCAGATACTAACTTTACCAGCAACTGATGCATGGATGAATTTTGTAAACTCACTTGGAGAATTGATCAATAACTGTACATACAAAACAAGAGGCCCGATAAGAATGATGGGAGAGTTGGACAAAATAGCCAGAGAATTAAAACAATTACCACCAGATGCGCAAAATATACCTAACATATTGTCACTGAAATCTAGATACAAGTTTGTCCAAAGTGCTATTGCTGAATACCTCTCAATCAAAAGAGCTCAACAATATCTTCACCATCAGCACTGCTGGACTAGAGGATACCTACGATGGGCCCTTGGTTCAAACAGGAAGTCCAAGGCCCCATGTTCAATAAAAGTACAAGGATTTAACTACTCTGGAGTTTCCAAGCTAGACAAGATTCGGGAATTTTACTTCAAGAAATTCCAACCCCTGGGTATGTACAATCTGCGGAAAAAATTTGTGACAAAAGACACCCCCCTTCACAAAATTACCGAAACCAGAATTCTGCAGAGATTAGAAGCCTTACCGGATAGGGCACACCCTGGCCTACCTGGAATCCCCAAATTCCTGCTACTCCATTTACGGGAATTCACACTTCCAATAATGAAGAGAATGGTGGACTATATTGCAGAAGACAGCAGAGAAATTACAGATTTCTGTCCAATAGCCATGGTTCCCCTAATAAAAAAATGGGAAGCCCCACATGACTTGGAAAACCTGCGTCCTATATCAATGGTACCCCTGATGGTAAAGACCATAGAAGGACTTATAAAGGAAGATATTCAGGAATTATTCATTGGGCGACTCTCAGCTTATCAATTTGCAAAGAAAGGATGCTCGACTGCCGATGCTGTCAGTCGTTTTCGCCTCATTATAGATCAGGTTCGTAGGAAAAGAATGTCCCGGCCAGTCGCAGTACAACTGGACTTTGCCGGAGCCTTTGATTGCGTCAGGATAGATGTGCTGCTTAGTGTACTGGAGGATCTCCAAGTGCCCCCAGCTTACCTTCAGATGATTGAAAACCTCCTGCAAAACAGGGAGGTTTGTCTCTCATTGGATGGCAGAGTTGCCCCAGGATTTAGGCCCAGTGTTTCCATCCCTCAGGGCTCGCCACTAAGCGCACTTCTCTTTGGAGCCTATGTTAACCCATTACTGTTAAGCATCGAGGCTTCCTTTCCTGGAATTGCAATTCCATTGCTGGGAGAAAACATCAGACACATCACCTATATGGATGATGTGGTGGTGTTCCTCTCATCACAGAGTGAGTTTGCAAGGCTCAAAGAAATCCTAGATCAATTTGCAACGGACACCGGTCTGCGAATTAATGAAGGCAAATCGTCCATGTGGTCAATCCTGACAGGGAAGCAAGTCCCGAGTAGACTGAGAGCATCCCCTCAGAAATTTCTGGGTTTTCAGTTGTTCGATCCACCATCAGTCATGAGGAAAAATTTAGAGATCTCATTATTGAACAAAATTGAAAAAACAGTGTCATCATTATCCAAGATATATTTATCACTGTTGGGTAAAGTCACATTACTGAACTCAGTAGTCCTTCCCAAAATCATCTACTACCTAGCTGGATTTGCCCCCACAACAAGGTTCATAAAAAAAGTGGAGACGCTATGCAGACGACTATGCTGGGGAGGGAAGGCTGCTGTTATTAGTCTAAAACGATTGCAGAAACCAAAACCATTGAATGGTCTGGCACTACACTCTATTAAGATATTTCTAATACAAAGAGCACACAACATAATTACCAAATTACTCCATGACAATCCAAAAATGAAATGCCCAATCCCTTTAATAAAGGTCGAACCAACAGACAGGCCACCCCCAAAACTTAAAAAACTATGGATTCAACAACAAACTACCTTAGTAGTGGAGAGCATTAAAACCTCAAGTACTCTATTTGATGCTCAACTCAACATTGGGAAGTCTACCAAGCAGTTTTTCAGGAGAGAAATAAAGCTGTCTGCTTACTCCCCATACAAATTCCCAGATTTATAAAGCTGACAAAATTTTGGAAGCTAGAACCAAAACATGTGGACTTCTTGATAAAAATAAACCTGGGTGCACTACCTACTGCGGCCTTTCTGTGCCACCAGAGAGGATACAATATTAACACGATCTGCCCCTTATGTAATAAAGATGAGGAGACAATGGATCACATCCTTACTCATTGTGAAGCATGGAAGAACTTCCGAAAAATAATTTTAAAAAGAATGGTCAAACCTGAACAGGCCCAAGTAGCACTAAAGCTGGCCCTGAAAAAGGGCATGTTTGGTACAATAAGACTGGCAACTTTTATAAACTTTGCCATCTGGACCATTAGGTGCAAAATAACTTTTCAAAAAGAACTGGACCAACTAGCAGAAGATGTCTTGCTCAACCTTCTTAAAAAAACAAAAGAAAAAGACAAGAGATCATGTATATCCTGGTTGGCTGATGAAACCTGGAGTCAAGTGAATTTAGAACATTGATTAACATGAGTGGGAAAAAACAATTGCTAACAAATTATCGCAAGTTCATTACTGATAGCCACTAGACCACTCCAATGCCAGAAAAAAAAAAGGCCAAAATGCAAAGACAGGGGGAAAAAAAACTACAGCCTTTGTCTAGAAGTATGATTGTAATGTGAAACCAGAACAATCACAAGCCAACAAAGTATTAAAATCTTTGAAACTGTTGTTATCCACAAATGAGAACTCAAATGATAACCTTTAATCATTGTAAATAACTTTCATTGTAAACAACTAATTATGAATAAAGTTTGTTTGAAATGAACATATAATTTTGCACAAAAAGATAAATAGAGAATTATTTTAAGAATTTAAATATTTTATTGGTATTCTTTTAATTAAATAATCATAATTTTACATTGTTTTATTGGTCATAAATCAGTTATCACAATAGTATAGCCTAAAAACAATTTACTCGCTGACGAAGAAGCTTCCAAATAAACAAAACAAATTTCACTTAAAACTATTAAATGGGCCAAGCGCTTTCGAGGTTTGCCCTCATATTCATGGCCGACGAAAGTAATAAATCTTTACGTAGTGTTATTAAATAACAAATATGCAAATGTAAATGCAAATCACACGTGTTTTTCCATTTCAAAAAAATGGTCAAACTGATTTGCATTTACATTTGCATATTTGTTATTTAATAACACTACGTAAAGATTTATTACTTTCGTCGGCCATGAATATGAGGGCAAACCTCGAAAGCGCTTGGCCCATTTAATAGTTTTAAGCGAAATTTGTTTTGCTTATTTGGAAGCTTCTTCATCAGCGAGTAAATCGTTTTTAGGCTATTACGTTTTTAGGAGAAGTATATTAAATCGTTTTACACAATAGTATATTAAATTATAGCTATCAGTTACTACACATACTTTTGTTTGTCAGATTATCAAATGCTACCAAGTAATTGTTATATTATTACATGAAGATAAAAGATTATATTATATTATTTGATTATTTTATTATGGTAATAAAAATATAATGAAAAGTAAAGATATACAGAATTAGTTATACAATGAAGAATATTATTATTATTATTTATTATTATTAGTTTCAGTGTAGTAGATTATGACATAAAATTCCCTTCTCATATTTTACTACTGTAATTTTAAATTAACTTAGAATAAATTTATGAACCTGAGATTTTATAAAGCTAAATTATTATAAATAGAAGATTAAGATGTAATTATTAGCTTAATCTTAGTGAGTAGAAGTTATTAAAGTCGTAAGAATACTATGAGTTTGTTATATGAAATAGTAATAAGGGGGGATAGTGTTCTTATGCCATTGAGGTAATATCCTGTGGGATATTGGCTCAATGTAATCTATCTTGTCACCTGTATTTTCACTTCAAGTCTCATGAAAATATTAAATATTTATTTAATTTATTTTTATAAACTGAACCATATTCGTATTTTAAGTTTGAACTAGTGAAATATTTAATTTTAATGCTGAATATTTTATTTATTAATTATTAACTGAGCTAGAACCCATTTTATTTATATCATATGCTATTCTGAAGTGAAGATGCATAAAGGCACAGTTAGAATATATATATATAATAAAATTTAAAGCTGTTCATTTATTATATTTAAATTAATATTTCCTTATTATATTTAATGTAAGTTTTTTAAATCATTTAATTTAATTAGTAAATATCCTAATTGTATAACATTATACTTTTGGCTTATGTGCTTGCACAATTAATCAAAATATTTATATCCAGTTTACTATTTTTTAGTTACATCTAAAAATGGTAAAAAAAATTTACATATGATTTTATAAATGATGGAAAGTAAAAGAACTAGAATTATTAAGTACTTCAATAACTGTGTAGCTGTACACCAGAAAAAAACAATCTCAATACTATTCTAACAACCTTATTTTCCAGGATTGAATATATTTATCCACATCTGAATTTAATTTCAAAATGTTTAGATTTAAAAAACATCATAACAATTGATATCTGAAAAATCAGGACTATCACATTACAGAAAGAATAAAAACTTATTATTATAAACTAGTAGAAAAAAAATTAGATATTGTATTCTTCTGTGAAATAAAATGAATGAGTTGTGAAATGAAGAGAAAATCACAATTCATTTTTCTAGTATTTAAAATAGGTTTAGTAGAGTAAAAACTCCTAACTTCAAGAGCAAGAGATAGTTGTATAAATAGAAATTTTATAAGTAATACATTGATAAGACTGACATCCATAGTCAGGTTCCTTTCGGTTTTACTAGTATATATGCTTATTATTAATATGATGAAATAGAGATTATATATGAAAATATTGGAAAAATAACCTGATTATATAATGTTGATATTGTATTAGAAAATAAAATATAAGTTAAAGAAAGTGATCTATGAACTTGCCTGCCTAGCCTTGCCAAGCAAACACGGAGTCAATTAAATATTTAGCAATGGCCATGTGCATAATTTATTCATGACACTCAAACTTTACACACCATGGGATTTATATGTCAAATTAGATCACGCCTGATAAATGACATAACAAAATTTTACTTTTAATCCTATACTCATCATCTAATTTAATAACAACTTAGTCTTTGATGTTTCTTGATGTAATCCACACTCATGCCACAATTGTGACTAATGGTTTTTGGTTTACAATGATAACATATTTGCACGATGAATGTTTAGTTTTCAAATATGATGTCATATTATGGATTAAATGACTTTTTAATCATTAAAAATGTGAGATGTGCAAAGTTACTTACTTCATATTATCATTTGTTAATATCCATTGCTCATCACTTATTCAATTTAATATATGCTATTTGTTAAACAAATATGATTTTACAATTTATTTTACACAATGCTCTGGTATTCAATCTCATTATTATTCCACTGCTTATTTAATATGTTTAATTCTTCATGATTCATACTTACCAATAGTGCAAGACTGACCACATCTGATTGTAAACAAGAACTCTATATTACACTGTATATTTAACTTTTTGTGCAAATAAAAATTATTTTGAAAAAAATGCACTTGCAGGCAGTTGCCCGGGTTGTGGGTTCGCGTCCCGGCCGATGCTATGACACTTAAAAAAAAAAGGAAAAAAGATGTTATAGATTAAAATTAAAGAATGAAAAAAAAATGGCAGTTTGATATTTGTACCTAGTAAAAACTCCATTATAATAATGAATAATTGTCATAGAAATTATAAGCTAAGAATTTTACAGAATAAAAATGACTTGCTGATAGACACATGATTCAACTGGATTGTACATTATTTGGATTCTGAATAAGTTTGCAAATAGTATTAAAAATATAGGCACACACCTATAATTAATTTTAATTCAAATCACCTTATGAAATTAGTAGAATTAAAAGTGAATTTTAAAGATATAAGAATTTCACTGTTTTTTATTTTTATTTTTGCATAGCTTTCATTGAATAAATCTACAAAGGCTTTACTCTTTTTCTTTATACTCTTCACAATATTTTATTAAACCCAACTATCTTACAGTTTTAATCCCTAATAGTGTTCTTCAGGACTGATATCTTTAATTGTTGCTTCCTAAGAAATTCAGAGACAACATAATGTGGATATTAATAAAGTAATAGAATGATTAATAAAATAAGTAATATAAAAGCAAAATAATATAAATTCAAGTGAAAGATGAACTTATTTAACTAAATCTTTAAAACAAAAGTGCAATACAGTATAAAAAAAGTAATAATGATTTGGATTAACGGTCAATCCTCAATCACTGTCAACCATTGTCAATCCACTGCAGGATGAAGGTCTTTCCAACTTTAACCCATCTTCTCCAATCTCTAGCCTCTCTTCTCCACATCACCCATGCACACTTATTATTTCATCCATCCACTTCATATGTGGTCTCTTTCTGGGTCTTTTAAATCTAACTATAACATGATTAAAATGATAGAGAAAGAATGAAAAGTAAAGTGCTGAAAAAAATTAAAAAATACATGCAGAAAAATTAGCAGTGGATTAAAAGATTAACATACAAGTTTACAAAAGAAAGGAATGTAATGTAATAAAAAAATTACTAGGTGAGGTTTATTCTACTACACATGAAACTGATTTATTTCAATGTTTTGAACATTAGCTAAGAAGAGATTTTATTCAGTATATATATATATAAGTAAATAATGTAAGTGCACTTTTGGCTGGCAAGGCCATAAATTAGTATTTTATCTAAATTTTACAATGCATCTTGCAGCTCATGGGTGCTATGAATCAGGATTCGTCAGCTGATAGCATGCTCAAGCATTGTCTACATATATATACACTGAATAAAACCTCTTCTTAGTCAACTTTCAAAATGTTGAAATAAATCAACTACAATTAGTATAGAGATAGAAACAATATGTGAATATTGCAAAATAAATCTATTTTATCTCATTTAATTTGTAGTAGAATAAAACTCATTTATAAAAAATATAAGATTGGACAAATGAAATAGTAGATATTTTGGCTTATTTGATGAAAAAATTATATTCATTATTTAAAGATAATTGAGTGATAAAGATGTAACGATTTGTATTCGATGATGTTCTGAAGGCTGAAGTAAGAAGTATTAGAAAAAAATGTAGAAATGATTAAAATTTCAATTGCATTTTCAGTAGCTGCTGACTGAACAAGATTCTGGTAAATGATTTGATATTATAAGAGAATAGATTTTACTGCTTAATACAGTAATGTGGACAACATTTAAAACCGTAATATTTTATATCATTGGCACTTAAACTATTACTGTAAATATTGAAGTGACATATAATAGAGTAGACATATCAATATCTAAAGCATCGCTTGACTTTAGCCGTAATTATGCCACTAGAGATGCTGATGAAGTAATAATTATTGTTTAATTTCTTAATACTTATTTATAACAATAAAAAAAAAAAACAGTCTAGTTTTAAAATAATCAAATGCTTTAATTTTTGTGAATATCCTTATAAATCTACACAAAAATACATTTGTCTATACATAATATCTAAATAAAACAATAAATACAAAGAGGCTAAACTCTTCATGCAGTATCGCCATCAGTGCAAGCCAAAGTAGTCAACGGATGCATGAAGGTTTGTGCATAAAATCCCTATCTAATGCCTACGCATCCAATGGCCCCAGATTAATCTCCAGCCTGTGACTTTCGTCAGTGAGGAGCCTTGGATCTGAGAGCGATGCACCTAAATCTGGTAGTACTACTACGTGGAGAGTTTACCCTCGGTGTAAACAGTTTGTGTAAACATAAGAAATGGTGATCATGTGATATTTAGTGGGTTAAAAAGATAAATAAAGAATATATTGGAAAATTGAGAGTAAAATAAAAATATAATTCACTAGTAGGCAGACAAGTAAAGTAAACAATGAGAGAGTGGTGGAAATATAAAAATGCTCATTATCCGCGTCAGTGATCCTAATTTAATTCGCGCCATCTATATCATTCCGTCTTCTATTAACAGTTTATTTAGAAGATTACATTTTTGACTGATATTTTCGTGGTTGCTTTTTTTTTTTTATCATAACAAATAATTTCTGTCATTTTTTACGGAGCTGTCTTAAAAGTAATCACTCTCAGATGTTCATTCATGAAACAAAAAATGTTTACTTAATAGCAGTAAACGTTAGCATTTTCTTCATTTGATAGAATGATTGTTTTAATAAACCTGCCCGAGCTTTCATCAAGATAGAAGCAGTGCATATATATTCACATATATATATATTTAAAAATGTTTGAAGATAAAATGAAATTTTGTCAAAGGAAAAAATTGAAGCTTTTAAAAAAGTTATATACGTTTAATATTTTTGAAATAAGTTTAAAGGAAAGGTTTTTATTCTAAAAGATAAAAATCAATCTAAAAATAGTTTAATGAACATTTTAAATTCCACATATATATGTAGTAGAGAACCAAAGAAAACAATGAAGCAGTTAATTGCTCTAAAATTTTTCAGATTTTATTTTTTATTTTTTATCACTTTTAAATTTTATTTATTATAAAAATTTCACATAGCAAAATAATATATATAAATATTAAATTTTAATACAATTGAACGCAAAATAAACATTTATATATGTATATAAAGACTAAAGTCTTATAGTGCAGAAATAATGTATCCATCTGTCGTGTTTACATATCTGTGTTCGAACATAGGTTTTATATATGTATAGAAAGATGAAATAAAAAAGGTAATGAGCCTGCTTGTTATTTCTACTATTTATGATTCAAAGCTGAATCACATGATTTTTTTTTATCAAAAGGCTTAGATTTTTGGGCCACATAGATGACCCATTCAACAAAAAATAGTGAATGAGTATGTAGTTGGCCTGGTTAAAAGATAAAACAATGATGAAAACTGTTCACCCAGAAGTTGGGAAACTGTTCATCTATGAAGGATCATAGGGAAGCCTTTTATTAAAACAGGCAAAAACTCACTGTACGTATTACCACACAGCAAGCTAGAGTAATCAATGGATTGCTAGAAGGCTTGTGCATAAAATCCCCATCTAGTGCCTACTCCTCCAATATCCCCAGATTAGTTTCTGGCTTGTGGCCTTCGTCAGTGATGAGCTTAGGATCTAATGCAATCCTCCAGAAGCCACCTTTTATCTCTACTTATGAGTCTTAAATTGAAAACATCTTAATATTTTCAATCCAAGACCATCAGCTTATATAGTAATACAGGTCTGAACTCAGTTCAATACCCATACATTTTTGTGTCTTTAGTTCCTTAATAACCATAGCCACCAATATCCTATCAGGCAGAATTGGTTTTAAGCCAATAAACATTACATGACCACCATTTCTTATGCCTTTTTATAACTGTGAGGCAATACATATAGTGAGTTTTTGCCTGTTTTCATAACAGTTATAAGCAAGCATAAGAAATGGTGGTCATATGATTTTTATTGGCTTAATAACAGTTATAAACAAGTGTAAGAAATGGTGGGCATGTGATGTTTATTGGCTTAAAACCAATCCTGCATGATAGGATATTGGTGGCTATGGTTATTAAAGGACCAAAGATACCAAAATATATGGGTACTGAACTGAGTTCAGACCTGTATGACTATATAAGCTGATGGGCTTGTATTCAAAATATTAAGGTGTTTTCAATTTAAGACTCATAGTTTTGTAGTTAAATAGAGATAAAAGGTGGCTGCTGGAGGGTTGCATTAGATCCTATGATCATGCAGTGCTCTCAGATCCAAGACTCCTCACCGACGAATGCCATAAGCCAGAAACTAGTCTGGGGATATTGAAGGAGTAAGCACTAGATGGGGATTTTATGCATAAGCCTTCTGGCATCCATTGATTAATCTAGCTTGCTGTGTGGCAATATGTATAATGAGTTTTTGCCTGTTTTCATAACAGTTATAATCAAGCATAAGAAGTGGTGGTCATGTGATGTTTAGAGGCCTTTTAATTTGTATAAGGCTATTTTTTTAAAGTGGATGCTTTATCTTTATTACAGAAATAAGACTTACAATTTTTCTTTGAATTATTCAGTTCATATCAAGATTATATAACCATTCAAAATTGATTAAAAATGATTATCTGGTGAATTTTAACTTAATGGTTAAAAATATCAAGAAAACAACTAAACTTGTCATTGGAAGCAGCAATTAACAAACCTAATAATATGCTTTAATATCAGTTTTTTTTTTTTTTTTTGAAATAATGAATTGATTAGGTTTTTGTTTATTAGAGAGCTACTTAGGTACTTTTTATTTATATGGAGTAATCATTTCACTTTTCATTGAGTATATGTATGGAAATATTTAATGTGTGGAGTAATCCATTTATAATTACTTAATTAGAAAGCAATCTGCCTGACAGTTTTACTTTAACTCTTGACCTGGAAAAGTTGGCTTTTATTAACTACTGTTTTTGGTTAGTAAAATCTGGTTCACATGAAAAAAATATTCATTTCATGTAATTACTTTTAATGTTTACTTTTTTAAATAAATAACAATAATTAAGATTACTTTTAGAAAAGTAATTTATACCTTTAAATAATTGTATAGTTGATCTATACATTCTACTTTTAAAAATTAAAAAAAAAAACTTATTAAAATTATTATTCATTCTTATTTTACAACCAACAGAAAATGTTGAAAAGCTCTTGTAACATGCTTTGTCGAATAATAATTGTCTGTTACTTGTTATTCATGAATAAATTATATCAAATAATATGTTTATATAAAAATTTATTTATATTATGATTAAGAGACTAGTAAAAGTAAATCATTGATTCAGAATTTGTAAGAATAATACATCTCACTCAGCATAGCAACTTTCTACATCACATGACAATTACATAGTTTTACAATAAGTGCATTTAATTTCACCTGAGCAATACATGTTAATTTTATACATTTATTCTCCAATTAATAATAATTAGATTTCCATTTTCTGACCAATATTAGATGCTTATATCAGTTGGGTATGAGCAATTTATTTAAAATCAAAAACTATAATCTGTCCAATGTGGATTTTTATTCTGATTTTATAAAAAAAATATTTTTTTCTTTGCAGCATATGTGACCTTTCAAAAATTAATTTATTTGTGTGCAATTATGAAAAAAAATATTATCTAGCAATATACATATATGTTGTGCTAAATATTTCCATGGATTGTTATTATAATAAATAATAGATATAAGGAGATTCCATCCATGTACACAGAGATAAGTTTAGTATTTGATGTTGCCAGGAAAATATCAATTACTACTAATTGATAACCCCTGAAACTAAACATGTTTTCTCATTAATCTATAATAGCTTTTTTTGTTGGAATTTTGGTAAAGTAAAAGGAGATCCTTTTATCTTCAAACTCAAGATCTTAAATTGATTTAAACACAGAAAGCTATTTTTATAGGTGTGAGAGTAGAAAAAAATAACATATTTCTTCACAGAATAAGATTTTATCAATGTAAACAAATATAGAGCTAACATAAGTAATAGATAAACTTATTTAGTCTCAGGGAGATATTAAAGGCAAGGGCTATCTCTGTTTACATGGATAAAATATCTTTATTTTTGTTATATATATATATATATATAAATGTATAAAGAATGAAGATTTCTCTGAATGTTGAATAAATAGTATTAAAAATCTTACAGTAAAGTATGTGTCTAATTGACAAGCACACAGAATAAGACCATCTGACCTTGAGAGAAATCTTCACTCTCAATATTTTTATGTATATTTTACACCATAAAAATTTCTAAGGTTACATATAAATATGTATATTTAAAATTATTACAAATAATTTTAAAAATAATAAAGTGTTTTAACTGCTAAAAACATATAATTTACTGTTAAAAACATATTATTCTAAAATTAAAGTTATGATTGCTTGTTTTAAAAATCAAATTAGAGATAAAACTGTTCAAATTAGCATATTAAATAATAAAAATACAAAAATGACTATATTTTAGCTTCTTGTATCTGTAATGGTATTCATTGCAGTTATAGTTTGATTGCATGTATTTTGACCTTTGACATTATTTAATTACTTTTTTACATTTAAGAGAATCCATATATTACCAAAATCAGTTACTGAAATGTATATTTTTGTGTGAGTGAATTTATGAGCTACAAAAATTATCAGCAAAAACATGTAATCCATGAGATATGTATGTGAAAAATAGTTAGAGGGCAGCAATGTCAATATAAATAATTTTACAAATTACAGTTGAAGGATCATCTTTCTGTGATCTAAAAAAATAAACTTTATCTAATCCATATGACAGGAAAATACAATATTCATTGCATCAGAATATCTATCTGCATTTTTGCATTGTTTTCTGATGGTACTGTGGTATCTTTTAGCCTACCTTTACCTCCAGTGGTTATTTGTAGTATTCATCTGCCCATTTTTAATTAATGTGATGGCAGAAACTTGAATATATATATATATATACTTTCAATATATATGAATGTGATGGCAGAAACTTGAATATATATATATATATACTTTCAATAAATATGAAAAGATTGCATTTAAAATGGGTTCCCCTTTTAGACTTTTAGATGCAAAAAGAATTTACATTTTTTTTATTTCCATTGGTCACTGTCTTTATCATCTGACTGTGATTTTTCTAAAATAAAATAGAAGATATATTTCCACATTCTTAAAAATATTTCAGCAATAACATCTATTAAAAAATATTAATTTATAATATTCAGCTCTCGATAAAAAAATCTATTGTATCTCTTCAGCACTTTGCTAATATTCTGACAGGTTTCTTTATTCTCATTAGATTTAAGCTTTCAATTTTCATTTTGATATTAGACCATTATTATTTATCAGAGTTATTTTCCAGAATTATTTCAACAATTATATTCATTCAAAGCAAAATGCTATCACATCATCAAATTTTTGGTGGAGTTGATTCAATTTGTTACATGAATGAAATCTGTTTTGTTTCATGTTTGATTTTAAAATCAGAAGAAATTTTTTTTAATAACTACTAAATCTATCAATTTATGCTTTAAAAGTTTAGAATTTTTTTGTCATTTTTACAATATTGCTGAATATTATAATCAATCTGCTGAGTTACCTCATTTCTAGACAGTTGTATTTTCTGTGACCATAATCTCGATAGTAACAATATTCAGAAGAAAATATTATTTTATATTTAAAAATAAAACATTTCTGTAAAAATAAATATGCAATAATATTAATTTTTTTATTTTTAATAATTATTACACAATTGTGGTATACAGATTTAATCATAAATTTAACAAAAAAATCAAGTTTTCAGACCATCATAATATTTTCATCATAATATTTTCTCAATGATCATAATATTTCCATGAAATACACTTGGCAAAGTTTGTGATTGTTAAATAAACAATATCTACTCATCAAACTGAAATTTCAGTTTCATTGGGATACCAATTATTCAATTTTCCCTGCCATCTTTTGATTTTTTTGTAACTAAAATATTAGAATGTAAATATATGTGAATTTTAAAGCCATACAAAAAAAAATCGTTTGCAAAATTTTCACCAGGGAGAAAAAATGAATATTTTACTTTTAGAAACCTCAAACGAAGTTCTGTCATCTCAAAATATGGGTAATAAAGAAAATAGAGAAAGTTGTGAGACATTGATTTCTTAAGCATTTATACATTTACTATAACACTTTATTTCCAAAAATACCAAGAGACTGCATTTAAAAGAGGTTCCCCTTTTAGATGCAAAAAGTGTTTACAGGTTAGTATTTTCATTGAAAACTATTTATATCATCTAACTGTGATTTTTTAAAAATAAAATAGAACGGATATTTTCATGTTCATGTAAATATATATATATATATATTGATTTATTAGTTTAAAACAATTCTAAAAATGCCAACACCATGCAGAGAACCTAATACAAGAAACCCATTAATGTTGCTGATTCATCAGGTCCTGAGAGCATTTGCAAGAGATTTTGGGAAACGTTTTTATATTATTTCAAACAAGAAAAATCATATATATTTTTATATTTATCATTATTTTTTCAAACTACTTTAAGATAAAGAGATTTTATTAAAAAAGATTTGATTTGACATAAGACAAGTCAAAATAATTTTAATAACATTAAACAGTGAATGAAGATTTCTGAAGAAGAAACATCTATATTATGATGCGAACAGTGTTTTTGAAAATATTTTAATAATTGTAAATGTAATTTTAAACTTTAAAAATCTTCATAACTTTATGATGTTAAAACAGGCAAAACTCTCCTTACAGTAGTGCCACTCAGTGCCAACCAGAGTAATCAATGGATGCCAGAAGGCTTGTGCATAAAATCCCTGAGTGGAACTACTGTATGGAGAGTTTTGCATGTTTTAATAACAGTAATGTGCTAGAATAAGAAATAGTGATCATGTGATGTTTAGTGGTTTAACTTTATGATGTCTTAACAAGGAATTTCTTCAAATTTATAAAATGGAGTTCAAATAAAAAATATATCATTGAAAACAAATGCTATTTTTTCAGTATATATATATTTTTTGTATATTTTTTATGTTGAAATATTATTTTTAAATTTTTGTTATTTGTGATTGTATATTTGTTATAAATAAACTAAAAATTTTGAGAATACATATACTTGTATAAAATAAACTATGTCAAGTGTTGGTAGCCAAGAGGTCAGTGCAGCTGCCTTGCAAGCAAGGCAGTTGCTTGCAGACAATTGTCATGGGTTTGCTTCCCAGCTGATGCTTTGACATATGGAAAAAAAAATAAACTATTGAAAATATAACAGTCATTAAGGTTTTCAAAGAAGAGTGGGAGAAGTTAATTAGTGAATTAATTAATATAAAAAATGTCATTCATTATCATTACTTTATTTGTTACTCATAAGAGTAGCAACATTTCTAAATTCAACTTTTGAGCACCTGGATACTATTGTAAGAAAAGCTTATTATAAATGCATTTTGAATCCAACTTAATGCTTTTGAGGACTAATTATGGCCTCAAGCTAGATGCAGTGCTATTTACTACGCTAAATTCTGTGCCAGCCTGGCCACAATGCTTTCACAAAACAAATATCTCTATAAAAGCGCTACAAACAATCCAGAGCACAAGTCTAATTTCCCCAATCACTAAAACATAATGGATCACACATTCAAAGTCACACCAAATCATATGCATTGAGAGAAATGATGGCATGTGCAAAATCAAAGAAGCATGACATATAGCCAATAATCCCAACTTCATTATTAAGAAGGAATCCAGCTCCCATCTTTCAAAAAAATGGCCATATAGTTTGAATACATTTGAATAAACTTGATGTATATGTATAAATGGACTCACCCACATAAATCTCATTGCTATGAATGTGAGGCCATAAGTAGTCCTCAAAAGCATTCAAAATGCATTTAGCATAAACTTTTCTTTCAATAGCATCCATGCACTTGAGACTTGAATTTATTTATTACATTATAATATTTAGTTGGATAGAAAAAAGTCCAATAAACCCACCCCATTAGCATTGTATTTTTGACACTATGCAGTATAGAAAATGAAAGTTGATATGAACATAATATTATTTCTTTTATAAATACATTTATGAAATAGTTAAGAATTATCTGATAGAAACCTAATGATTGTTTTATAAATCTTTAACAGCAAACCTATGATTTGTATAAATTAAAAAACAATCAAATTGTAGATCCTCCATGAGCTGAAAATGCCCCAAGCTGTTAAATTGTGTGACATTTTAGGATGTAACATAGTAATGTATATGACTGCATTTTCTAATGATAGTAGACTGCATGCTAAACTAATAACAGCAGTCAGAAGTCAATGTTTACTTGAGTAGACAGATATGATGATAAGATTGTAAAGAAAAACAAATGGAATAATTTACTATAGCTATAAGCACACATTTTTCTATCAAAATAATCGACTAATTAAAACGCTATCAGAAAAATTCACAATAGGTCTTCATACTCCAGCCAATACTAACAGCCTTATTAACAATTCAAAAGATAAAATTGACCTCTCCCAAACTCCTCAGGTAATTTATAGTATGACATGCTCTCAGCCTGGATACCAGGCCACATATTATGGGGAAACAAAGGCAACAGAGTCACTCAATACAGGTACACATTTAAAAGGGGACAGAATAACAATGATAACACATCTACATTTCTTGAGCATTTAAAAAAGACTGGCCAAGACTTCATTCCTTCCAACCCCATGAATGTATATATATATATATAGACAAATGACTGTAAAAGAAAAATAAAAGAGGCATATTTTATTAGCGGCAATAACAACGCAATAAACAGATATGATATCTGCTTTGATATTTCCAAAAAATGAACAAGCTGAATCATTTGCATTTAATTTGCATAGCTTATGTCTAAGACAATCTATTTTGCAATTTCCAATATGGCTATGATTATGAGGCAGAGAATCTCAAAAGCGCTAAGCCATAACTGAATTATTGATTATTTTCATTTTATAACTTCTGCAAACTGCGTATTGTATGCACTTTGTAAACTATCAAAATAATCTAATATTAGTTTGATAAATAAACAATTTATAAAAACTTCTATTCTAATTCCAGTCTACTAATGTCAATTATATAATGATGGTAGCTATAAAGAAATATATGTATAAATCATCATTTGCATTTTTCTAATTACTGAAAGATTAAAATCTTGAATTCACTTCAGGTTACGTTTATTATAAGAACAATTTTGTCAAACGATTAAGAGACATAGTAAAAATGACATATCATAGGAATTGTTACACTTACTCATGTTTGTATTACAATTATAAACATGGATATATAAAGTCTGCCAGACAATTGAACATTATGAAAGAGCAAATCTGTTCATAGTGAAAAAAATATTTTTCAAAACATTTGAAGGATTGCAAACTTTCCATTCAGTAGTGCCATTCAGTGCAAGCCTTAGTAATCAATGGATGCAAGATTTGTGCCTAAAATCCCTATCTAATACCTACCCTTTTAATATCTCCAGATAGTTTTTAGCTTGTGGCTTTCATCAGTACAGGACCTTGGATCTGAAAGCACTGCACCTAGATCTTAGGATCTAATGCAACCTTCTTGCAGTGGCACCCAGTGCAATGTAGAGTAATCAATGGATGCAGGAAGGTTTGTGCCTAAAATCCCTATATAATGCCTACTCTTCCAATATCTCCAGATTAGTTTTTAGCTTGTGGCTTTCATCAGTGCAAGACCTTGGATCTGAAAGCACTGCACCTAGATCTTAGGATCTAATGCAACCCAGAATAATCAATGGAAGCAGGAAGGTTTGTGCATAAAATCCCTATCTAGTGCTATTCATACAACATCACCAGACTAGTTTCTAGCTTGTGGCTTTCATCAGTGTGGGGCCTTGGATCTGAGAGCACTGCACTCAAGTTCTAGGTGGAACCATTGATTACTAAGCTTTGCACTAGTTGGCACTACTGTATGAAGAGTTTGCTACTGTTTTGACAGCTTGTGTAAGCATAGAAAATGGTGATCTTGTGCGTTTGAATGTTTATTATGACCCAATCTAACATAAAGTACATAGACAAATTTTTAATGTGACGAACCTAATAATGTTTCTATTTATGTTTCATCACCTTCCTAATTAAAATATTATTGAATCTTGTAATTATTTTTAAATGTCATAGAATTTGAGTTTTCTTTTTTATAAAGATGCTTTAATATTTTTTACACAATGTTTGAAATTATGTGAATCCACTTCAAGTTGGCAATCATAAATTATAAAATGTTTTGGTACACATTGTACTGAAAGTATGCTCAGCATGAATAAAACCAATTTTTAAAATAATACATCTACCTTTTTTTTATTTTTATAAATCTCTGAATATTTATATATTTAAAATATTTTCAAGTAAACATTATAGCTTTTTATATTTTAAGACTTCATTAATGAAATATTTATCTATGTAGTTTAGTGAATGATAGAATAATGGATTCTAGAGATCTGGATTTTGAACCCCATGGATTGCAGTTCCAGATCTGTCACTCCAGTATTTAAATTTCTTTTTATGAATTTCTAGTTTGTATCTTATTCTCATGATTTTTGACAACTACCTCTATTTTCTTATATATATACTTACATACAGCGCGCATGCGTATAAACAGTTTTTTTTTGTTAACATTTTTTACAGCTTACGATTTAATTCTTAGTTTTTATCACGGGAATTTGTGGATTTTTTTTCCTTGAACATTTTTTCAGGTTTAATTTAAGTAAATCTCTACGCCTGTTAATGATTTCTGGTTAAACAAACAACACAAATAAATAAATGACAATTCTTAAGTATTAGGTGTTACAAGTGATAAATTCAGAAAATTTATGTGTTTTCTAATGATTAACAACTGTAAAATAAAAAATAAAAATTATAATTTTGAAAAGTTAGTAGATAATAGTATTCGATTAATTTTTGGTTACATATTTTAAGTATGTTTTCGTACTTGTTATATGTATCTGTCGTTATTTAGTTACCTTTTTATTTTTATTGATTTTATATTATATACATGACATTAAAATAAATCTATAAATCTTACATGTAACTTTTGACGTTTATTACATCGCACATCCAAATAACAAGAAACAGTTATTGCTTCTGAAATTAAGCACGGAAAATCATAAAAAGCTGATTGACTTCATAATGATGTTTTCTAGAATTACTAATAAAGTTTATGTTCTCTATCTATCAAGTATTATTATTCTAATACTTATAAATAAAAGATTTTCAATGTGGGGCTAATTTTTTTCAAGAAACAAATGAAAGGATTTGACTATATTTTGGGGTATGTTAAGAATACGAATAGGAAATTTGATGCATTCAGAAGAAATGTGATTGATATAAATTGTTCAAATTATCATCACCTTAAACTTACGAATATTTGACAATTTTTAGAATACCCATTATAATCAATGAAAACTGTGCCACACAGAAGTTCAAAGAATATCATTATTATTATATGTATCAAGTAACATTAAATCTGTCACAGGATGTATCATAACATACTTACCTCTCCCACCAGTGGTAAAGTCAGCTTTACAATATAATAATATTTTGTTGTGCATTAACTGTTAACTAATCAATTAATTTTAACCTGGAGCCCCTGTTGACTGACCAATATATGATGGTATTATAGTTAAATTAGTTAGAAAATGGCTAAGAAATGGGTTATATAATTTACATATATTTACATAAACTCAATGCCTATATATACATATATAAACAATAAAACTCAGTCAACACTTAGATAATCCCAATATTAATAACAATCAACAACCCTTTAGTCTTGAGCATTATCACACACACACACACGCACGCACACACACATATATATATATATACACACACACCTCTCATGCAAACCTCAATGCTATGAATATAAAAAAATACATCATCCTCAAAAGCTCTAAGCTTCAGAAAATACACATTTGTTAATAGCTTTTCTTGGGATAATGCTTAAATGTATATTTTTATAAAAGAAAAATACTAAATTGTTTAAAACTAAATGTACACAATTACACATGTACATTGATTTAGATATATATAAATAAATAAGAGTTGTTTTCTATTCTCACAACCAATCATTATAAGGGTAAGATTTGAGCTTTCGCTTTTATCAATAAAACATTGGGTTCAAAATTTATACCGATGCACTTATGCAACTGGAAATTACCTTTAACTTTTTTATATTGCCTGCAAATACTTTAAGTCAATCATTTTTGTTTGGTTATTGAGATCTGACTTCAAGTAAATAACTATATTTTAAAAATCTCAGTATTCTTTTGAATATAGACATATTTTGTTTCTGGTGACAGACTGTTAAAAATATCAACATATTATTTGATTCATCAGCTTTCTATAGTATAAAATAAATAAACAAAAGCAGTTCTCTGTTTTAGCATCAATGACTTATAATCAATGATTATGCAAGCTTAAAATAAATGGTGATGATACAAGAGATATATCTGCTCTTGTTTATTTCATGTAGTAATAAGATGAAGAATCATGTAATATTGTGCTAGTATTATTCAGAGTTAGAAAATTAAATATGCTAATACTTTTAAGTATAATTTAAGTATGTTTACAAAATTATAAAACATAGTAACATTTATTAATTTAACTGAGTCAAAAAATTTTAATTTCATATTGGCTTAAGATTTTAAAAAATGTTTTGTATATTAACATATAAATATGCACAGTGATTTTTTTACAAAATGAAACATTTAGAAAATATAAACAGTACTATCAATTTTAAAATTTTATATTGATTTATAGTAACAATGACAACAACGTTAACGAGAATAATATCACAACTATATATAATAGTATTAATAAGAAAAAGGAGGAGAAAGATGAGAAGGAGTTGAAGAATAGATTATTTTTATAATTAATTGAATAAAAGCTTTATAATATAAACAATAGTCCATCCACTAAATCTGAGGTTAAATCTGCTTGAAAAATATAATTTTAACAGGTTTAGAACTTTTCTTCCAGATAGCTAAATAATAGCTAACTAACTAGTACTGGTTAGTAAATGAATATCTAGCTCTTCTTTTGTGAGATAAAAAAAAAGAATAGATAACTGTTCAAATTCTTACTATTCTGTAATCCTGGTAAACACCATGTTTTTCATTAATGATTTTTAATTATAAATGTATTTAAATGCACATTGATTACATAAGTCATATTTACTAAGGCTGTAACCTCAAGAATTTGCATGTAAAAATGTGATATTAGGGACCTCTACAGGTCTTAACCACAAGCTTATGCTTTGGAAGTTTTTATAATGCTTAAAAATTCTTTATTTTGTAGTAAGCTTTACCAAGTCTGCTCTACTCTTTATTTGACTACAGAATTTATAATTTCACAGATGTTCCTTCATGTATTTATTTCCATACTGTAATTGAATTCATTCTCCATATAAAATTTGATTTTTTAATATCATGTAAATTTAAATTGGAAATAAAAAGTTGAGAAAATAAAGTTTTTGGAAGCTTATTGTATTATTTCATTATTATAGTATTTTTTATTTTTGTATTCTTAATTAGATTTCTATATTTTTATGTAATGAAACAACTAATATTAATTAGGCTTGTAATCTACATAAAATTTTATGTGCATATAGATAGCTGGATTTTTGGACATTTAAATGTCTGAAAGTTTCAGATTTTCTTCTCAATAGTTAGGCATTGATAAAATGCTGGACTAGTTCTAGTATTTTTATTCCCTAGCACCTCACTGATGACGCTAGAGGCAGAAACCGCGGTCTGAGGTTGAGGGTATTTTTGAAGCTTCATAAGAGTTTGTTTTTAACTTACTCTATATATAAAACAGTATGGGTATGCTGTAAATTTTATTATTTTTATTTATTATTTTATATTTGTTAAAAATACATTCATTAATTATAATAAAATGATATAGCATTATAATATTTTTACAATATATCCACTCTACTTTGAACACTTTTTATCAAAAACTTTTTATTGTACATATATGCATACATAATCTTATGTTTCAACTGTCCTGCAGTCTTCAGAGCTATAATATAATGAACAAAATAAAATAAAGTACACAATTATATAAATAATACCATAAAAATGTAAACAATAAAATTAATTAAAAAAACATAAAATATAATAAAACATAATAAAACTGAAATAATTTTTTAATTAATTTTATTTTTTACATTATAATGGAATTGTTTATATAATTATATACTTTTTTTCATTATATCATAGCTCTGAAGAAGACTGCAGGATAGTTGAAACATAAGATTGTGTATGCATATATGTACAATAAAAGGTTTTTGCTAAAAAATGTTCAAAATAGAGTGGATATATTCCATTTATATAAGATATTACAGCAAAATAAAGGAAGTGATAAATTTGATGATGTATTTTTGTTTGACTTTTCTTGATCTTAAACAGTTTCCATTTAGTTAATTCAAATTTATTCACTATATTTTTATCATGTAAAACATGTGGAAAAGAAAAAAACATGTTCTAATGAGTATTAAAAATAAAAGCCTTGCACTTTATGGGTGTCTATTTGAATGAAAATATATTTTTAATATATTAGGAGTTTTTAAAAATACTTTAAATTTTGCTTTCCAAACCAATATATATCAAAGTATTTATTTAATAAGAGATATCTATATAAAGGAATTTGAAAGAAAAAAATTTGTATAAAATATCTTTAAAGACAAAAAATTTCACCTTTTCACATATGCACCTTAATAATTTATATAATAGATCAACAATGACACATTGAGTAAAGAGGAAACTCTCAAACCCAAACACAATATAGATTTTATAGGCCAGGGGTGGGCAAATAGTTGCCCAAGGGCCACATGTGGCCCATTAAGAGTTTTTATGTGGCCTGCCAAGACAATCAGAAAAATCCGTCTTGAACTGAGATTTCCTTCCCATGCATGATCGAAGATTTGTCTCATATTTTCCACTAGGATGGCCATGTCAATACACATACACAGTGTAGATACAATGTTAAGTGCTTTTCCAGTTGATCTGGTTAATTCAATTTTGTCTTTCCATTAGAAAACATATATATTTTCTACTTTAGAGAAACCATGAACCCTCAAAAAAAATGTAAAATCGATGATGAATGTCATGTGTTTAATGAAGAATGGACAAAAAATATTTTTTTGGTAATACAGGGAATAAATCAGTGTGTTTATTGTATCATGAAAAAAGGTGTGGCCCTCCGCTAACCTTCACTTCCATAAAGGGGCCCTGATATGGCCCTCCGCCAACCTCTGCAGTCCCAAGCCAAAACAATTGCCCACCCCTATTATAGGCCACTCTGAACCATCTTGATTTGAGAGCAGGAAGATGTTACTCTGTTCATTTTTGCATCAAATCCTTTCTCTTCAATTACATACATAGTAAATAAATTTGAACATTAGAAAAAATCTTTATAAATTTTTCATAAGAATATAAAATTGTCTTTACTGTTTATTGAGCAAAATTCCAACTGTAATAATGTTTACATTATCATGTAACTGACTGATACTAAAGAAATGCAATGGACAAAAAATGTATATAATTTCAATACCAGATCACATAAGAGTGAATGAAGTTCCTTTTGCATATTGGAATGCATAAAAGTCCATATGAAATTCTAAAGTTTATTTTTATTTATTTATTTAAATGCAAGAGTAAAATTAAGAATAACATTTAGTAATTCATAACATTAAATAGATAAATATAAAAAAATATTGGTGGTCGAGAACAGCGCGAATAGATAAATATAAAAAAATTCTGCATATAACCGCCATGACATAGATAACATTATAATTTGATGTTATATTGTTGTTAAATACTAGTGTGGAAACTGATATTCACAGACTTTGATCTTTAATATTTGACTTGTATAATTTATTAAATAACATTAGCAGTCACAGTTACATTTAAATGAGAAAACATTTGTTTATTTTTAATATTTAGTTACATATTTAATGTGATTGATTGCATTGTTGAGATAATAAAAAATCTGTTTACTTATTATTAATTTATATATTTCTTATTTTTATTTATGGTAGATAATAGGAAAAGTTTATATATTTAAAAAATATTCCATGGCTTTATAACATCTTTATTATTGTAAAATGTGGATGATAGAAAATAAAAGGACTAATAATAATATATGAATGATAAAGTTTGAATATATTAAGTATTAGAAAAGAAATAATTTTTAATCTTTGTGTTTAGCTATTATTGGAGTTGTATCAGAATGTGCATCATTTTTATATACTATTGACAACATATTCTTTTCATTTTTTTGTTATTATTTTTTAAATAAAAGTACATTTCATTTTGAGATTATTTATATAATGCAAAAAAAAAAAAAATGAAGAGATGAATGAAAGTTTGTTCTTCTTAACTCAATTCATTAATAATTATTATTTATATTTTTATTAAATTAATTAACATTGTTATATTACTAAGTATGTACTAGTTTTAAATTATATTTAATTGGATTGTAATCTTACATATAAATTCCATATTTTCTCTGTTGTCTGATTGGTGAATGTTTGTTCAATGTCACATGTCAAATTTACAATCACTATGCTTATGCGAAGGAAGTAATTATGCCATTAAATAAAAAAATACTGGGAAAAAATCAGTATGTGTGGGGTCCACTAGAGAAAGCCAAGGACTCCAGATTACTCTGTTTCTGGCTCCCAGTTTTGATTCCTGTTGCCCTAGTTTAGGGAACAGGATTGGTTTAAAAGTATACCAAGTTAAAAGGTGAGTATATGTTTTATTGTTTTATCACCTTTAAAAGAAAGTTTAAGTTGGTTTTCATTCAAGAATAACTGATTTTTTCTGGCGTTCCGTTTTGCGCAAATGGCTGCTATGGGAAAAGGTAAAAGCCAGAATAAGTAATTCCAAAAAAAGCTGTGGCATAACATAAGACTTTGAAAAAGATTTTAAACGAATCCAATTGATCAAACAATGAAAAGAGCTACTAGAAATCCTAATTTTCAGTAACAGAACAAGTTGGGAAGTGATTTGGAAATTAAATTCCATTGAAAACATTAAAGAAATAAGAAAAATGCTTTGCAAAGATAGCTTTAAGAAATTCACCGTAACACCTGATATCTGTAAAGTAGAACAAGTTTCTAAGGCTGCAAATCAGCCAGGGAAGACAGGAAATGGCCCAGGGAACATACTATATAAAAATAATCACAGAACAATGTGTAAAAGAAATTATATCAGCAAATCTGTCATGAGAAAAATGTTACGATACTGTCGTGTCGAACTGGAAGTGGCCGAATGCAGCAAAACAGTGCAGGGGAAAAATATGAAAAATTATTTTGAACGTTCAATTCGATCTCAATTTTAGAATCAAACAATATAGAGTATGATTTAAGCTACCTCCCTGCACAAAAATTAAATTTTTCTGATGATCCGATCAAAAGTTATTGGGCCACTTCCGGTGAAATTGGGGTGCCACAAAAAATAAAAAAATTTCAAATCAACACACGATTACAACTAAGAGAATCCTGAGCTAAAAAACGACGATTGACAGATTAAGATAAGTATAAATGGTGTTATAGATATAAACAGAAATACTGAAGATGCAAATTAGTTAACATTGCTTAATTCAACAATTATTTAGAATATTATAAAGATTGATTGCACAACTGAAGCATTGATTACTGGTCAATACATTGAATTCAATCTAGACAAGCAGAATTGAAATATTATAAATAGGAAAGAGTCATTCTTGAAATCTTTCTACGATAGGCCTACTTTAGAGTTACAGAAACTAATTGTTAAAATATGATTTTGCCATCAATATTTGTGTTCTACAAAACAATAAGAAAGAATCTTACAAAGATAACATAGTTGGAATAACCTAGTCGATTCCTACAATGCTAATCATACTTCATAATTGGAACAAGTGAAGATTTATAGGCTTGATTGTAAATCATGGAGAACTTTGCAGTTGAGTGAAATAAATAGTTATATTGAACTTTGATGGACATCTGCAATTGTTAATAATATATTGGATTTAATGGATGTGGAAGATGAACAATCAACTGTTTTACTGAAATCATCCAAATGAATAACTTTTAATAAGGATTAAGAAATTTGCAGAATAAAAGCAATAATTCTTTTAACAAGAACATAACCACAGACAAATTTAATTGACACACTGGATGCTAGGCATTCCAGCTAGAAATATCATCTTTGTAACATTAATGAATTTTTTGGTGGAACATGGACACAGGCCTGCGTTCCTCATTGCTTCCTCAGGGGCTGATGGCGGCAGTCATTGGGGGTCTGGTTATGGGTGCGGACTGTTGACGATTATTGCCACTACCTGGAAAACCTGCTGGGAGGGTTCAGGGTCAAAGTTTTCAGCGCAGATTCTGCTCCCATGGGCTGCTATGCCTCTTGATGGATTGTATTTGGGCAGTGCAGATCTGTGCTCATTACATGTACTTTTTAAACAAATGATTTACATCATGTAGTGGGTGATCAGTCACCTGCATTTTTTTCTTAATAAAAAAAAAATCAGTATGTGTGCTTTTAACTACAAAGTTGTAGTATATATTTTATGGTAAAGGTTCCCAGCCAGTTGCAGAAACAGCCACAAAGGCTGACTCGTAATTCGGTGCTAAGGCACTCAATGGTCTGTCAATCCTCTAATATAGTTCAGATGAATGACGTACTCA
This sequence comes from Epiperipatus broadwayi, assembly GCA_028023455.1. Taxonomy (NCBI): domain Eukaryota; kingdom Metazoa; phylum Onychophora; class Udeonychophora; order Euonychophora; family Peripatidae; genus Epiperipatus; species Epiperipatus broadwayi. Next base: position 29,846 of record JAQFVV010000539.1, read on the forward strand.
GAAATGTTTGTAAAAAAACATATATTTACATTAGATATTTAAAAAATATTGTTAAAGCAATCAGTTAAAAAAATTATAAATATTATATTTAATAAAAATATATTACAAAAACAACAGACATTTTTGTATTCTAACATTAATAAATGCTAACTATTAATAAAGCTAAAAAACTATTACTATTAGTTCTGAAGCTATGAGAAATTTAACAAAATGTTTTTTTTTTTCATAAGGCACTCCAATAAACATATATTTGCACCATAAAGCTTTCAAATATAACAGGTATATTTAAAAATGTAAATTTTAATTTAGCTTTATTAAAATTTGAAAGTTAAAGAACCCAATTATTACAAAAATGACTGGCTGAAAGCCTGGAATTTTTCTAATTTGTTATTCTCTTTTAAAATTTTTTGTTTAATTTACATTTAATCTTAAAAAAATTGTTAAAACAACCATTTAAAAAATACCACAACCTTTGTAAGACTGCATTCATCTGGTAACATAGAGGGCAGACTAAAAAATAACCAGAATTATTCTCTGGTTTGTATGCCTGTTGTAGTATATATTTATGCTATTATATACTTTTTTGTAGAGCCCCTTCAACATCAATTTTCCAAATAACATTGTTGTGTAAAACTGTGGGGCCATGTAGAAATTTTTTTTGGAAAATGCATTTCACCTATTTTGTCAATTTTTTTATAATGGCTGAAAAGTTTGACAATGTGAAATTCTGTTTTTATTTACAGAAAATGATAAGGCAAAAAGTTATAATGCTTAAAAAAAAGATTATAAGTAAACTTATTTCATAAAAATAGAAGTATATAAATGGTTTAATTGAAATGTTAAATTTACCACAGCCCTAAAAAGTGTTGCAAGTGAAGTCCAAAGTAAAAACAATGTTGATTTTTTTTTAGTTTATAACGACCACACATTTTATCTGCAAGTTCAGAAATGTTTACATGATATGGCAAAATGTAAACATCCTGTTTTATAACAAAGAAAAGAGTGTAAACTCCATCCCAGCAAAGAATCATCTCTCAAAGCCTTGAGTATGAAACACTTTTTAATTAAATTCAGCAAACCGCAGATTATCTATGAGCTGTAGTCACTCAATTTCACTTAGTGTGATTTTTTTTAATTGCTCGAATAAAAAAATTTCTCAATTTTACTTTTTTTGCAGACATAGAACTGGGGGAGGGGGTGACAGTGATATAAAATGCATCACTCTGCAAGTGTTTCCAGTCTACTTGAAAACTGGAAAACAGGTTTAGGCTGGTACATTGCATTAAATAGACTATACTTTTTAAAGCAATTCAATTTGCAACATTTAAAATACAATTTTTTATTATAAAATTCCAGTTATTTTGGGGTCACACTGTGTATATAAGATTTAAATTCTAAATTTATAGCTAGTTTTTCAAAATAGTAAATCAATTTTAAGTTATTTTAATGTTGTATCATAATTATCATATAATACTACATCATCCATGCACTTTACTACTGTTACACAATGCTTTATTTACCACCCTCTTTTACAATTTACAGTTTCAATTACCCCAACAATTTTCTTCAGAACTTTTACATCTCCTAACTTCAACTGTTAAACAATTAAAGTGTTAAATTGTTAGAACAGTTGAAGTTAGGAGTTATAAAGTTCTGAAGAGGATTTCTGGGGCAATCGAAACTGTAAACTGCCAAAGAGGGTGGTAAATAAAGCATTGTGTAACAGTAGTAAAGTGCATGGAGGATTTAGTATTATATGGTATACATTTAGCAATGCAATATAGAAAGAGTAGTTATTGTACCATAATTATAGTACTTTGATTTTTTTATTAATAAATATTATTTTTTAATAAAATTTTAAGCATAATCTGTTTTTCTTAAAATGATTTAAATCTGAATTTTTCTTCAAGCTTAAATTTGTAATAGATTGTCTGAGAGTTTGTGGTAATGGCTTTTTATTTGTAATTATATGTTGGCTGACTTTCGTTATCTAAAATTAATTGTTAAATGTCTTTAGAAAAAATCAAACTTTATTTAACCTTTTTAATCTATAATATTAATAAGCCAATAAGCTAATACACATGCACTTTGCAGATGTCACTATATAAATGAATACTCCCACTTTTTCAAGCCCAAGATAAAGTCTTTAAGAAAATATAGAATGAATCCGCCTATATTTTCGACCCAACCTTATATGTATGGGCAAATCTGAAGTGTTTGAAATGAAGAGTGTGAAGTTATTAATTGATCACTTTAAATTACTTTTTTACTACGTAAATAAATGACGCTAATGAAATTTCTAGAATTTACGATACGTCATACTTATATTAAACATATGTAAACAAGACATTTATATAGTCATTTATATAATGACATCTGCAAAGCGCATATGTGTTAGCTTATTGGCTTATTAATATTATAGATTATAAAAAAAAACATCGCGCTATATAAAAAAATAAATGTCTTGTTAACCTTTTTAAATATATCAATTGTTAGAAATGGCTCATGTTATAACACAATGTTTCAAGTGATATAAATTTCTCTCTGAAAGCGTTGGAATCTAATCTGGGAGATTCAGAAAAAAATCATAAATATTGAATTATTTATCTACATGGGCCTTCTTGATTTCTTCAATTTTTAAGAGAAAAGATAATGACTTCCAAACATTATGAATATTACACTAAATTGACTTATTGGTTTATTTGCCGTTATAATGTGAATAGTTTTTTTTTAATTTTCTTCTTTTCCTTTTCTCTCTCTGTCCAGTATTTTGTCTTTCCTCAATTAAACATATGTTCATTGGTACATGCACAGTTTTTATTTTAGATACATCTGTTTTTCTTCTCTAATCATTACTTCATGTTCTTTTCATAATTTTTCAATTTATAGGGTAGTGTATTCATGTATATCAGGATAACAAGCAAACTAAAGAAAATCTACAATCATATTAGAACAGATTACCAAAGTCAGTACACTACAAAAATCTTAATTCTACAAAACTAGAAAAGAAAATGCTGAAAAATAAAAACTGCATCCACGAAATACAATCCAAATGTGGAAGGACAGTTATAAGTGAAACAAGCTGGCCAAATTTTAAAATGATTAAAAGAGCAAACTGATGTATCTAAATAAATAGAATGAGCACATATGAATGAATATGTATTAGATGGGGGGGGGGGATAGGACTATTAGACAGAATGGAGAAAGTGAAGAAAATTTAAAGAAGTTGCCCACATTGTAATGGTAAATAAACCCATAAGTCAAATTATTCATAATGTTTTGAAATCACTTATTAACATTGTTCTTAAAAAAAAATGAAAATAATTAGAAGGATCCTCATAGATAGATAGATAAAATGTTTGATTAGAGAATCACATTAAAATTAATATTTATGAATTTTCAAGTTCTAGTTCAATTCTTATGTTTGTACTGTTATTGACCAATCTAACATCACCACATGAAGAGAAAATCAGAATACAATCAAAATGTGTTATTTTCTAACTTTTGTGTTATTACTAACAGATGACACAACTTCAAAAGTTTAAATAAAGTTTGAATTTTTCTAAAGGCATATAACAAGAAATTCTAGATGATAGAAATAACACAACATGTAATTAAAAGAAATAGAGGGTTTCATTTTTATCTTAACATTTTTGACCCTTTAATATGTTTATATATATATATTATAACGATCCAAACGAAGTGGGAGATCGCATCGCACCGCACTACCAAAGGGCGCCATCTAGGAATTTTAGCCTAGAAAAATTTATAAAGTAGGCAGATACGCGCTGTTAGGATTCCACTTTATTTACATATTTAGATCGTTAGCCCATTGTCACTAGCTCAGTGGAGATGCAGAGATAATAAAATATATAACCTTGGATATAAATATAAAAAACAATAAAAGCCACTGCCAGAAATTAACACATAAAAATATTTATTTATGCACATATAAAATAATATTTAAATCCGAGAAATAAGTTTAACATTTAGATTTTTATCTTAGTTTTTAATTTTACATTTAAAATAGCTTGCTATAATGTTTAATATTTTATTTAGAGGGTCGAGTATGAATGGACTACATAGGTCTGCATTTGAAAGGAAAATATTCTTCCCTGATTTAACCTTAGGCAACAAATTTCGCAATCAACTGGTGCCAATCCATCTGATACATTCATGTATTCAATGTAGCATGATACGACAACACAAAATACTATATTGTCAGGAATGTACATCTGAACAATAAGTAGAAATAGAGAAGACATTGACTCTCCACCAACAGGAATGTGACATCTGTGGGCAAGTAGATCAATAAACTAAAAACTCCATAGGAATGGACTGCGGTCTTCTGCCGACTTACAAACCCATCCATAGGCAAACAGAGGGTGTGTGGCGTATATCTATAATCCTGCCCGTAGCGGATCTCATACTACATTTACTAATTACACAAATATATCCAATTCATTGAACCAATTCAACTACGAAATGAATAACCTAAGATTACCCTCCCTAAATACAACTTTACAAAACTATATAGCCATTCGCGCCCGACTTAAATTTAACATTTATATACGTTCGCACAGATTTATTTAAAAATGTTGGGTATAGATCGATTACACAGATTCCACGGTCAAAAACATTTCAAAATAAACATAAACAATCAAAATACAAAATTATTGATACCGACAATCGCAGAGGGAAACTTATAAGTAACCCAATAGTATTCACCATAAGATACTTGCGTTGTCACCAATAACTTAAAAGACATCCGAATAAATACATTTTAGATACTCACCGTAAGGTATCATTATTTATCGAATGTCTATATATTTTGATCAAATATGAAAACCAAAATCTAATTAACCGTAAACGAATCCATGCAAGCATCTATAGACAACTTAAATGTAATGCATTTAATAATTTCTACAATAAAATATTACTACACATAAAAAAATATTAAAAGGGAAATGATTCTTTTAACAATCAGGAAAGATATAAAATTAACCATTATTAATTTCATTTAAAACTTACAAAAAGTCAGATAAGAGTCCATTTTAAATAAGTCGGCTTGTTTATTAATTTGTTCAACTTGACGAAAGTTCTTGATTGATTTTAAGAATTGTTCCTTTCCTATAGCTTACGGTAGCAGAACTCCGGTTCCTGGTGTATGTCCCGGAGTCTTTAATTGAAAGATCGATCTAATGTTCAGGAGGTGGCATTTGCTGGTTCATGGTATCAGTCATTTCATTTCAGAGATAAGTGGGAGAGAACGATAAAGTGCGTCTTTATCGTTCGTCTCCCCAACCAAGTTGAAAAAAAAAGCTCCTAGAACTCAATATTTCTTTCTTTTTATATCATCCACAAGGATTCACTGAACAAAACGTCACTAATCTGTTTTTTCATTATGGTCCGGGCCAAGGCTTAGTGCTTCCATTTGTCAAGCTAAAATCTCTTTCTTCTCTTATCTAACTTTCCATCTGACTTTTTAATTAAACAGCTTTTAGATAATTAATAAACAACCATTTCCCTTTATAGATTACAGGAATTAATTAATACCTGTTTTTATTTTAACTTACGTTATTTTTTTATTAAAATATTTTTATATTTCAATCTTGTATTTTTTTATTTAAAAAAAATACATTCAAATACCTTTTTTTTTTTTGTTTATGAAAAAAAAAAAAAATTTTAAAGTTTAACATCTGTGCGAATGTATACACGTTTAACAATGTTTTAATTTTAGCGTTTAGTTTTTTACTTTTATTTGCGAACTTTTAAGTTTTTATTTTAAATTAATGTAACGACATATTTATATATCGTTACATATCAGTAAACTTCCTCAAAAAAACAAAAAACATTAAAAAAAAAAAGAATTTACTTAGTGTTAGTAATTACGTTATACAAATTTGTTATATATGAAATTTCAAAAGGACAAAACTTTTTTTTTTTTTTTTAAAAGACAAAACAGTAATTACAAATATAATGATAAAAAAAAAGTTGACTGATGATTCCTTACTACCAGCTAAATTTCTGCCCCCTCCCTTCCAAGTTTCATTTCTTCTACCTTTTACTATTACTTAGGCAAGTTGAACTATTAGATTTTAGTTTAACAAGACTTTTTAAAAAAAAATTTATGATTTAGATTTATTATTACGTTTTATTTATTAGTTTTTATTCCTCGAATTTATCTCTACATGTGCGCAATTTTTCTTACTGGCAGCACTTTTTAAACAAAACTTCAAACTGCAACTCCACGTCAATACAAACAAATATATTTATACAATTTCAGAAAAAAAAATTTACGGGCATCGATTTATTTTTAAAATTCTCAGGGCACTCGTGATTTATTAAAGATAGAAAATTTCATCAACATCAATTCCCCTTCTCAGGGTCAATCTCTGAGGTAAGGCCACACTTGGGATGCCAATTATAACGATCCAAACGAAGTGGGAGATCGCATCGCACCGCACTACCAAAGGGCGCCATCTAGGCATTTGAGCCTAGAAAAATTTATAAAGTAGGCAGATACGCACTGTTAGGATTCCACTTTATTTACATATTTAGATCGTTAGCCCATTGTCACTAGCTCAGTGGAGACGCAGAGATAATAAAATATATAACCTTGGATATAAATATAAAAAAACAATAAAAGCCACTGCCAGAAATTAACACAGAAAAATATTTATTTATGCACATATAAAATATTTAAATCCGAGGAATAAGTTTAACATTTAGATTTTTATCTTAATTTTTAATTTTACATTTAAAATAGCTTGCTATAATGTTTAATATTTTATTTAGAGGGTCGAGTATGAATGGACTACATAGGTCTGCATTTGAAAGGAAAATATTCTTCCCTGATTTAACCTTAGGCAACAAATTTCGCAATCAACTGGCGCCAATCCATCTGATACATTCATGTATTCAATGTAGCATGATACGACAACACAAAATACTATATTGTCAGGAATGTACATCTGAACAATAAGTAGAAATAGAGAAGACATTGACTCTCCACCAACAGGAATGTGACATCTGTGGGCAAGTAGATCAATAAACTAAAAACTCCATAGGAATGGACTGCGGTCTTCTGCCGACTTACAAACCCATCCATAGGCAAACAGAGGGTGTGTGGCGTATATCTATAATCCTGCCCGTAGCGGATCTCATACTACATTTACTAATTACACAAATATATCCAATCCATTGAACCAATTCAACTACGAAATGAATAACCTAAGATTACCCTCCCTTAATACAACTTTACAAAACTATATAGCCATTGCGCCCGACTTAATTTTAACATTTATATACGTTCGCACAGATTTATTTAAAAATGTTGGGTATAGATCGATTACACAGATTCCACGGTCAAAACATTTCAAAATAAACATAAACGATCAAAATACAAAATTATTGATACCGACAATCGCAGAGGGAAACTTATAAGTAACCCAATAGTATTCACCATAAGATACTTGCGTTGTCACCAATAACTTAAAAGACATCCGAATAAATACATTTTAGATACTCACCGTAAGGTATCATTATTTATCGAATGTCTATATATATTTTGATCAAATATGAAAACCAAAATCTAATTAACCGTAAACGAATCCATGCAAGCGTCTATAGACAACTTAAATGTAATGCATTTAATAATTTCTACAATAAAATATTACTACACATAAAAAATATTAAAAGGAAATGATTCTTTTAACAATCGGGAAAGATATAAAATTAACCATTATTAATTTGATTTAAAACTTACAAAAAGTCAGATAAGAGTCCATTTTAAATAAGTCGGCTTGTTTATTAATTTGTTCAACTTGACGAAAGTTCTTGATTGATTTTAAGAATAGTTCCTTTCCTATAGCTTACGGTAGCAGAACTCCCGGTTCCTGGTGTCAATGTCCACGGAGTCTTTAATTGAAAGATCGATCTAATGTTCAGGAGGTGGCATTTGCTGGTTCATGGTATCAGTCATTTCATTTCAGAGATAAGTGGGAGAGAACGATAAAGTGCGTCTTTATCGCTCGTCTCCCCAACCAAGTTGAAAAAAAGCTCCTTGAACTCAATATTTCTTTCTTTTTATATCATCCACAAGGATTCACTGAACAAAACGTCACTAATCTGTTTTTTCGTTATGGTCCGGGCCAAGGCTTAGTGCTTCCATTTGTCAAGCTAAAATCTCTTTCTTCTCTTATCTAACTTTCCATCTGACTTTTTAATTAAACAGCTTTTAGATAATTAATAAACAACCATTTCCCTTTATAGATTACAGGAATTAATTAATACCTGTTTTTATTTTAACTTACGTTATTTTTTTATTAAAATATTTTTATATTTCAATCTTGTATTTTTTTATTAAAAAAAATACGTTCAAATACTTTTTTTTTTTGTTTATGAAAAAAAATATTTTTAAAGTTTAACATCTGTGCGAATGTATACACGTTTAACAATGTTTTAATTTTAGCGTTTAGTTTTTTACTTTTATTTGCGAACTTTTAAGTTTTTATTTTAAATTAATGTAACGACATATTTATATATCGTTACAATATATATATATATATATTGTAACCTACAAAGTGAGAGGGTGCAAGCAAGGGCAAAAACCACAATGAATGATTGATCAATATTCCTAATTGATCAAAGTCAACATGTTGGGCAAGCCAAAAATGTAATTTGTTTAAATTAAGAAGCTTAGGGTTATACAGCTAATAACTAATTATTATTAATAGCTAAATAGTAATAACTATAGTATACTAGAATGACATTCATGATATCATAAGTAGGAAAGAGATTTTGTTGCTACTCAAACTATCACATCTCTTCTAATATTATGTAAAAATAAAACCAAGCAATCTTAGAATCTTAACTTATGATGGACCAAGGTAATGAGATCTTATAGTTTTATCAAAAATAAATGAAATACGATAAAGTGATTATATACCAGTTGAACAAAATGGTCTTACCATTTTTAATTAGTAGAATAATGTTTTTCTTAGATGTTATCTTAACATCAGTAATATACTTTTAAATAAAGTGACTTATATTTTTTATATGCTTATACTCTTAATGTATAAAATAAAAAAAGTCTGTGTGATAATGTTATTAAATGTCTGAAAGATGCAGATGGTGATAAAAAGATAGATAAGCAAAGATTAATAATTAAAATAACATTTATTGACTCTTAAATATTTAATAGGAAAACATCAAGCTATTTTATAACTTCATAACTTACAAAATTACTAAAAGTTCCCCCAAATAAAATAAAAGTAAAATACAAGGGAAAAATAATAGTAATAATATCAAATAATTAATAAAACTTACAATGGCTTTGATAAAGTCAATAAAGTTCTCACATTTAGTATATTATTTTATCTTTATAGTATCCCTATGTAAAAATATTCAATACATTAAGTAAAATATAATCTTGCCAATCCTTGGTTGATGATGAATGTTTAAGAAGATGTGTATACAATTTTATGTAGTCACATTATACAGTTACAGATTTAATATCAAATATTTTATTGGACTTAGAACATCTGTATATGCTAGCTAGGTACATTAACAAGATCTACAAATTACTCACATTAACAAAGAGTGCAATTGAAGGTATGAATAGCATTCTGCATTACCTCCAAAATATAAAATGCCATGATAAAGACATGGTTATTCAGTACTCATGGCTTTAAATAAATATATATTACTAAGAACCAGATTAAGGTATTGAGAAAGGAAAGTCAAAATAAAATGATGACATGAATCTAAATAAGCACCTACACATAAAGGCACTACAGAACTAGAATTTTCTCTCTTGTCAGAAAATATAAGAATGAATTATAGAGAGGGGTTTATATAAATAAAGCATTATATGCTTAATATCACAAAAATAATAAAACTCACTGGTATAATACAATACACTATAAGAGAGAGAAAATTCTAAATCCCTTAGAATAATTATAAATAAGTGATGTATAAAACTGTTAAAACAATAAATATAGTAAAATATAGTTAAAATAAAATTGTGACAAAATAATTAAACAATAAAAATATACATCAACTTCTGAACTCTTCCAGCATTTACACACATTCAAAATAACCAAAAAGAACAAATACAATACCCTTTAAAATATTATTCTAGCAATATTCTGAGAACTTAACATGAAAATACCTGTTAAAACCATACATGAAAATTATACAGAGAAACATATAAATGAATGCAACATATAAAAATAAAAGAAATATTAAACTAATATTTGTACTCATTATCAGTAAAATAAAAAGTCCTTAATCTTGATATTCATACCATTATACTGAATAAAATCCACATAAGAGTTCTTGATTTTCCAAGATATCTAGATAAAACAGATTAAGTTAATACAAAGCAATTGAAAGTATAAGATAAGAAAAGAATTTCAATTCACAAACAAAATGTAGCCATTCTACCTTAATTAATTTAGACTAAATAAATAGCCTGATAAATATTATAAACACTGCATGATTCATAATAGTGTATAGAATAGCAATACAACAAACATTATACATTACAAATTGAACACTGGATAATGTGATTAGCATTTCCTTTGAAGAATATAACTATCATTTATAAATGAATATAATTGAAGTATAAATAATTTATATGGAGCATTTAAATGAATAAGTGTTATACAAAATAAAAACATAATAATAAATTAATAAAATCCTTTTGAAGGGTAAACATATACAAGAACTTGGAGTAAACATATTGCAAATATATTCCATTTTATTTCAATTAATGCAAATGCAACAATAATTCTTTTATAAAGCGAGCAATTTATAACACACTTTGGCAAATAAAACAGGCACTTGCAAGAAACAACAATACTAAATAAATTTTATATCTTTCCTCAAATACAACATTTTATACAATAATCAAGCATATTGAATAAATTTGTCTTCTATTAGTAGTTTGCCAATTAATTTATTTTCCTTTTAAATATAATTTTATTTCGAATAATCAGATATTCTATTATAGCATTCAGCAACACAAATTTCTTTAAAACATAACAAATGCATAAATAAAAAAATTTTCTTATTAAATCATTTCATAGCAAATAGACATAATAAATCTTAAAATGTAGCATTTATTCACATTTATCTGTGATAAAACTGTTTCATTCCTTTAGGATAACTTTAATACACTAATATTTTGAAAACAATCATCCATAAAACATATAAATAAATAATTCTTTAATGATTATTAATTATCTTTAAATTCTTTCACTGTTTAAAAGAGTTTTACAATTTTGGTTAAATATAACATGAAATTGTACCAAAAGAGATCATTCTTGAAAAACAAAATATTCAATATTACTTAAATATAATAGTTTCTTTAAAAGCAGTTAAAATGTTAAAATATTAATGTAAAATAACTTAAAAGTTCTAGCACATGATTGAGAATTTTTTTTTTTAAATGAAGTTTGAATAAATTGATATTAACAATGTTCTTACAACATAAAAATAATACTTTAACTTCCATTGTTGTGATAAATTTCCAAGACAACAATTCACTTCCTGAAATATACACTGTTAGAGTTTCCCATAATGCAATCTTGTAGATGTTTAAAATGAAGAGTTTTTCAGTTATAAAAGATACATAATAACACAGCAAAGGTACATCCACTTTTTCTTTTAAAATATATATGTTCTACAATAATATCAACAAATTAAAAATTCTTCTCCTTTTTCTTTTCAAAAACTTTATTTTTTTTATCTCAATACTGAACATATATATATACATTTATATAATACATAACTCCAACGTTTCAACTGTTTTTATCTCATACATTTGAAACGTTGGAGTTTTGTATTATATAAATGTATATATATGTTCAGTACTGAGATAAAAAAATAAAGTTTTTGAAAAGAAAAAGGAGAAGAATTTTTAATTTGTTGATATTATAAAAGATACCTGAATAAATATTTACTGCTTAAAATAATGTATTCTTTAATTAATTAACAAATGAAATTAATTTAAAAAAAAATAGCACTGTAGACAAATCAGTTTGAAAGGTATGTGTTGGTTTAACAAAACAGACTTTTATAGAGTAACTCATGTGATAGTTATTGATTGGATGATTGACATTTGAACTTTTTTTCATCCCAGATGATCTAATTAACTAAAGTTCAAAATACTTTGGTAACTAAGTGTTAATTTTTAAAAATAAAACTAATTAACATATTCCAAAACATTGTCTAGACAGAGTAATCAAATATTACAACAACCTTTAAATTATTTAACATATTATTTAGTAAACTGAAATTGACCATAGTAAAAAAAAAAATACATTATTTAAATAAATTAAAGATTTACATTGTTTAATAAAATACAAATTATTGTATCCATAAAATAATGAGAATATTTATTCAAATACTCTTTTATAAAATCTCAAAATATTATTTTATCTTTTAAAATAGATATATTCAAAGTATAAACATACTCAAATTAACTTCTAAACATTAAATTTTACCAGTAAGTATTTTTAAGTAATTAGAAAATTTCAGGCATGCAAACTCACACATACTATTATTAAATTCTTTATTTAGGAATAATAATTCAAATACAGGAGCTAATTATTGGTTTAAAGATAGCAATTTTTTTTAATTAGCCAAACTTTAAAATTTTTTTAAAAATAAAACTAAATTACAATACTATTAAAAATTAACATTTATAACTATACTTTTATAAATATATTAAATAACCTCAATACTAGTATTCTTTTAAATTCATATAGATAAAAATACAATAATGTTCAAAGACTAAATAAAGATACAATAAAAGACAAATGACCACCAAGATGCATTTCATGCTGAACCAGCACTCATCAGTTGGTCCATGTCACCATCTCATATATATCTCTATTATACGAAAAAATATTTATATTAAATAATTATGTTTTGAATGACAAGTGTCAAACTAATTCAACCCACATCTTTGACACCAGCCACTTTAGATAAATACAGTAATGATTGTTACTAATCATTTACTAAACTAGAGATTATCTCTAACACAGATATAAACTTTAAAACTCAATTAAAGGTTAATATAACTGATTTTTTTTAAATTAAACACCTACACACATGGAATTATTTATATTTTTCCACAATGTGTAATATGTTTATAAATATATTAAATAACCTCAACACTACCAATGCATCTTGGGAATCATTTGTCTTTTATTATATCTTCATTTATACGAATTTAAAATACGAGGTCGTATTGAGATTATTTAATATATTCATAAAGATATTACACATTGGAAAGAGAAATGTGAATAAATCCATATCTGTGTGTGCCTAATAAAAAAAACAGATACATTGATCTTTAATTGAGTTTTAAAGTTTATATCTGTGCTAGAGACAATCTCTAGTTTAGTATATGATCAGTAATAATCATTACTGTGTTTATCTAAAGTGAATGGTGTCAAAGATATTGGTTGAGTTAGTTTGACACTTGTAATACAAAATGTAACTACACTTTTAATTAAGCTATAAAATAAAATAGCTCTACTACCAAAATTAAATAATACTCTTTATTTAAAATGAATTTAAATATTTAAGAATTTTACTTTCAAGCTTATTTTAAAGCTCTTTAATGACATTACAACTTTAATAAAAGGATGTAATAGTTAAGCTAAGAATTATTTTAGCTTTACTACTCAAACAGGTTAAATTCATTTATGCCTTAAATCGATAATAACTCTATGGATAAGTATCATAATTATAAAAGAGTTAATTTACTAAGTTTAAATGTAAGATTACACGTATAAGACTGTTTTTAAGTTAATACTATCTTACAATATCCATTATGAAATGATTAATAAGTTACAGATGTATTTTATTTACTATTTAACAATGAAGTTTATTTACTGAAAAATAAAATTATGTATTTTTTTAAAAAAATGCATCATAATAAGACTTGACATTCAGTTCTACTACAAAAATGAAAGGTCATAATATATATTTACTACATATAAGTCCCATGTGATGCCATTATTCCATCTGATTGGTTGTCACGTAAGCATTTTTAAAGCGTATCTGTTTGAAGGTGTTTAGCTTTCACGTTATTACATATAAGCCAGTAAATAAAATTAAAAAAATACTTTCAATATTAATATTTTTTGTTTCTTTATTTTAAAATATCTAAAAATCTAGTGTTTATTTACAAATCTAAGTGAGACTATTGAGTTTTTAATGGTTTAATAAGTATAGATTTAAAATATCAATATTTTCTCTTTATATAGCTCCATTTCTTTTATATAGAAAAAATAGTCTATTTTTCAATTTTCCACTTGAGAATACGTATTATAGAAAAAGGATATATTTGTTAGATATCCGCTTACAGACTTTTTTTTTTAAAAAAGAAAAACAAAATTCACACACGCATACATACATACATATATATGTGTTATAGAAATTTGAAAATAGTGAAAATCAGCATTAAAATATCAGACCACTCAAAAAGTATGGAGAGATGCATGTTGGGAGTAACAAGAAGAGATCGAAAACGCAATATATGGATAAGAGAACAAACAGGTGTTACCTCATTGAAAAAATTAAAAAACCGAAGTGGAGTTGGTCTGGACATATTGCTAGAAGAGATGATAATAGATGGACAATTAAAATCTTAAACTGGATTCCAAGAGATTGTAAAAGACCCAGAAAAAGACCACATTTGAGATGGATGGATGAAATAAGAAAGTGTGCAGGAGTGATGTGGAGAAGAGAAGCTAAAGATTGGAAAAGATGGATTGAATTTGGAAGATCTTCATCCTGAAGTGGATTGATAATGGTTGATGATGATGATGATGTATGTATACCATAAACAAACAAACTAAATTAAAAGAAAAACAAATAAACTTTTGCATTTTATTATTTAAACATATATTATTATAAAATATATATTTTGCGTGTTCATGCGTGCAAGATTTTAATTAGATATTCAACGTTTCGACTTAATCACACAAGGCCTCAACTGGGAAATGAATGGTGTTATAGTATTTATAAAAATAGTTGTAAACAGGGTTCGCAATTTTCAATGGAATGGATGGCTGAAGAGTTGGAGTTTGGAGGAGGTTGAAGCCTGTCCATCAAAGTGTAAGGAATTGCTACCTTAATGTAAACTGAGCACTGATTATATATATATGTATGGGAGATGGTAATCTGGACCAACTGATGAGTGCTGGTTTAGCATAAAATACATATATTGGTGATTATTTATCTTTTCTGTATGTGTGTGGTCATATGTATCAGTAGTATGAGATAGTGTGAATAGTGAATGGGCTTGAAAGTCTGAGTTCAAATCCCCTATATTTATAACTAGAAAAACAGGTGTATAAAATTGAACAAATTAATAAATAAAAATTCAGGGAATCTTCAGCATAAGTTGTTTTTAAAAAAAAAATCCAGGTAGGAGGAAGTTTACATATGTCATCACGTTTGTTGATATGTTGGAGATTATAACCACTTTGAGAGTGATTGCTTGCAAGATCATGATTTAATCCTTACACCAGTGCTGAAAGCACTTCATGGATTATGTTTATCAGATAATTTACCTCAAGGATCTTCAATAAAAAATTTCTCGATGGGTATTTTTGATGCTGTTCATGTGGGATCTCTAATTCAAAGTGATCGCTGTATTATTGTTAAAATACTTCTTATTTTGCTCAATAAAAAAATGGAAGAATTAAAAGCCATAGGTACTAACTTTCTGTTAGGCTTTCTACAGGCTGTGGATGAAAAAAAAAATCATAATTTAATATTGGTTTTTCAAACTGACTATGTAATTATCAATAATTTTTCTCTAGCCTATTTTACAGAAGAGATGTTTGAAGTTATTTCTTGTTATTTTTCAATCAATTTTATTCCTCCTCCTAATTATCCTAGAGGTAGTAAGAAAGAAGATCTCATTATTGGGCTAAGGCATTGTTTAGCAGTTGTACTAAGCTGTACTGAGTTTTGCATTCCATTGTTAATGGGGAAGTTGTTATCAGATATTCACAGTGCTAAAATCGATGCTTCAGAAACAATGTTTTTGTGTGGATGTTTATGGTGGTCATGCATTTGAAAAATATATGAATGACATTTGATCTGTTATAAGATGGAAATTTTTAGCAACAGATGAAAGTTTAATTTCATCATCTTTAAAAATTTGTACTCATTTGGTTAAAGCTTTTATTAAGGACCCCTGCTCAGAATAAAGAAACTCACTTTTTATGCATTTGAGGATAATAATGAAAGATTGCTTACACCACCTATGTTCTCCTGAGTTGAAATTAACCATTCAGTCTGGTGAATTACTTCAAGCGGTGGCAGTAGCTCTTTATCCAGCATGATTTAATATTATTGAAAATATTTTACTAAATGTAATAAATGGTTTGGATATTTATTCTCAGGTCATTCTCAGGAAAGATATTCTGGAAGTGTTGTTAGGACTTTTGATCTCTTTTGTCTGCATTTGTCAATTCTGATCTAGATGTTATATCATTATGTGATAATTGCAAGTATCTAATTACCAAAGTTATTGTAATATTAAATGAACTATTGTCTCCACTTTATATCACAATTGTCCAAATCTTGGGAGTAGTTTTAATTTGAATTGTGACTTTGATAATTATGTATTAGATAAGATGATGAATGACCTACAAAAATTATTGTCAGCATAGATGACACTCTAATTCAGTTTGAAAGTGCAAAATCATTAACTTATTTGAAAGAGAATCATCACATTAAGAAAGGGATTACTATAATCACACAAGAGAGATTTTCTGGTATTCTGAATCCAATCACTATCATTTCTCACCATGTATCTCTAATTAAAGTTGTTACTCCTACTTTGTTAAATTGTTTAATTAAAAATTATAAAATGGCATTACAAAAAAGGTTCTTCTACTTCAGTGCTTTACTAAAAACAGTGAAAATCCAACCATGATTCAGAAACTTTAGAATACTTTGCAACTTTTTAGTATCTCAATACCTTCAGCGATCTTACATTGGCATAGGTTCTCACAATCCTGGTCTGAGAGAAATCAATATTGTGACTTGAATTCATAATATGGATTGAGAGTGCTGGTAATGATGAATGATACTTCATTTCATTAGCATGATCATCCCTTCTAGTGCTGATATGATGATTGCTTATATCCACATAAGAAGACTTACAAACTCCTTGAGCCTCAAGAGGATTGAATCTTGAGGCTTGGTTAAAAAAATCACTATTTTTTTTGATAAGGAGCATATGCTTTTCTTATGTTGTAGTGTTTTAGAATGCATCCAACACTGACTGTGATTTCTTTTATATAAGAAATACAAACTCTAAATGTTTTTTTTTATTTTGATATTTTTTAGCTTGAAATAAACAACCATTAGGGTTTGTATTCCTTATATAAAAGGAACCACAGACAGTATCAGATGCATTCTAAAGTGCTACAACATAAAGTTAGCATAGGCTTTTTATCAAAAAATTTAGTAATTTTCTCTAAAGCAGTGGTCTTCAACCTTTTCACACCTGCAGACTGGCAATAATAAGGATATGATTTTGTGGACCGGCAGAAGTTTACAGATAAATTTTCTTAAAGATGTAACCTGTTTAGCTTTAGATAAGCATAATTGTTATAACTGACCAAAACAGCACACTAGTTATTGTGTATTGTAATGGTGTTGCTTACCTTCACATGCTGAGCACTCTTTCTTGAGTTGTGCAGTCATACTGCTACAGAAAACAGTACAATAACAATCATTCTCATTAATGTGTTTGCATTTCTACGTTTATTATTTTATTGTTAAAACATGCAAGAATAAAATGTTTTTCACCTGAATGTTGGGAAATATCACAGCTAGTGTAATTACATGCCAATGATTATAATAAATGTAATATCTGTATTTAAGTTAAATATACAAGATGAAATTATATATATGGAGGTTGTCATTTGATAGTAGTGAGGGCAAAATAGAAATCACGTAATTAAAATCACTGTACAGCCAAAAAAAAGTTGCCATATTTTAAATCTGAAAAAATAAAACAAAACGTGTAAAAGTCTGAAGTTTTGATGTTATTGTAATTTTTTTATGCTGGTGTGTTGAATGGATCAAAAAATGTAATTAATAGGAAAAGTTTTTTTTAAAAATGGCAAAATAGACATCGCATAATAGAAATAAAGCCAAAAAAAAAAAAATTGCCGCATAGTCGCCCTCTTTTAAAAAAAAGACAACAAAAGTTGAAAAACGAAAGTTTTGATCTTATTTTAATTTTTTTTTTGGAGGGGGGGGGAGGGGGTTAAGAAATACTTTGTCTTCACTGAGACAAAAGATAGAGACCAAAGTTATTTTTTGTTTGTTTTTACTTTTTTAAAAAAATAAATTGGTTTTAAAAATAAAAGTTTTAGTATTTTAGCGGTATACAAATAAAGCCAAAAAAAAAAAATAGTGGGCATATTTTTAAACAAAAAAAAAAGTCAAAAGTTTTGATCTTATTTAAATTTGGGGGGGGGGGATGGATTGAGAAATACTTTGTAAAAGTTAGAGATAAATTTTTGGGTTATTTTTCTTGTTAAAAAAGGTGATAAAAATTGATTTCAAAAATAAAAGTTAAAACCAAAAAAGATCTTATTTTAACTTTTTTTTTTTGGGGGGGGGAGTGGGTTGAGAAATACTTTGTCTTCACTGAGACAAAAATTATTTTTGGTTTGTTTTTATTTTTAAAAAAAGATAATAAAAATTGATTTTAAAAATGTTTTAGTATATCAGCAGTTTACAGAATTTATTTTTTGGTTTTTATTTTTAAAAAAAGGAAATAAAAATTGATTTCAAAAATAAAAGTTAAAGCCAAAAAAAAAAATTGTTGTATAGCCAAAAAAAAAACCCCCACTAAAAATGAAATATTAAAAGAGAGAGTAGAAAAACTTTATGATATCAAAAAAAGTCGCATTACATTTTATTGTTTTAACAATGCTGACAAGCAGCCATGATTGGCTATCAAAAGACAATCGGAGTTTGTATAATAAAAAACTTTTTTCTACCTCCCCCCATAAACATCTGTGATAAATAGAAAAACAAATTAATTTATGTATGATTGATTAGATTTTGTTTTTGTTCTGTTTCTTTTTTTTTAATTGGGTAAAAATGTGATGAAAAAAAATTGTTTATATTAATTAAAAGTTTAAAATCTTATTATTTTGTTATTACAAACTTTCTTGCCACTCTAGTGTGGACCAGCAGAAAACTTCTGTGGCCCAGTGCTGGTCCATGGACCAGTGGTTGAAGACCACTGCTCTAAAGAATCATTCTCTCTTGAAGATCAAGGTGATTATAAGATTTCTTGTGGCATGTGTAAGTCTTCTTATATGGGTATAAGCAATCATCACATCATTACTAGAAGGGATAAATATGCTAATACAGTAAAGCAACATTTATCATCATCAGCACTCTCAATCCATGCTATGGATTCAAGTCACAGTATTGATTTGTCTAAGACCAGGATCCTATACAGATGTGAAAACCTATACCAATATAAGATCAGAGAAGCTATTGAGATAATAAAAAGACCAAATTCTATCCACAAATGCAATGACACATGTAAACTTCCTCATATTTGGAAAAACATTTGAAAAACAAATTACTCTGAAGATTCTGAATTTTTTATTTTTTTTTATTTTTCAATTGATTTTATATACCTGTTTTTTCTAATCATGAAACTTTAACAATTATTGAGAACACTGTTTACAGTGTCACTACAACTATCTTTATAGATACTGTTTTAGCACCTCTACAATTATATAATATTTATTTCCCAGTTGAGGGCTTGTGGGATCAAGTAAAAACATTGGAATATCTAATTAAATCTTATACAGATGAACAGAAATTTGAATTTTTTTTTGCAGATAGATTAAGATTATTTATGATTTGGTATCAGATGATTCTATGTATTTTATGTGTAAGCCAATAAACATCACATGATCACCATTTTTTATGCTTGCTCATAACTATTATTAAAACAGGCAAAACACTCTACATGTATTGCCATTCAATCAATGGATGCCAGAAGGCTTGTGCATAAAATCCCCATCTAGTGTTTACTCATCAAATATCCCCAGACTAGTTTCTGGCTTGTGGCCTTCATCAGTGAGGAACATTGGATCTGAGAGCACTGCACCTTCCACCTTCCAGCAGCCACCTTTTATCTCTATTTAACTACAAAACTATCAGTCTCAAACTGAAAACACTAATATTTTCAATCTAAGATCAGTAGCTTATATAGTCATATAGGTCTGAACTCAGTTCAGTACCTATACATTTTGATGTCATTGGTTCTTTAATAACCATAGCCACCACTATCCTATTAGGCAGGATTGGTTTTAAGTCAATAAACATCACATGATTACCCATTTCTTATGCTTGCTCATGACTTATTAAAACAGGCAAAACTCTATACATTTTATGACCCAGTATATGACTATATAAGCTACTGATCTTAGATTGAAAATATTATAGTGTTTTCAGTTTGAGACTCATAGTTTTATAGTTAAGTAGAGATAAAATGTGGCTGCTGGATGGTTGCATTAGATCTAAGATCTAGGTGCAGTGCTCTCAGATCCAAGGCTCCTCACTGATGAAGGTCACAAGCTAGAAACTAGTCTGGGGATATTGGGTAGATGGGGATTTTATGCACAAGCCTTCTGGCATCCATTGATTACTCTAGCTTGCCCTGAGTGGCAATATGTATAGAGAGTTTTGCCTGTATTTTGTGTATAATGGTGTGTTTTATAAAATTAAAGAGTTGGGTTATTGGTTGTTATTTTTATTTTAATGTACTCTATCTATAGTGATAATTTAGAGAGTAATGTTATTAATAATTTTTCTGTTGCTTTAAATTTTTTTGCTAGATATGTTTATGCTTGTTTGTTTGTTATACAGGAAGATACATTGAATGATTTTTTAGATAGATTGAATAATTTTGATTATAATATTAATTTTACTATTGAGGGGGGGGGGATACATTTGAATTTGTTAAACTGAAATTTTTAGATTTAAGTGTTGATAAAGTTGATAATGTTTTATTATGTAGTCATTTTATTAAAGAAAAAATTTAACAAATATGATAAAGCCAGATAGTTAGTTATCAATCTTCTACTCATAAGAGACTTTCTATATTGAATTTTTGTTATACGAATAGAAGGCTTAATAATTTTAAAAATAATAGTTATATTCAGAGGAATTAACTAGCTTCTGACTATATTGAGTTAGGATATGAGAATGAATTTATTAGAAATATTATATTTAATAAAAATGTCTATAAATCTGTTAATAATAAAAATTTAAGTGTTAATGAGAATAAAGAGTTTATTTCTTTTCCATATAAGTCATCAATAAATAAACTGATTTATAAGAATACTTTTTTATTGAGTGGTATCAAAGTGGCTTAGAAGAAAGGTCTGAAATTAAATTCATCACAAAATGGTTCAAAACAGTTAATTGGTTGCAAATCTATTCCTGGCATAGTTTATGAGATTTCTTACAGTTGTCATAAAATTTATATAGGTCAGAGTAAATTAAGTCTTAATAAAAGGGTTAAAGAATACAATAACACAACTTTGTATATCCATGAACTGAATACAGGTCCTAAAATATTATTTGATAATGCAGAAGTTATCTTTTATGAGAATAGTGAATTTCGATGATAAAACTATTTTGAATCTGAGATCATCAAACTCATGGAGAATTTTTTGAGGTGAAAGAAAGTTGGGGTTTTGAAGTGAATGATGAAAAGGCTATTTTGTTTGGTATAAATATGTGGTATGTTTAGTTGAATTTCTCTTGAAAAAATCTATTTGGTAATAGATGAAACCATGGTTGTGAAAGAATTTTAGTAAAATTTAGTTCTTTTGGCTAGTATTATAATGTTATATGAATTTTTATCTTATAGATATATATGGAGTAACGAACTTAAAATAAAAATATGATTTGATTTTATTTGTTTATTTTAAAACAGTTTTTATTGATGATTGTCTTTCAATTAACTTTGTTGGAAATAAATGATCATTATAACTCCAGTAGAAGATATTGAGAAAGAGCACTTTAGAAACAAAAAAGAATAAAAAATGAACAATAAGTATTACGATGAAATTCAAGAACGATAAATATGACCAAATATGTCACATTATGTATCTTTATTTTATGTATTTGAAATCTTGCAATTTTTTTAAAACATTTTTACTCCAGCTTTATTTTTCTTAAAAATTTCAATCTCTTGTCTATTTTACAGAGCTGTGGTGCTCAAACTTTTTACATTTGCAACCTGTTCTTGGACAAAAATTTGAAAATCTGACATGCCTTTTTATTTGTTTTATTATGCCCAAATTATAAGCATGAATATGTATGGATATTCATAATAAAATGTTAGTAGTTTTAAGTAATATTATAAATCATTATAATCAACCATTATCAATCCGGTGTAAGATGAAAGTCTCTCTAAGTTCAATCCATCTTCTCCAATCTCTAGGCTGTTTTCTCCACCTCATCCCTGCACACTTTCTTACTTCATCCATGTCACAGATGGTCTCTTTCTGGGTCTTTTATAATCTCGTAAAATCTGGTTTACAATTTTACTTGTTTATCTATTATCATCTCTTCTAAAAATATATCCAGCCCAACTCCACTTGTCTTAATTCTTTCAATGATGTAATACCTGTTTGTTCTTTTACCCATATATGTTTTTTATATCTTCTTGTTACTCCTAACAAGCATCTCTCCATATTTTTTGAGTGTTGCTTTTCTATTAAGTGTCCAGGTCTCAGATCCATAAGTAAGAACTGGTAAAACACATGTATCAAAAACCTTCCTTTTCAAACACATAGACATATTTTGTTTTAATATTAAGTTATTGCTACCAAAAGCACTCCAATCAAGTTTCTATGATTAATTTCATCCATTATGTTTCCATATATAGTAATAATCTGACTAAGATATTTGTATTAAACCACTAAACATCACATGATTACTATCTCTTATACTAGCACATAATTGTTATTAAACAAGACAAAACTCTTCATACAATAGTGCCACCCTATGCCAACCAGAGTAATCAATGGATGCCAGAAGGATTATGCATAAAATTCCTATCTAGTACCTACTCATCCAATATCCCCAGACTAGGCTCCTCACTGATGAAGGCCACAAGCAAGAAACTAGTCTGGGGTATGAGTAGACACTAGATAGGGATTTTATGCACAAGCCTTCTGGCATCCATTGATTACTCTGGTTGGAGTGGGACTACTGTATGGAGAGTTTTGCCTTGTTTAATAACAATTATGTGCTAGTATAAGAGATAGTGATCATGTGATGTTTAGTGGGTTAACACCAATCCTGGCTAATAGGATAATAGTTGCTATGGTTGTTAAAGAGCCAAAGACACCAAAATGTATGGGTGCTGAACTGAGTTCAGACCATGTGACTGTATAAGATATTGAGCTTAGATTGAAAATATTATTGTGTTTTCAATTTCATTCTCATAGTTTTGTAATTAAGTAGAGATAAAAGGTAGCTGCTGGAGGGTTGCATTAGATCATAAGATCTAGGTGCAGTGTTCTCAAATCCAAGGCTCCTCACTGACAAAGGCCACAAGCCAGAAATTAGTCTGGGGATATTGGATGAATAGGCACTAGATAGAGATTTTATGCACAAGCCTTCTGGCATCCATTGATTATTTTGGTTGGCACAGGGTAGCACTACTGTATGGAGAGTTTTGCCTTAAGATATTTGTAGTTGTTAACTTCTTCTAACTCATCATAATCAATCTTTATTTTTTGGAAAAATTCATTGAACATTACTTTGGTATTTTTAACATTTGCCTTTAATCCTACTTTTTTACTTTCACCTGATAACTCTTGCAATATTTCCTAATGCTCTGAAGCATTATTTACAAAAACAACTACAACATCTGCAAAATTAAAATGACTTAATTATTATACAAATTTATATATTTTAATATTATAGTATTAAGCATATTCAATTTCAAAAAAAATATTTGAAACAAATTGCATACTCAGAAAAAAAGTATGATATACCAAAACAATAAATTCTTTCAAAAAAAAAATTATTATCCAAACCTTAAAAGTTTTGTGACTTCCAACATTTTTAACACAGTTCTCTGAAGGGTCAGTACAAGCCAATTGCATCTACTGTTATAGAATTTTTAATGTACTCCAACCTCAGCCATAGTATTTCATAATAAATAATTATTACTTTAAAATGTTTTTGAAATAATCTTGATATAAGTTTACCTTTTTCAAAAAAAAAAAAACATTCTTAGGGGTGTAATAAAATACATTGTAAAAAAATGCTTAATTTTCCATTCACTTCACAAGCTAATTTAAAGACGTAGCATTTCATTTCCACATTCATTTTATATCAGAATAATATAGAGCATTTTTAAATGAAAGCTTTTAATGCCTTTATGTTATGACAGCAGATGGTTTATGTCTTATATCATGTAACAAATTTACCAGAATCATTATGAAACATCCTGTTTTTAATTTATTAAATATAATACTAGCATATAGGTCTTTCACTATGATGAAATTGGTTTTTTTTAAAATTTATTAAATATAGTATTAGGATGTAGATGTCTATGCAGCATCTTAAGATTAATGTTATCTTAAAAATATGTCAAAATGTTTAAATTGTTATAGATTCTCCAATTAATATCTACTCAAGCCAAAAGTACATAGTCACTTTTTTCTTTTTTCATCAGCTGAAAAAACATCAAGTTTTATGGCATTATTTTTTTGTAAGTTCCATTGTAATAGTGAAAATATTTTGCATGTTATCCCTTGAATATGACAAAAAAATCATTATCTTAGTATAGTATAAATTCAAACAGGCAAAACCCACTATACATATTGCCACACACAGCAAGCTAGAGTAATCAATGGATGCCAGAAGGCTTGTGCATAAAATCCCCATCTAGTGTCTACTCATCCAATATCCCGGACTAGTTTCTGGCTTGTGCCCTTCATCAGTGAAGAGCCTTGGATCTGAGAGCACTGTGCATAGATCTTAGGATCTAATGCAACCCTCTAGCAGCCACCTTTTATCTCCACTTAACTACAAAACTATGAGTCTTAAAATTGGAAATCACCTTAATATTTGCAATCCAAGCTCATCAGGCACTAGATGGGGATTTTATGCACAAGCCTTCTGGAATCCATTGATTACTCTAGCTTGCTGTGTGTGGCAATACGTATAATGAGTTTTGCCTGTTTGAATAACAGTTATAAGCAAACATAAGAAATGGTGATCATGTGATATTTATAGTATAAATTCAGAATCAGTAACTATGATTTTTTTTTCTTTTTTAATATGTTCAGATTAAAAAGTCCTATTATTATTATTATTATTATTATTATTATTATTATTATTATTATTATTATTATTATTATTATTATTATTATTATTATTATTATTATTATTATTATTATTATTATTATTATTATTATTATTATTATTATTATTATTATTATTATTATTATTATTATTATTATTATTATTATTATTATTATTATTATTATTATTATTATTATTATTATTATTATTATTATTATTATTATTATTATTATTATTATTATTATTATTATTATTATTATTATTATTATTATTATTATTATTATTATTATTATTATTATTATTATTATTATTATTATTATTATTATTATTATTATTATTATTATTATTATTATTATTATTATTATTATTATTATTATTATTATTATTATTATTATTATTATTATTATTAATTAAGGATAATGATAAATATTATAAATATTTGGTATCAAATTTGCCAGTAGATGCTAATTCTTCTGATGTACAGAGATTTTTGGAAGACAAACTTCAGGTTAAAGTCATATGTATTAAGATTAATATGTTTAATTCTAATATTAGTAGTTTTTTTGTTTCAATTCCCAAACATAAGCATTTGGAGTTTATTTCGAATCATTTATGGCCTTGCGGTACTACATTAAAAATTTTTTATGGCTCTTTGGCTAGTTCATTAATACTTTCTGATTAATTTCTTTTGCCCATATCGTCCTTTATTAACATTTTTTTTTCTCTTGATTATTGTTTGTTTTTATATATTTTTTGATATTATGTTTGGAATTTATTGTTTTTATATAAACATTCGTGGGATGAGAACTAAGACTGCAAAAATTAAGCAATTCTTCAGTTCTGAAAATTTTGATATTGTTTTTATTTCAGAAACTTGGCTTACTCAACACATCTCAGATGATGTTTTTATGGACAATAGATATAAAGTACTTCGAACAGATAGATCTTCTGATGTTGCTTCCAAGGGTGGAGGCACGCTCATTGCTTTTAAATGTAATTTTATACATAAGTATATTCCTATTTCATCATCATCTTGTGAAGCTACATGGTGTGAAATATGTTTGAAAAATAGTGTCAAAGTTCTTTTGGGTACTATCTACATAAAACCAACATTATCCTTTTTAGAGTTTAATGAGTTTCTTTCTATTCTTGAAGATTTTTTAATCAAATATGAATCATATATACTTATTACTGGTGATTTTAATATTCCTGATTTATATTTAGGTACTACTATCATAGATTCAGTCTCTTTTTCACCTAAAGCATTGAGAATGATTTGTTTTTGCAATTTGTTAAATTTAAAACAATTTAATCCATACACCAATTTTAATGATCACACATTGGATTATATTCTTAGTAATTTTCCTACAATTGAATGTTTAACTACTACTTCTCTTCCTTTTTCCATTGATTTGCATCATCCTCCCTTAGAATTTTATATTAATATTAAATTTAATAGACTTTGTCCTTTTAAAATTATGAAGAGAAACTACAAAAAAGGAAATTATTTGGGTCTTTGTTTACAATTATCTAATTTTAACTGGGAAAAATTGTATTCTTCATCTGATGGAGATTTCTGTATGAAGTTTTTTGAACAATCATTTAGTGAACTAATTGACAAATACATTCCTAAAGAAAAAATTTTAACTAACCATTTTCCTCTCTGGTTTTCAGTTTCTCTTAAAGAAATTATTAAAAGGAAATCATTTCATCATCGTTAATATTGGAAAACTAAGAACTTAAATTATTATAACAATTTTATTAATTATAGAAGATTGTCAAAGGTTATATATTATAGAGATTTTCAAAAATTTATACAAAACACTGAAAATCATATTTCTGATAATCCTTTGCAATTTTGGTCTCTGGTTAAGGTTTTAGGTATTACAAAAAAAAAATTACAGAGTAATAATTCTAATCTAGCCGCAGATGATTTTTCTCATTATTTCTCAGAGCTTTTTAAACAATCTCAGTCTTTTACTAATTTAACTGAAAATAATGATCTAGTTGAAGAAAGAATAACATGTGATTCATTTATTGAATCTGATGTTGTTTTTGCTATTAAGCAGCTTAAATTACATTCTAGTGTGGGCCTTGACAATATTCCAGCTTTCATTTATAAAGGATGTGCTGAATACATTGCTTCTCCTCTTTTGCATATTTTTAATTGCTCTTTAGCAAATGGTACTTTTCCTACATCCCTTAAAATTGCTAAAGTTGTTCCTATTTTTAAGAAAGGATCTAGAGATTTGGTAAGTGACTATAGGCCTATTTCAATTCTACACACTGTTGCTCGAATATTTGAAAGATGTTTATATAATAAAATTATCTTGGATGTCTCTAAGGTTTTGGCACCAGAGCAGCATGGATTTTTGCCTAATAGGTCCATTGAGACAAATTTGCTAACTATTTTTGATCACATTTCAAATTCAATTGAGAATCAATCTAGGTTAGATGTTGTTTATTTTGACATGTCCAGGGCTTTTGATAGAGTTAATCATAAAATTCTTCTTCAGAAGCTTTGTAGGTTAGGTTTTTCCAAATTATTAATTAATTGGTTTAACTCTTTTCTTAAGGATAGAATGTCTTGTGTGAGGTTTAATAATAAATTGTCATTACCATATTATTGCTTCACTGGGGTGCCTCAAGGCAGTGTTCTTGCACCTTTATTATTTAATGTATACATTGATGACCTAAAAACATGCATTAAATTTTCACATCTTCTATGTTATGCAGATGATTGCAAAATTTTTAGGCATATTTATTCTACCAATGAGTGTTTTTTACTTCAAAGTGATATACATAATTTCTTGAATTGGTGCGAATGTAATTATATAGATATAAATATGGATAAGTGCTCCATTGTCTCTTACTCTAGAAAATCTGAAATTTTAAGGTTTTCCTACTATATTGGTGATTCTAAAATTATAACAAATGATCATCAAAAAGATCTAGGAATAATATTTTCCAATAATGGGTCTTTTCATAATCACATTAATTTTATGGTGAATAAATCTCTTAAAATTATAGGAGCTATTTACAGATATGGAAAAGCATTTAATAAATTTACAAAGATTAAACTTTTTATATCCTTAGTTCTTCCCATCTTGGAGTATGGTTCAATTATATGGAGTCCTCATAACAGTACAGATATCATAAGAATTCAGTCTGTTTTTGACAAATTTGCAAAATTGAATAGTTTAGGTAATGAACACTATATTGATTTACTGCTGAGACGAAAAACAAGAGATCTCAAGCTTTTTCATAAATTTATTTCCCAGAATATTTCTGTATCTAATTTGCTTTCTAATTTAGGTATTAAGAAACAGAATTATAATACTCGTACTCACAATATTTTTGAACTGAAAATTTGTAAATCTGATGTATTAAGATTTTCCCCTTTATTTCGTTTACCTAGAACTTATAACAAAGATTTTGGTAATGATGATGTTTTTAATCTGGATTTTAAACAATTCACTAAAGTCCTCATAAAAAAATATTATCCTTAATTTCATGTGATATATTGCCCTTTTAATTATTTGTGCATTTTATTGTTTTTCTATTTTATTGGTATTATTATTTTTTTTTATTTTTTTTTGTATTTTTAATGCTTATTTAGATTTGTATATGATAATGAAATTACTGTGCAATCTATAATTGGCTAAATGCTGTTGATATGTACATTAAATAAATAAAGAATTGAAGAATTATTATTATTATTATTATTATTATTATTATTATTATTATTATTATTATTATTATTATTATTATTATTATTATTATTATTATTATTATTATTATTATTATTATTATTATTATTATTATTATTATTATTATTATTATTATTATTATTATTATTATTATTATGAAACGTCCTTATTTGAGGAAGGTGAATTTAAACTGTTCCAAGGACCACCAGCCTTTCTTAAAACTGATTTTTATTTTGAATACCTTCATATGAATATATTTCCATGGACAATCATATATTTTTAAATATTGCCACAAAACTTTTCAATTAACTAAATTCAAAGACTGGACTGAATAAATAAGAATAATAAATAAATTACATATATTCGATTTTATTTATTCTTACATACTATATATAGTATATATACTATATATTTACTACTATATACATTTTCAAATTTTTTATTGGTGCATCCTTTATCATAACTCTACCATGTCATAATCATCCACCACCACATAAATTCAGCCTACCTTTTCTCATTGTGCATGCATATCATAAACAATCTTTGCCAATAAGGTAAGTTAAGGGTATCAAATATCTGAAGACCATGTTGACATTTGATATTCTTCAACTGAACCACATTGTTATTGCAAGATGAAGAATGGCTTCTATCCACTTTTAACACCTTATGGAAGAGTAAATTATTATTGCACCACAATTATTGAGTTTTTATTATTTCATCTCTTACTTCATGGCCATCATTTCAAAATCCTTCATCAATACAGAAAATCTGAACATTCAGACTCATTATAAGAATTTCAAGAACAATTTTCACTTACTGGGTGACCTGCGAATATCTAACATGTGAATCTTCATACTCACACTTAAGACTGATATTTTCCCATTACACCAATCTTATGCAAGACAGAGATTTATTTTTTACTGACATTTTAACATGATTGTCCGAAAAATTATGATAATAGTTATTTATTTGTTGTTATACTTTGAAATGTTTCCATCAACTAAAACATTTAATATTTCAGTTAAATAATGGGAACAGTCCTCCATATTACTACAAATGTAAATTAAATTTTTAACCAAAATACTTCTTGATATTTGCCAAGAAAAATAAGATTCTTTAAATTCAAAGCAATTAATACAATAAAAAGTCCAAAAAGTACATTTTTTATAAACATTAAAAGTATAAAGATAGATAATCAATAAATAATCAAAATTATCCCCAAATCCAAAATTCAACCGGATTAGCCAATATATATATATAACACTACCAATGGTTTTACTACTACAAGCAGACTTGTCAAGTGTAAAAAACTACAAAACAACAACATTTAAATTAAACATTACCCACAATTCCATTTACTTCCCATCCACCCTTAATATTAAAAGTACTTTTAAATAAGTTAATTGCTTCAGAATCATAAATTTTTAATAATAAAGATTTTTAATTTTGAGGAAGCAAAGGTTTTCTTCTTTGAGAGAAATAAAATAAAAAGAATTAAAGAATCTTTGTTGTTAAAATTTTATGAACTTATTTAAAAGGGCTTTTAATATTAAGGGTGAATGGGAAGTAAATGGAATTGTGGGTAATGTTTAATTTAAATTTGTTGAACTTTTGTAGTTCTTTACATCTGAGAATTTGTTTTGTAGCAGTGAAACCATTGGTAGTGTTTTCAGTTGAGTTTTGGATTTGGGATAATTTTGATTATTTTTTATAAAATACATAATACTGATCATGCATGATAATTTTTATAGCTTTGTTATTCTTATTATTTTTATAAACTATTGTGTCTATAATTTCCTAAAAAGTTTAAATTTTGATAAACTAACATTTCATTTCCATAATTTAAAACTTCTCCAGAAATGTCATCAGAATATGTAATCTTTCCACACTTAAGATAATAAATAGCTGTTTAATATCATGTTATCTGTAGTGAGTAATAGTGGAGGATACATTGAAATTTCATTAAAAACAGTCATCTTAATTCATGTCTCATTATTGAAAATATAATCCAAATAATCCCTACATAATCCCTACATCTATTCAAAATATTATGTAAAAGAATACAAACTACTTATATAATAGGATTCTGATATTAAAACAGGCAAAACTCTCCATACAGTAGTGCCACTCAATGCCAACAAGAGTAATCAATGAATGCCAGAAGGCTTGTGCATAAAATCCATATTTAGTGCCTACTCATCCAATATCCCTAGACTAGTTTCTCACTGACGAAGGCCACAAGCCAGAAACTAGTCTGGGGATATTGGATGAGTAGGCACTAGATAGGGGTTTTATGCACAAGCCTTCTGGCATCCATTGATTACTCTGGTTGGCACTGAGTGGCACTACTGCTTGGAGAATTTTGCCTAGTGATCATGTGATTCTGATATTAGGCTAGTGTGTTACTTTCAATATGTTACAATGAACATCAAAAGAAATCACAATCAACAAACAATTTCAAAAGTTTTTTTGCTTGTTTATTTCTGAAATCACCATTAAGTGTTTCTGACACTTATTGAACTGATATTATAAAATAAATTTATAATTTATAACTCTATATATAGTTTTAATAAAGTCACAGTTGCTATAACTATTATCAGAGGAGTCATAATTTGAATCCAAAAATAGACATACTAATAATACTTACATCATACTCCATGTATTTGCATTATATAGAGCTCGCAAAATAGGCTCTTAACAATCTTTGAGAATATCTTCAACCCCAGACCGGTTTCTGCTACTGGCATCATTAGTGAGTGCCAGGATATTCAAGCATTAGATTAAAAACACCAGGACAAGCCCAGCACATTATCTAATGTATAACTATTAAGTTAAAACTCTAAAATTTTCAGACATTCATATGTCTTCCAATCCAGCTATCTAACTTAAATAGCCATCTGAACTAAGTTCAGATACACTATATATTAATACCTTTAGCAATATAAAATCACCAAAACCTTAATAGCATCAAGTCAGATGTAATATTACAGCTTGAAAAAATGAATGGACAGTTTTATTGCTTAAACAGCATTGAAATTTACCATAAGTAGAAGTAGCTTTTAAAAAAATAAATATTTTTTTACTAACATGGTGGAAATAGGATCTATTTCTAATGTGTCTTTATTTTAAACGTATGTAAGCAATCTAGGCTATAATTTCTCATATAATACTAACAACTTCTTTTATATTCTCACCTAATCTACAAGCTTTAGTGATTGTCAGGAAAGCAATAACATATCCATAGCAATATAAACAATGTTGCCTATTTTCAAATGTAATAAAAGATGTTCATGTTACTTTATATGAAAACTCATTAGTAGTCTTTCCATGTGATAATGCTATTGGATGCAATTTAAGATGGATATAAATGTTATTGAATGTGATTCTCCATTTTGTCCACATAATTTATTTAGAACTATGTGATAACTAACATAGCTGAAAAGCATCATTGATCAATTGAATCATATGGTGTTTATAATAAGATTGACATTATTAATATATACTGAATTATATCACCATTCAGTGATTGTATTTTGCTTTTAGCTGATTTTCTATTAGGTTCTTCATATTCATAAATGAAAAGATGCTAGCTATGAGCAGACCTTTCTTATGTGACTTTTCTTAATGTTATTCAGCATTGTCCCTCTGCTGCAAGAGAATATCTGAATGCTAATAGAGATAAAATTCATATAATCTATAATAATGGACCTCTCCAATATATGCAAATCGTCATTGTATTTTAAATCTGTAGAAAAATTGACTGAATAAACTATCAAGTAGATTGATGCTTAGGATATCTTAGCAATATTAAATATATCATGCCCATAATTGTTTAATTTTTAATATAAAAGCAATGTAAATTACTTATGAATAAGTTTGTTGCTAAAATTTGTTTTCAATATTGTAGTTAGTAAAGGATTAATTTATTATTTAATAATTGGGTTGACGAATTAGCTTTAGACCATTAATCTTTTTTGCCTTTTAATATCATTTCAGTCCACTTATCTTGCACTCATAAACGAACTGTTGAGATTGGTTTTATTATAACTAGCATAAATTTTTTCCCCATTATCTCTGGAACTGATGTCAACATTGGTAATTGACAACATTTTCTAATGAAGTTTAATACATTATACAGGCTTAAAATCTGTATTTATATATGTAATATATTAGGGATTCCAACTCAGACTTTCACACGACCCACGACTATAAGATGGCACTGAGAGTAATGAAGTTTATAATTTTACATTTTCCCCATCTATATTATTAGAAAGCAACATTTTAAACAAAATCTCCTGTTAAATGATATATTTTCAAGAGAACCAATGAAAAAATCTTATTTCTTTAAAAGAGTTTTTGATCTTCTGTGATCTATAATGATATTATTTGTTGTCTGTTTGGTCCATGTTTTAAGAAATCAATGTTATTTAATTTTATTTTAGTCGCTTTGAATGACGTCACTTTAATACGGTTCCCAAAGTGTAAAAAATGATTGCCTGTAATTTAGAAAGTCGTTATTGGTAAAAGCTAAAATAATGATTGACAATATGTTGTTAAAGCTCGAGATTATACATACTTCGAAATTAGTCTTTCTGCTTATGCACATTTATCAAACGTTAAAAATAAACCATAATAATCCATTTGCTTGTGATTAATCTGAGTAGAAATTTCTCTCAGAACAAGTAGATTATACAACAATTTAAAGCAAGTTTGGGTTAAGAAGAATAACAGTAATTTTCAAATATTTTAAAGTGGTAAAAAATTTAAATGATATATATATTGTCAGTGACAATTTGCAAATATTTTATTAAATTATTTTAAAATAATAAATTTAAAACTTCAGTAAACATTTTATCAAGTAATTTTATATATGTAAAATAAGCCAATAAACATCACATGATAAGCTAATGAGCTTGGATTGAAAATATTATAGCATTTTCAATTTAAGACTCAGAGTTTTATAGTTAAGAAGAGATAAGAGGTGGCTGCTGGAGGGTTGCATTAGATCCTAAGATCTAGATGCAGTGCTCTCAGATCCAAGGCTCCTCACTGATGAAAGCTACAAGCCAGAAACTAGTCTGAGGATATTGGATGAGTAGGCACTAGATGGAGATTTTATGCATAATCCTTCTGTCATCCATTGATTACTCTGGCTTGCGCTGAGTGGCAATACATATGGAGAGTTTGCCTGTTTTAATAACAGTTATAAGCAAGCATAAGAAATGGTGATCATGTGATGTTTATTGGCTTAAAACCAATCTTGCCTAATAGGATAATGGTGGCTATGGTTAGTAAAGAAACAAAGACACCAAAATGTATAGGTATTGAATTGAGTTCAGACCTATATGACTATACAAGCTAATGAGCTTGGATTAAAATATTATAGTGCCTGTTTTAATATATGTAAAATAGCAGCAAACACTCTATACAGTAATACCACCCAATGTAAGTATTAGTAATCAATGGATGAAAGTAAGTTCGTGCATAAAATTTCTATCTAGTCCCTAGTCATCTAATATCCCAGACTAGTAGATAGTGACTATATGCACAAACATTCTTGCATTCATTGATTACTAAGGTTTTCACTGAGTGGCACTATTCTATGGAGAATTTGTTACTGTTTTAACAACTTGTGTAAGCATAGGACATAATACATGTGATGTTTTAGTAACTTTATATATGTCACATGATCACTATATTCCTATGCTTGCCTATAACTGTTATTAAAACAGGCAAAACTCTCTATACCCATTGCCACTCATTGCAAGCCAGAGTAATCAATGGATGCCAGAAGGCTTGTGCATAAAATCCCCATCCAGTGCCTACTCATCCAATATCTGCAGACTAGTTTGCTGCTTGTGGATTTCATCAGTGAGGAGCCCTGGATTTGAGAGCACTGCACCTAGATCTTAGGATCTAATGCAATCTGCCAGCAGCTATCTTTTTTTTTACTTAACTACAAAACCACGAGTCTTAAATTGGAAAATACCATAATATTTTCAATCCAAGCTCATTAGCTTATGCAGTCATATAGGTTTGAACTCAGTTTAGTACCCATACATTTTGGTGACTTTGGTTCCACTATCCTGTTAGGCAGGATTGGTCTTAAGCCAATAAACATCACATGATCACCATTTCTTATGCTTGTTTATAACTATTATTAAAACGGCAATACCTATATGACTGCATAAGCTAATGAGCTGGATTGAAAATATTACAATATTTTCCAATTTGAGACTCATGGTTTTGTAGTTAAGTAAAGATAAAAGGTGGCTGCTGGAGGGTTGCATTAGATCCTAATATCTAGGAGCAGTGCTCTCAGATCTAGAGCTTCTCACTGATGAAATCCAAGGCCACAAGCTTGAAACTAGTCTGGAGATATTGGATGAGTAGGCAGCGGATGGGAATTTTATGCACAAGCCTTTTGACATCCATTTATTACTCTGGCTTGCAATGAGTGGCAATGCATTAGTGAGTTTTGCCTGTTTTAGTAACTTTATATATGCTGAGTTCTCTGCAGAAAATCAAGTAGAGTAACTATAAAATAAAAAAATATATGATTTAAATAATAGCACTTGGTCATCATTGCTGGTATTTGTTCACTGCTTGCCATCCTCTTAACACATTTTATTGAACCAAACAATTATTACACAGTTCCAGTTTAAATAATATATTCTAACAGCATTTCAAATTTATCTCATTCTAGTTTTGCCACCTGTTGAGATCTTAAGTAATCAATAGATACTAGAGTATAGAGTTCACTACATTCATAGCAAATGCTGTTCTATCTATAAATCTTGAGTAGTCTTTGTCTGATGACTTTTTTCAGTGAGGATATTTTAAATTTTGATGGCTCTGACAAGAAGTACATTTGATTTAAAAATCCAGGTGCAAAGGATATTCAGATTCAAAAATTCTTCCTGATGAAGTTCATAAATTCAGAAGCTATTCTGGTGATGCAGATAGGCAGCATTCAATAGGCATTTGATAAGCATCAACATCTAGAATCTGTGGATTATAGTAGTGGAAGAATTGGAATAATATAACTATGAGTGCTCCTGATACACAATTTATTATTGCATTTGAATTTCAAAGTTACATCATAAACCTTAATGTACCGTTATATTATTTGTAGCACAGTTTATTTCTAAAAATGCCTTTTTGTTATTAATATGCAAAATATAAAAATTTTAACTAATAATATGTATTAAAAAAATCCTGTACTGTGATGGAAACATATATCATAGATTTAAAAGTAGATATACCTGTAAAAGCAAAACTCTCCATACAATAGTGCCGCTCAGTGCAAGTCAGAGTAATCAATGGATGCAAGATGATTTTTGCATAAAATCTCTATCTAGTGCCTATTCATCCAATATCCCCAGACTAGTTTTTAGCTTGTGACTTTTCTCAGTGAAGAGCCTTGGATCTGACAGTACTCCATCTGGATCTTAGGGTCTAATACACCCCTTCAGCAGCTACCTTTTAACTTTTTAATAATTATAAAGCTTTGAGTCCAAGAAAGATTTAGGTGCAAATCCAAGGCTTCACACTGATGAAAGTCACAAGCTAGAAACAAGTTGGGAGATATTGGATGATTTGGCACTAGATAGGGATTTTATGCAAAAACCTTCTTGCATCCATTGATTACTCTGGCTTGCACTGAGTAGCGCTACTGTATGGAGAGTTTTGCGTCTATGTTATCAGCTTGTGCAAGCATAAATAATGGTGATCATGTAATGTTTAGTGATTTAAAGTAGATATACTGTATTGATGGAGCAGAGAAGTTGTAATGTTGATGGACAAATTGTCTGAAATCTATTCATTAATAGTATATCTGTTCTTTTTGTATGTATACATACATAATATAAAAGTACAATCATTATAAGGAACATATTTTTAACCAAATCAACTGATTAGCTTTAAATTTTGATAATTTTGTTTAATTGAATCATCGAATGTCATATTTCTTTCATTTTTTGTAAAACTTTTTAGATTATTTTTTTCACTCTAATTCACTTAGCTCTTTGCCTTTTCTCTTCTTCTGTAGAATCCTTATTTTTAACCTTTGCTCTTTTTCTTCACTCGTCATTTATTTTGATAATACATTAGTCTTTTTTTACTTTTGACAGATTGTCCTTCAAAGAAAAGTATTCTTACATTATAAAAATTATCACTTGTATTCAGCCCTGAAGTGTCTTTCTTTTATATATATAAAACAGTCAAAAAAAGAATTAGATTGCCTATTAATTCAAGATTGTATGTGTAATTTAAAGTTATTATTTTTAGTTAATATATATTTAAAAGCATTAAAAAATTGCTTTATTTTTTTAGGGTGGAGTGGTGCATATGTGATTAAAATAGTCAACTTGATAAATTTTATCTTTTTTCAAATATTGTAATAATGAACTTTTTTTTTAAAAAAAAAAAAATAACTGAATTTAGTGTTTTGTTTTAACTGTATATTAATTTTAAAATCAATTTACTCTTGAGTTGAAAGTTTTAACTGTATATTAATTTTAAAATCAATTTACTCTTGAGTTGAAAGTTTTTTTGGCCTTTCTCAACTGAGTAAATAATATTTACTGAGGCTATAACCTCGGTAATATGCGTATAAAATGCGATAGTAGGGACCTCTACAGGTGTTTTAACCTTCAACTGAGTAAAGTAAAAAAAAAAATTTGTTTAATTAAATAAACCAATTATGTTCAACTGCCACTGTAAAGTACAAATATCACATGACCTCCTAAGCAACTAACTATTCGTACAATATTTACTTTATTTAATTTTACTGCCATAAATTTTCATTTACTTTTTTAACATTTTTTAAGAATTGTTTTAAGAATATATTTTTATTATGTGTCTAAGTGATAAATATCCTTTAATATTTTTGAAGATGTGTGTTCCAGGAAATGAAGCTATAGCATAATAAAAAAATATCAGAATATGAATTTTAAAACATATATTTCTTTTTGAAAAAATTAAACTAAATTATATAAACAAGACATTTATTTTTTTATATAGCGCGATGTTTTTTTTTTTTTTATAATCTATAATATTAATAAGCCAACAAGCTGATACACATGCGCTTTGCAGATGTCACTATATAAATGAATATTCCCACTTTTTCAAACCCAAGATAAAGTCTTTAAGAAAATATAGAATGAATCCAATATTTGAATCTTTAAGTGATAGTATTGATAATTTAATTTGCAAAATAAAGTGATTTGAGTATTTAGTTACAATTTTACTTTTGTATACTATAAAATAATTTTATTTTACATTCCAGAATAAATATTGTATGAGACTATTATGGTCTTTTCAGATTTAAAGACTAGATTTTTATCCTTTCATTGTAAATTCAACTTTTGCCAAAAATATAAATGAAACATTAATTTTACAACCAACAGTTTTATTTAAATAAAAATGAATTATATGCATAGATATAAATCTATTTATTATTAATAATATAAAACTTAAAACGCATTATATGCTTATTTTTATATCAGTAAAAAAAAAAAATATCTAGCAAAAGGTATTCGTAATACAGAGAACTTACAATATGATCCATAAACTTTATTCTGATTGCAGGACCTTCCAATGCCCGCTTCCCAAAGAGCAAGTGCTTCCCACTGATAGACCGCCCCCTCAGAGGTTCACTCCCATCTGGCTACAAATGCAGATATCATACATTTTTACGCACATAGTACCTTCCACGACCATGTTCAATTCAAAAATAACCTATTGGGAAGCCTTCAACCTATCCAACTCAAATACCCAGAAGGCACACACTTACCTCCCCATCAACATAAACAAACTACGCAAACTAGCCCGTAGATTGAAACTAGCACCTAAACACACAGACTTTCTGCTCAAAATTAACCTTGGTAGCCTCTCCACTGCTACATTTCTTAATAGAAGAGGCTTCCGCATAGATCCCATATGTTGTCTCTGTCTTTCCAGCCCAGAAGATATGGACCATATCCTTCGCCTTTGTCCGGTCTGGCAGGGACTAAGACAAAACTTCCAGAAATACATTGATAATAATGGTCCAGATCTAACATCTCTTGAAGGGGTTTTAAATAGAGGCATTTTCGCTGAAATCAGGCTCGCCACCTACATAAACTTTGCCATCTGGTTTCAGATACACGACGCTCTTTCAAAAATTACCGCTTAACGAAATCATTAACTGCTTTCTCAGCATAATCAAAAATATCCAAGAAACAGACAAGAGAGAGGCCGATCCATACCTGGCCATATTAACATGGCAATTCACAACTGGTCTAAACAGCACCTCTCCAACCAACCCTTAAATAATTTATATGAAAATAAAGGTATTTTGTTATAGACTAGATGATTAATATTCACCGTGCATCCACAGGTTATATTCTACTGACTTTTGAATCATTTCTTCTCTGTATATACCACCCTGTAACATCGACTAGATACTTCTTGTTATTTTTTTTAATTTTGTAACTCACTTATAGGTCAAATAAAATTATCTTGAAAGAGAGAAAAAAACAAGAAATCAAAAAAAAAAAAAAAACAATTTGTGACTGTTAAAAAAAATATAATAATCGTTACAAAATAAAAAAAAATAAAGAATTTAAACTTTTTTAAACTTATTAATTATAAATTTATCCATGTAACTTTTATGTTCAAATCATTCTCCCAAATGTTATATTTGCAATGCCTTTGTAAATAATTATTTATACTCTTAGAACCATAGCTTGCCCGCAACTCTATTATTTTTGATAACAAAAGATATATTATTAAAACAATTACTAACGAATGGTTTAATACAAACTTATATGCTCCCAAATTCTTGTTTAAAAGTATTATAAACAAATTTGGCAGTATATTTTTCTCAGTTGTACATTACTTTAGATTTAAATCACAATGTAATTAATATCTTTTAGTGCAGTTTTATATGAATAAATTATATATACTTCTACATAGGATAATACTATTTTAATTTGAATCAATCTTTATCTACCTTGAAACACCAATTGTATTATTTATGTTTTTATATATGTAGATTATATGTTAACTACTGTTTCTTATTGCATTGCCAAATGTATACCATATAATACTAAATTGTCCAAGCACATTACTACTGTTACCCAATGCTTTATTTACTACCCTTACAGTTTTGATTGCCCCAGCAATCTTCTTCAGAACTCTACTTGTCCTAACCTCAACTGGGACAATCAAAACTGTAACAGTTGAGGTTAGGAGATATAAAGTTCTAAAGAAGATTGTTGGGGCAATTGAAACTGTAAGGGTGGTAAATAAAGCATTGTGTACAGTAGCAAAGTGCTTGGACAATTTAGTATTATATGATATGTTTGTGTAAATTAATTTTATTTTTTGTTAATACTTATAAATAATTTTAATAATAATAATAATTTTACTTTCTAGAGAATACATTTGAAATAATTTATTGAGACAATTCAGTAACATTTAAATTATTATTTAAATGTATTCTTATTAATAGCTAATTTAGCCTAAAAATACCTATCAACATTTTCAAAAATGTCCAGCTTGTAAAAATTTTCTGTGTTTTCTTTTTCTATAAAAAAGTGTTTTTAAAAAATACCATTTTAATAAAAATTGAATGTTCTATTATTACTTTATATCTTGTGAATGTGTACTTTACGTAGTTTTCCATTAAATTTCGAGACAAAATAAAATTTCATTGAACATTGCATGTAGATAGGTTATGGATTAACATTAGAACATTAAAGTATGAGTTTATTATTCCATTTTATTTGAGTGCAAACTTTTTATGAAATGTAAAACAACTTTAAAAAACATATTTTTTTCTTGAGTGATTTCTTTTTCCATCCTGTATTTAGCAGTTGTAATATAATCTTCAATACTTTCTCTTCCTATTTCCTTCTTTATTTTTGCTTTTTTATATATAACATATAATAACATTTCACTCTTCTTACATTTTAAAGCAAAATATATTTATTTATTCTTTACAGTTTCGACAGTTCCTAGCAGCCATCATCAGATCTTATTCTCTACTTTTTCTTTCTTTTCTCACTGCTAAGAACAGTTGAAACTGTAAATAATAAATAAATATATTTTGCTTTAAAGTGTAAGAAGAATGAAATGTTATATGTTATTTAGAAGTTGTATATACATATTTTGAAAGATTAATTATAATATTGATAGCAAGTGGAATTAAATGTGTCAGGGTATCACATATTATAGTTGATATTTAGTGGCATTTGTTTAAGCTAATTAATTGTTTAAAAGCAATTAATAACATTTTTTTTCTTTGAAGATATTTTGGCTGTAGAAAACATATTTTTAATTGTCAGAAAACATTTTGATTCCTTTTTGAGTCTTAAAAGGATCTGAGAAGAGCAAATTTCTAACATCTACTCCATAAATTCTTGTTATCAAAGCCATTATTAGTATGTAATTATTTATATGGTGAACAAACATAGAGAACTGGTTG
This sequence comes from Epiperipatus broadwayi, assembly GCA_028023455.1. Taxonomy (NCBI): domain Eukaryota; kingdom Metazoa; phylum Onychophora; class Udeonychophora; order Euonychophora; family Peripatidae; genus Epiperipatus; species Epiperipatus broadwayi. Next base: position 71,447 of record JAQFVV010000539.1, read on the forward strand.
CACTCCTACAAGCATCAGACAGTGTGGTGAGTTTATTTACTTTTCACTTCTCAGTTTAAGATCAACAAAACACCATGGTCTTTCTTCTCAGTTGCTTAATAGTTCTTAATTGTGAAATATTAATTGAATTTTCTTGATGTTAGATTGAACATGTGTTTAAATACTATTTTCCTTATATTTCTTTGATAATACAGGGAATAAAGCAGTGTGTTTATTGTGGCATGAAAAAAATGTGTGGTCCTCTGCTAACCTTTGCTTCCACAAAGTGGCCCCAATGCAACCCTCTGTGGCTCCTGAGCCAAAACAATTGCCCACCCCTGGCATATTAGATTAATTATTCAAATTAAGGAGAGAAACCAAATGTATATAATTTGTATGTCTCAATAGGTTCTTGTTGAGATGAAAAAGTAGAAGGCTTTTATATGAATGTATGCTTTTGGTTAGATTAAATAACATTTTAACATAATCATAAAAGACTTTAATACTAGAATTGATATACAATTTAAAAATGAAAACTCATTGGATAAATTTGTCTATGATTTCAGAAATGAAAGAGAACATAGACTTGTGGAATTCACAGAAAAAGAAAAATTATATAGTAAGAATTCTTTTTTAATAAAAAGGTTAAATGGAAATGGACATAAAAGCATCCAAATGAAAATACAGCAGAATTATATCATGTTCTAAATAACAGAAGATTGTAGTGTTTTTGATAGAATAATGCATTTCAGGAAGTGATGTCCAATTAGTGAAATATAAGATGTCTGTTAATGCAAATCTAGATAAATGAAAACTATTAAGAAAGGTAGTATTAATTAATATTTCTAACCTTCAGAAATACTCCAATTGACATTAGAACTTGTGAATCATTTAAAAATACTAATAGATTTTCAAAATGGGTTATGTTTGAATAAAATCAATAAGAAGATATCTTATATTCTATTAAGATCTGCAAGAAAGATAGATGATACATAAAAGCAGCAATTTAACAGTAAATTGTATACTGAAAACACAACGTATGCAGAAAAGAAAGAATATAAAAATATTTTAATGATTCATTAAGAAGCAAAAAGCAGTTAGTAATGAAATAAGAAAATATATCTGGGAATTAATAGTGAAAACTATAGAAGAATAAAACAATGGCATCAGAAGGAAAATTATTTCAGCATTAAGAGGAAAATTTAGAATTATTATTAAAAAAAGAGATTGGGATAGAAAAAATCCAAGATTAAAATGATTTGAATGCCTTCTCTTGTAGTAGCATTTATCATAATAAAAATTAAAAAAAGCTTGTTTAGAGCTCATTAGCATGCTCTTAATTTTACATAATTGTAAATGCAAGCTATATATAAGTCATGTGACATCTGACTTTTTATTATTACTAAAAAATACTATATTATTAAAAAATCAAGAAAACAAAAGATCCCTATAATTTTCTACAACTTCTGAATTATCATGTATTTTAAATTAAAAAAATAAGATAGGCAATTATATCTATGAAAAGAAAGAAAATGCATGAAATTATCGGATTACTCCTGCTATTTTAAAAAATGAAAGTGAAAAAATAGAAAAATGGTTAACAAAGTTATAGTTCAAATATCTAAATTATAAGGATGTTTCAGATTATTGGAAGAAATCAATAGTTGATATTTAAGAAAGATGATATTTAGGAAAGGTGATAAAGAAGATATTATAAATTACAGACCTATCAGTCTTCTATTACTTTAAATAAAAAATCTTTACCAAAATAATTAAAACTTATTTATAATGAATTATGAAATTGAACCAGCCAAAGGAACAAACTGGACGTGGAAGTTATTTTAGCACATTTTATTAGATGAAAGTATTGAGAGAAGTTATAAAAAGGATCAATGTATATGTGTTGCCATTATACTTTGGATTTGTAAATTCTGAAAAGGCATTTGATTCATTATGCATTTCTATGATGATTTTTTTTTGGATGATTAAGATATATTGCCAGAATATGGTCATATTGTGAAGAATACTCATCAATTTGCAGCAACAGTGATTAGAGTATGTGGTGATATTGAGAAGATTAGTATGAAGAAGGCTGTATGCAAAAAGTATTTTATGAATGAAAATAACTATCTAGGGCCACAAAAGTAAATGGATATTAGTAAGTCACTTACGTATTGTTGTTGATGTGGTTGCTTTTGCAAATAATGCTTCAGAACTTTAAGAAATTTTGCAAGTTATCAAATAAAAGTAAGAAAAAAGATTGAAGAAGAAATTAAAAATTAATACTCATGAATTAAAATAAAGATACTAACTGAAGATATCTTGATAAAATTATTATACAAAAGGAAATATAGTATATGGAACTAATCAAAGAATTACATTTGGGTGACTTAATATAGATCTGCTGTACCAATTCTTACTTATGAGTATGAGAGTTGGATAGTTATTGGAAGAGCAAAATTTAATAGAAGAGCATGTTGATACTTTAGAATGCTCAACAAATATTAGTAGAAATAAGAATTGAAAATGACATGCTTGAGTGGAAAATCTTGACATCATCAAAAGAACTAAGAGACTAAAATGAAGCTTAAATTGATGTATTTTTGGAAGAGATGATAATAGATAGACAATGAGAGTTTTTAAATTGAATCCAAGAGATTGTAAAAGATATAGAAAGAGACCTTAAGTGAGATGGGTGGATGAATCAAGAAAGTTTTCAGGTGTAATATGAAGAAGAGGGGTTGTGATTCAATGAAACTGAATTAAACTTAGAAAGAACATTATTCTGCAGTGGATCGATAATGGTTGAAAATGATGTTGATGGAATCTTATTTCAATAGTGATGAATATTATTTTTTGCTTTGAATAAATATTTTTTTTGCTATAGCAAATTAGTCTTCTGTTAATAATCTTTCTAAGAAGAGGATATTTTGTGAGTTTTTGTATTATTTTCTAGTCTATTAAAATTGAAAATAAAGCATATAACTTTATTTTTTACATATTATCTACTTTTCATATTACAGCTTAAAGCTAATAATTATTTTTATAAACTAATTTATTTTTCTTTAATTAAATAAAATTAATTAGCTTTTGAATATATATATAAACTACTTAAAATATTAATATGTACGTCAACACAAATATATATATATAAATTTCATATATACAATATCACTGTTTGTATATGTGTTTAGTATAAATCTATTTCTGAAACAAGCAAGCTTGAATGTATTACTAAGACAATTCATAAGATAGATCCCCAAAGAATTATTTAAGTGAACTTTTATTAAGTAATGCTCACCTTTTCTTATATCAAGGTAAATCTATATGTCAGATAAAAAATAATTTGTTTGTCAATTGTTCTGTGAAAAAGTTTGTAAATTAACATTATATACTTAATAAATTGTACGTAATTTGAAGGATCTTTAAAGTCAATAAATGTGTCTAGTATTTGTGATATTTAAATATATACATATATATACACAATATTTCAGAATTTTATTACAATTTTGCACTGCAATTTAACTGTAATTAGATAATAATTACAATCAAATCTGAAAAATTAAGTAGCAGTTTTTACCTGAAGGTTTGTGATGATGATATATTAGATGCAATAATGTATTGAAATATTTCCATAAATAAAATTTCAAACTTTGTTTGTACTTTTCAAATACAAACAGCTGTTAGTAATAACACAATATTAGATGATACAGGTTAGTAAATTATACAATATTTTGGGTGGTATGATTCTTTGCTTTTCTTCAGATGTTACTGGCATAACCAGTAGCAATATTAGCATAGGAGGTGAACTTATACCATAAGATTCTTGAATATCAAATTTGAAGGCAATGCTCTAACCAACTGAACAGAATAACTCAGTTGATTAGAGTATTCCACTAAAATTTGATATTCAAGAATCTTAAGGGTCTAAGCACAACTCCTACCCTAATACTGTCATTGGACAGGACAGCAATACCTGAATAAAATTGAAGAATGATACCACTTGAAATGTTGCTTAATCTATTAAACTATGCTGTCTATTTGTGTACTAAAAACAGATGTTTGTATATGAAATATCTAAATAAACTTTAAAATTTTCTAAACATTCAACATTTAATAATAAATAATGGTAATAGTCCAACATATGATGGATAAGAATATGGTTGAAAAACTCTTACATATAATTTGTCAATACTGATGATTTCCTTCACATTTATTGCTATTCTATGAAGGACTGTTAGATTTTCATCCTGCAATGAGATCTTAAAAAGGTGTTTTGCCTTTTTTTTAAAAAAAAAATTATGATTATAGTTATTTTTGCAAATAATGCTTTAGAGCTGCAAGAAAGGTTACAGGAGTTATCAGATGAAAGTAGGAAAATAGAACTAAAGATAAAGATTAAAAAGACTAAAGTAATGTTTAATGGATTTTCTCAAAATATAGATTATGAGTTAGAAGAAGTTAACAGCTACAAATAACTTGGTCAGATTATTAATACAGATGGAAACATAATGGATAAAATTAATCATAGAATTAAACTTGGTAGAAGTGGTTTTGGTAGAAATAACTTGGTACTAAAAGGAAATATGCCTATGTGTTTGAAAAGGAAGGTTTTTAATAAATGTGTTTTACCAGTTCTTACTTATGGATCTGAGACATGGACACTTAATAGTAAAGCAATACAGAGACTTCAGACCACTCAAAGAAATATGGAGAGATGCATGTTGGGGGTAACAAGAAGAGATTGAAAACACAGTATATGGGTAAGAGAACAAACAGGTTACTGACCTCATTGAAAAATTAAAAGACTTAAATAGAGTTGGGCTGGACATATTGCTAGAAGAGATGATAGTAGATGGACAATTGAAATTGTAAACTGGATGCCAAGAGATTGTAAAAGACCCAGAAAGAGACCACATGTGAGATGGATGGATGAAATAAGAAAGTGTGCAGGGGTGATGTGAAGAAGAGAGGCTAAAGATCAGAGAAGATGGATTGAACTTGGAGAGACTTTCATCATGCAGTGGATTGATAATGGTTGATAATGATGATGAGGAATAGTGTAAGATAAAGCATTTGTAAAGTTTCAAAATAGAAATGTAAAATATATTGTCTAGAATTATATTTGTAACAATTACTACATTAAAAAATTAATAATAATTTGTTTTTAAAATAAATATATAATAAACAAATAAAATTTATTTGTTAATCTATTTTTTTTTAGAAGAGAGGTATTTAATAATTTACAACTACGAAATTATTTTTAAGCACCAACATAATAATCTTCTTAACCACTATTTATTATAAAACAAAAATCAAATTTTATTAATATTATTTGGCATCTGTGTTGTGTGCTATGGAATTATGGTATAGATAATACAATCTTTTAATACTTCACTGCAAAAAAAATTCCTTACATAATTCTTTTTTTAAATATAGAAATATTAAAGGAAAGATATTACAACCTTTACCAATTTTTATGTGATGAGAGTTTATAATGGCCTATTGCAATGAACTTACATAGCATTTACAATGAATAAATTTCATTTAGTGTTGTCTAAGTTTGTCTCCCATATAAGTTGTTGGGACTTCAGGCAAAGTTGAAACTCATAATGCTCATTGGTAGTTATACACACAAGTTACTGTGAGATTTTAACATTGCAGACAGCAGATAGCTTCACTATTGATACATTTACATATATCATGTTGTATATTTCCTAATATTATGTGCATATAATATTTAAACACTCTCCATATAGTTATGTGCTAGTATTAGAGATGGTGATCATGTGATATAATATTTAGTTTAAATTGATACATTTTGCCTTATTATTATTATTATTATTATTATCAGAAGAGGAAAGAAGCATTATTGTGCTGAAATAACAAAGAGATAATACTAAAGAATTTTATGTCCAGCATCCTGGTACACTATGGATTATTACTCTTTTAGTAGATCATTTAATCATTTCAATGAAAGAAAAAGCACTCTTGATAGATGGTATAATCAATGGTTTTCCAAGAAGTTATGCCAATACAGAAATAATTTGGCTTATTCATATCTGAAAAATTTCCCATATAAATCATTGGCTAAGTTACCACAAGAGCATATATTGCTTTTATTTCTATTAAATTTAGTCTTTTATTGAAATGTCGAATGTCATTTGTTCAGTGAACAAGAAAATGTTTAGTAGAAAATGATAATTACTTTGGACTTTTAATTTAAATAATAAATTGGGTTTTTTTTTAATTTTATTTTTCATGGAAATATCCAATAGCTAACCCAGATATCTGTCCATTAATTGTTTATGAAAAGTATATAGCTAAGAAAAGCAGATGACTATCATTGTTTTGACTGTAAAAATAAAACCTACAATTGTAATATAACGTAATCTTCATTTTTAGTGGGGATTGATCTCATGATTGCAGCATATATATTTTTATATAATATATAAATATATTTGATAATGATTATGAATGCATAGGTCATTATAAGTATGAATTATGCATATACATTTTCCAATGTTGTAGTAGAAAATTTAATTAATATTACAGAAATAAATTTTCCCATATTGTATGTTCTCTTCTTAGGTCATCTTTGATCCCTCACATAATCAAGTTTATGTTTAAAAATAAGTATATTGCAATAATAGTAATATGCATTCATAAGATAAATGATTGGGATTGTTTTAACAACTATATAAAATATATAATTAAATAGAGGGATTTGAACTCAGGATTTTTCAGTATGTTCATCCTCCATTCTATTTAATGCAACTGATTCTCATGTGAAAAATATAAATAATCCCCAATATATATATATATATATCATGCAGAACCAGCACTCATCAGTTGGGGCAAATCATAATTTCCACACATATATACAATCAATGTTTAGTTTATATTAAGATAGTGATTCTTAATGGTCAGACCTTAATCTCTTCACCCCTCCAACTACACAGTTGCCAATTTCATTGAAAATCCGATGATGGGATGTCTACCCATGTAGACATTACATCAATCTAATGTCTCATTATCAGACATTACATACCTATATATGTTAATAGAAGGATGGGCAAATCTTACTAAGAAGTAATCTATTCTCTAATGAATATGTAATTCTGAGAAAGTATGTCATTTTCTTATACAAGTATTTCCTATGTATGTAGAATTCAGGATTTGTCAGTGTATTCATTCACTGTATTTCAAACAACCAATTAACCACACACATGAGAAAATGATACATAAACCCCAATATCCATATTTTGTGCAGAACCAGCACTTATCAGCTGGGCCAGACCATAATCTTCCAAACATATATACAATCAGTGCTCAGTTATAACAGATTATGATCTGGCCCAACTGCAGAGTGCTGGTTATGCATGAAATAACATATATTGGGGATCATGTACCTTTTGTGTGTGTGTGTATGGTCATGTGGATCAGTTGCTTGAGAAAGAGGGGAGAATGAATAGACCAAAAAATCCTCAGTTTAAATATCTGTATTTTACATATATAAGAAAAATTCAATAGAAGCAAATGACCTACTGCTATTAGAATAAAATACATATTTAGATTTTTGAAGCAGCATCAAATATGGTGAGACAATTACATTGCTTTTCAAAAAATTTTAACCTTTTACTAGCATAGATCTCACATTAAATTTTACCTTATCAGATCTATCCCTCAGTGCAAACACTCAGATAATCATCTTGCACTATGCATTGACTTTGTGTTCAATCTTTTCTTACTTCTTTATGTGTATTAAATCAGTTAAAATAATAATAATGATGATGATGATAATGATGATGATGTTGATGATAATGATGATGATGATGATGATGATGATAATAATAATAATAATAATAATAATAATAATAATAATAATAATAATAATAATAATAATAATAATAATAATAATAATAATAATAATAATAATAAAAGAGAAAAATCAAATGATTTCATTGCTCAAGAGTTCATAAGAAATTTGAGCACCAGCACTGGACACAGTCTGAAGATTTTAAGAACCAGAGTCTGCTGCTCTAACATGTCATCAAACTATGCAGAGAATTAATTCCTTCAAGATTAAACCATGTCATATGAAGTCGTACCAATCTTGAAATTATTTAATATTTTTTTATTTAAAAGATTATCCACACATGCAAATTATTGAAATAATACCCTATACATAGTCAAAATAGGAGTCATAGATCACATGACCCTATCTCTTAAGTTTGTAAGTTACACCTCTCTGAGGAGTGCCAAAGCATGAAACCATGGTCAGGGGTTTGGGGAGGAGTTCCTGTCAGAGATATTTTAAGTGCTGGTTCTGGTTAAGCATTTATCATAAAGCTTGTAGAGGAATTGGCAATCCTCACTGTTTAATATTCTATACAGTTTGGTACAATCAGTAGAGTATCCAACTTGAGATCAGAAAATTCCAAGATCAGTCCTGGTGCTCACAGGTCTGGCATTCAAGCTTCTTATGAACTCCTGAAAAATAATGCCATATAACTTTCTTTACTGAAATAACAAAAGTTCTATCTATACTGGAGAATGATATTACAGTTTTGATTGCATTTCGAATAATAATCTAAGACAAAATATGATGAATACACTAATAATTCAGAAACTTTTGGAAATTTTTTAAAATAATTTTAACATCATGTGATGCAAGGGATCAAAGTTTGTAATATACATCTGAAATTGAGACACTAGAACAAATTGCATTAAGAAGATGAGGAACATTGATAAATGATAACTAATGATAATCAAATATAATAGTTTTTCTCATATACTCTATTATTTAATTATTCTACTGCATTTAGATGAAGAGCATTACCTTAAAATTTAATAATCAAGAATCTAAGGACCCAGGTTTGAATCCCATGCTAGTACTGTCACTGGTCAGGCCAGCACCACCTGAAGAAGAGGGGAGAAAAATACCTCTCGAAACATTGTGCATATACTAACCTGTTTTCTGTGATATTACTAACAGTTAGTGCATATATACTAACCTGTTTGCTGTGATATTACTAACATTTGTTTGCTGTGATCTCTCACTAACAGTTGGTGCATATACCAACCTGTTTGCTGTGATATTACTAACAGTTGAATGCATTTGGAATATTTAACTAAAATTAAACTTTTCTAAAGACATTCAACACACATATTAGACAATGGAAATAATCCAATATAAAAATACAAACATATGTAGTGTCTATTAATAAGAAAAACATAGAAGACAATTTTTATAAGTCTGACACATATTTAAGGTAAGATATATGTTTTCATCCTTTGATCAAATATTGTTGTAGGGGGCGTTAACATCTGCATTGGGGAATGCCAATCGATAGTTCCATCCTGCAGCATGCTCATCAGAAAATTGTTACAACTGATGTAATAAAAGGGTTGTATGGGGGTCCGGTTACAATATATATATATATAACCTACAAATGATCTATGGATCATTAGTTTCTGAGTCTTTCACTCTACCACAGCACCAAATCATATGGGCAAAAAATGATTCCATGAATTCATAATAAGTTTGGACACTGGAAATGATATAGCTGGGCTGCAATTCAAGGACTTCAAACCTCCCACTCTAACAGGTTATCAAACCATATAAACTATATATTTTATATGTATTTTCGCAATGTGTTAGAAAAATAAACATTGTCAGAAATATATTGCCAGAATATCTGTTTTACTATGAAATAGTATCACACAATAATTCATTTCATTGTTAATGAAATTTAAAAACAAAAATTATTTGAGTATAGACACAAGAATAAAATAAATTAGAATGTATATAAATAAAATTACATTAAGAAATTTTGAATGCTTTTTACAAAATCATATGACTAAATACAATCTTTGTTAAATGCTTCATGCAATCAGCTTTTTTTATGGAGCACATATTTATGGTAGAAGTTGGTATTTTTAAATTATACTAGTAAACTTTTTGAAATTCCCCACTTTTAAAAATAAACTTTTTTTTATATAATGCTTATCAAGATATAATATGCATGTGTTTAGGGATAATAATAGTGACAACTTTTATATGTGCATTTGTAATTATTACAGGTAGTCGATATAAAATAATTCACATATTTCTCATCAGCAAATTCTACATGTAAAAGCCTGAGTAGTTAATGGATGCTAGATAATGTAAAGCTATATTATTTCCACATCAAGAATGGTATCTATTATTTAATCTTAATCAGTGATGACTATGATTTAAAGCTTGAATTAATGCTCTCATGAATTTTTTTTTTCATGTGTCATAGCATCAGCCAGGAAGCTAACCCGCTAACCTGGGACAACTGTTTATAATGCAGCTGTCACTGACCTCTGACTGCTCTCATGAATTTAACAGCCAATTTTTATCTTTTACAGCATCCAGAAAATAGCTCAAATTTTTAAAAGAAACACAATTTTGCCCCTGGCTAAAGTACAACTGAGATCTTTAAAATAATCCTAGTGTGAAATCAATATAACTATATAAAAACATTAACATGGATTTAAAATTTCGTAAGTGCATTAGTTCTAGTTCTAAACTTTAATCTTCACTAATGAATGCAAAAACCAAAAACTGGTTTAAAGATGGAGATATTGCAACACTATAACATTTGGTGAATAAGATCAAAATAGGTGGTTGAAGAATAAGACGAAGAGAAGTGCTTTTGGAAGAACACATGACAAAGTATATAAGAAAAGTATGTGATATTGTTGTTAATATTTATTTTTACATATTGTTCAACTATGAATAAATAATAATATTATTCCTGAGCAAGAGTATCTCTTTTTATTTTATCGATTACAATCTTGGTCATCAAAAAGTAGATATTATTTTTGATGCATACAATCCTTTTTGTCTTCGCCTTGCTCTTACTTTTATTATCAGCCACTTAGATTAGAACCCAGGCCAAGAGTTTTCCAAACCCTTGACAATCTTTGTATTAACTGTTTCAATGGTTTGTGCATTTATTAAAATCAATTTTTCATATTTTAATTACACATGTAGAAATTCTAGTTCCAATCTTCTTTTTTTTTTTTTACTTTTATTTCTTTTGGAATTAAAATGGTCATTTTTATTTATGATTTGTTACTAAATGATGAATTATGGTAGACATATACTCTTTTAAAGATTTTCTTATATGTTTCCGTTAAAATTTTTATGTTTATTTATAAATACCTATAAATTTGAATTAAAATATGACATTAATTTTATTTATTAAAATAATTTATCAGAATTAATATTTCATTTTTATTTCTATCATTTAATAAAATTGCAGTATAAATTAATTAATTTTAAAATCATCTTTTTCTTTTAAAAATAAAGCCTTTGAATTCGTAACGTCATTTTATAAAAATATAATTTGCTAAAAAAATATAATACTGAATGACAAAGTGATTTTTATTACAGGCTAAAATGAAAACAACCAAAATGTAATTAAAAACAAATATTTACTAACAACTTATGCAAAACTATAGGTTATCTTTTTAATTTTCCTTCGTGAAAGCTTATAAATAGTTCTTTTTTTTCTATTGTGTCTGTGATAAAAAGGTGTGAAGTAAATTTTTATGTTATTCATCTAAAAACAAAAACAGTCAGCATTTTAATTTCTCTTTCTTTTTTAGAGCTTCTTTTTCCATCTAGAAATTCAAATAATAAAATATCATTTTACAACACATCTTTTTATATTGCATGCTTTTTTTTAAATTTCATTTGCTTTCCGTACTATTTATTATAATTTTAATAATCTTTTTTAAAATAATATTTATGTTTTATTACTTTTCAAAAATTATTTTTTATATATTAGATTTTTACTAAATCAAAGTTTAATCTTTTAATTTATTGAGTTATAGGTTTTAAAACCTCTAATAGAGATTAATATCACTGTTCATTTTTGTTTAAAAGCATATCTCATAAATCATTTCATTTTTTTTAAAAAAAAAACCAAAGAACTTATATATTTTTATTCTTTATATCTTTTTTTTCTTTCTGTGAATTTTTTTTTATAAAAGTAATTTCAATAATATGGGCTATCTCATACCTTATTTTAATTTTTGCTATAATATTTACTTTTTTCTTTGCCCTTTTTATAATTTTATAATCATAACCATATTTTATCCAATTTACCTTTTATATTTCCCCCCAAATCTATATTTCATCTGATTTTAGTTATGTTTCCTCTGTTTAATATTAAAAAAAAGTATTTTCTTTATTAAAAATATATTTAACTATTTCATTTCTTATTTTTATTTATCCTCATCATTCAACTAACTTTTTAAATATTTAAAACATTAAATTGTTTTAGAGTTATAATTATTTATTAAGTGCACAGAAAGTATATGTAAATACTTTTAAGACAGGCTTTAACGTGTATCAAATGCATCTTGAAATTTGTCAAGCAATATCTTTATTTTGCCAATAGAGGGATCTCTCAAACCACGACACAAGATAGCGACTTTATAAAGATAAAGCCTGTCTGAAATGTATTAAATTGTTTTGTAAGTCTTTCTCCAAGTAAGTAACACACACCCCCACACACATATATATATTCTTTTACTTTAGATTTTATTGATATTTATTTCATTCCTAGATTTTGACATAAAATTCACCAATTTTATTCACTAATTTATCAAGTTCACTTTGATGATTAGTAAATAGAGATATATCATTTTCTCATCTCATATTTAATTTATTTGTAATATATTCTATCTAGACTCTCAAAAATCATTAGATAGCACCCACATATGATAAGGATCAAACAATACACATTAAAAATAAATGGATCAGTGCAGTATACTATATGTACTTCATTAATCAATATAAAAATTTATGGATTAGAGGGTTACTACATATCATATTAATTATTAAATTTACTTCCTAGTTCTTTATTTGCCATTTTTAATTGAACACTTTCTAATGGGTAATAATCTAATGTTATTTTAAATGGTTGATTATATAAATACTAATCAAATTTTTTGATGGTACAGGTAATCTAGTCTGATGTAGTTTGTCTTCATCTTTGATGTTGTTTTTGATATAAATTCTATTGGCAGTCATCATTTTGAAAGAAATGGCTAAGTATAATCAAAAAATTTTGTCAAAATAAATCAGTTGTTATCTTGGTCTACAGATATTTTATTGTGCCTCTTTTTATAGCTTATACAAAGTTAAAGATTTTTTTTTTATGATGTAGTTCATATGGAGATGAAATTAAGTGGCTTTCAAAGAAAGGTCTCAAGTTCTAGTAATGTCTGAACTTGTTTATATTTCTTGATCTCTTTGCAACTTTATTTTTTTCTGGTTCATAACTGATCATATCTCACAAGATAATGTGTCCTAAGAATTTTCTGGAAATGAATTTAGCTCTTTAAGTCAGAGAATAAGTTACATTTTTATTTTTGTTTCATATACTTCTTCATAGTTAATAGTTACTAATATATGATGATGTGATATGATGTGATGCACTGTGACTTCTCCTTACACAGAGTCAGGAATCTCTCAACAACTATGCCCAGAGAAACCTGTTAGCCACTTTATCTTCCTTTTCCATTCTCCACCTTAACTTTTCCCATAATCTGCTCCATCCCATTTCCACAACATAATCTTTGTCAACTCCATGACCTTCATATCTAAATCCCCCTTATCTTTTCCCAAAACCAGCACAAAATCCAATAACCCACTTTTTGTATAATAACATTGTTCATATTTAATTTTTCATAACTTCATTATTTGTACCCTTTCTGCTTCCAAGCATTTACATTGAATATGAATTGAAATAAGATATCCATCTAGTTTTACACCATTTTTGCTTTGGAAATTATTTGGGATCTTAGTTATTCTTGAAAAATATGATTATATCTAAGTAACCTATTACAAATTACAATAGTCAGAAGATGAGGTGTTTCTTCAGATATCAGTATTTAATAAAAAAACTGTATTAAGATCTATTTTTATGAAGAATTTTGCTCTTGTTGTTTAACATATCTCTTACATTAGGAAAGTGATAAAGCATTTTTGCTGAACCATCATTAATGGTTACTGAGTAATTGCCAAATACACAATTTTTTTATTGGGTGTTGTGATGATAGGAATGGCTCATTTTGTATGGTTGATAAGTGTTAGCCTTCCCATTTGTACAAACATTTAAAAAAGTTTTTAATTAGAGAATAATTTTTGTGCTTCAGTTATAACTTCATCAGCATTAATCGTGTCTTACTCTGAAACAAATATTTAGCCAGTGTTTTATTGACAATTTTATTTACTAGGAATATTTTAATGCTTTAGACTGTCAATAATTCTTGACCTAATAATAGTTTTTAACAGATTTAATTTTTATGGCATTGATTGAGTTAAGCTGATATTTTAGCCATTTATATTATAATGCACTTCTCATTTACTTGGGCAGTCTTTACTATTTTTGCATAATAATGTCAAGGCTGTCTATGATTATAAAAAATGCCTGACCATCATTATCTACCTCCATTTCAATGGATTTATTAAAGGTTTTTTTTTTCTGTTACCATTAACTGTTGGAGGCTGTCAATCTGTTTTATTTCCAACACTTGTTTTCAGTTTATTATTCTGGAATTTTGGGTGATCTATTTTATCACAGCTTTTGCCTTTTGCTCCTTTCTCAATTTAATCTTTTTTTTTCAATACCTTATTTTGATAAATTATAGTTTTGGATAATCAAAGAATTTCTTCTGCACTAGATTCATGAAATTCTCTGGTATGCTTCAGAACTAGTTTACAATCAATGCTCTTTTAGTGGCCTCTGTATGCAAAAAGTTAGTGATAAACAGGGATTACTATTACAAATTTAGGGCAGTATGATCCTATAAGAATTATTCCAGCAGATTATCCTTAATAATTGCCATACGTGCATTTATTTATTATTTCTCTTGCGATCATATTGTCATCATTGCAGCTCTCATCTGATATCTATCGAAAATGTGTACAAGGATTATATATTCAAATGTATCAGACCAAAATAAGGTATACACATCTTCATGAATTCCACATGGGAGATAACTTCCAGATTATTAAGTTCACAAATCCTGCTTATAATGTCCATTTTCCAGGAATCTTTATAAAGGATTAAAGTTGCAACATTTTTAATACTATCTTTTGTAGAATTAAAAATAAAATATTTGTCTACATGTTTTACATAATTTTCTTCTTCTTCTTCTTCCTTTTCCTGTGTATTGATTTTTACTTAAACATATCACACCATTTACACCTTTCTTAAACACTTTATGAACACTCTTTATTTATATCAAAACTAACAGTTTTGACTGTCCTGCAGTCATCAACAGAGCTCTCTGATGATGACTGCATGACAGTGAAACTGTTAGTTTTGATATAATGAGTAGTGATAAAGGGTTTAAGAAAGGTATAAATGGTATGATATGTAGAGCTCTGATGATGACTGCAGGACAGTCAAAACTGTTAGTTTTGATATAAATAAAGAATATTGATAAAGTGTTTAAGAAAGGTGTAGATGGTATATGTTTTACATAAGTTTGTGAATAGGGTCAGTACTGAACTCACTGATTCTCCACAACCAAAAGAGCAATGTGCATAGTGTATGTTAAATATACTTTAAATTTTGATCATTATTATAGTATAGATCAGGGAGGGCTATTCAGAATTTTGAAAACCTGTTTTCACTTGTGGCAGGAATAAATTAGGCATGAAGGTTATGTTACTAGTCCAAATAGTTTCTTTACTGGTATTAATGGCATCTTTCTTACTTTTTTTTCAAGTCTTCTTTCACAAGGTCTTGCTACCAGAAGTAATCTGAATCTTTGAAAACATTTTTTCATCTACATTATTTGGTACTTGCGAGTTTTCAAGTAAACCAAGATGGCACACTATATTTTTGATAAATATACAGCTTCAAGGGCCCCATATGTTAGTTGTTAAATTAAAATAAAATTAATAAATTATTTGTTAAATTTAAAAAAAAGGAATAAATTTCAATCAATTTTGTTTTATCTTTTTTATAATATGGGAAGCGGTGAGACACACCGAACATTGTTGTATTTTGGTTCAACACAATGTGTTTCTTTTTGTCAGAAATTTTTTTGTAGATTGTCATAATGATAAAAATTTTGGCTTTTCCTGCCATAGAACATTATGCAGTAGAGTATTTCCAAAGTTACAGGATCCTACTTTTCCAAAAATTGTGCATTAATGGTCACGATGTGATTACATGCCACCAATACGAAGAAAGTGTAAATATTGTATTTACATATTTTTCTCATTTTTCTGTTAATAAGTTAATCCCCCCCCCCCAAAAGAAAATAAACTGTAAATATTGAAATTAATTTTTTCACAATGATTTCTTTTTTTTTAAAAAAAAACTAATAGTTATAAAAATAAAATGTAAACTTTGAGTATGTTTCCTAGCACATATTTTTTTTGTAAACATTTTTTGGTGGGCCCTAAAACTGTATATTTATCAAAAATACAAATTGCCATCTTGATTTATTTGAAAACTCACAAATACCCTTTATTCTAATACTAATTAGTAAGTTTTCATTTTATTTATTAATTAATCAATTAGTTAAAATATTAAGTCTTATTTGATTAAAAAAAATAATTATCAATTTACAATTTTTCATCATTTATTACTTATTTCTTCCTTTATTTAATAAATTATAATTTAATGTAAGACCTAATCAACTAATATAAATTTTAAATCGCCACGTTTTATTGCAAGTTTGTGAACGTATTAATTTTTTTAATTTTATTTGAGCATTTCACATAAAATATTTCTTTAAAGTAAAGCTAAATTTAAAAAGCTATACAGTTTAAACTTTATTATATCTATTCTATAACCAACTCATTTAATCTTAGCAATAGTTTTAGTTCAAAAAATAGATTTTGAAGTTCTTTTTTTTTTTTATGTGTCAAAGCATCGGTCGGGAAGCGAACCCCGCGATAACTGCTTGTAAGGCGGCTGTCTAACCACTCGGCCACCAACACTTTTTTGTCTGTATATTTTGTTCTTTTTGCAGTTGCTTACAAAACAGCTCTATTAAATGCTTGTTCAAAATAATTAAAATGAATTTTATTTTACAAGTTTCTTTTATAAAAACGAAAACTTAGAAATTCCAATTTTGATTTTTTTTTTCGTTATTTTTTATAAATATACATTGATTTTCAAATGAGAAGACATTGTACCAGTAGTGTGCAACCTTTTTATACTTGTGACCCCATACTCAGACTGAAATTTTACGTGCCTCACTAGATATTGTTACCATTCTATTATAAGCATATAAGTATAGTAATAATAAAAGTCGTTTTACTCCATATATATATCTTCTTCCTTGTTGCTTATTTTTTTATCATTTTTTGAACATTTGGTTTTATTATTCATCCATTAAAAATTTTAATTTCTATCATTACAAGGAAATCAAGTCATATGTCACATGACCTATTCTGCAAAGCTTGTTAAGAGCTTATTTGCAAGCTCTATATATAACGTTAATAATTTCTATTATGTAGATAAAAATGAGGATCAGAAATTTAAAAATATATTATTGTAAACCTTGTGACAAAAAATAAATACAATAAGTGTATAATAATACTTGGTTCTTAGTAGATCTGTTGATTTGTAGCAATTATAACGTTTTTAGCCTGTTTCAGAAAATGTGTACATTAAAGAGTGTAATTAGGAGGATACTCGCATGAACAACAAAACTCTGAGAGTAAACAAAAGAAATGAGAGCAATATAATAAGCAAAGTGTCATTATGATGTGCTGATTATACAAAGGGGATTGGAATATAAAAAAGGAAATGTTTCAAGTGGTCAGACTCGCAGTAATGAGTTGAGTAGTTTTTATGTATTTTTAAAAGTGTTTCGTTTTTTCAATTAAAAATTTATTATCCAACATGAGAACTTCTCTAAATTTTCACAACTCCCAAAATTTTTCTGTGACCTCTTGAGGGGTCATGGCCCATAGGTTGCTCACTGCTGCATTATATCATCAAATCTCAATCCATGTTTCTAATATATTTGTCATCAGTTTTTGTTGTGTTTACCATATAATGTCATTTTTTATAGATATATCATTTTTTAAACTGTCATTTTGTCTTATTGATATTTAAAAAATCATTGTCTTGGTACATTATTTCCTTTTATTTTTTAAAAATTAAATTGCTGTATAATTCTTTTTTTTTTTTGTTGTTGTTGGACTAAATAAAGATTTGAAAATATTTCATTGCATGCACTTCTGTATATATGTGTCTGTTTTATCTGTTACTTGGTTTATTATGTTTTATTCCTATTATAGTTTTGCTTTTGTTACAATTTGTTAAATATATATAAAAAGATGCAACTCTCAAAACTCATGAAGTTCTGATCAAAGTAAAGGCATTCAAGAAATATCTAGGCCACATATATTACGTATAGAAGATATGCTAAACATGATGACAGTGATAGGGGAAGTGGTTTAGATATAGGAAGATCATACTCTTTAATTGTAAATTTTTGGTTGAACTTTTAAAAAGAAATATTGACTTGAGATAAGCTTTAGTGATGAAGCTATAGTTTGAATTCTTGGCAAACCCAATAGATTTAATGTCTTTTCATACATTTTCCATGAGGTAATTTCTATTTTGATACTTGGGGAAGAATTATGTAAAAGAAAAAAAAGCCACAAAGGAGTCGATTTAAATGTACCAGTAATATTTCTCATAGTAATATTTAATTGAGTATCCAAAAGTTTAGCATGAGAACTTTTGACAAGTTTGGGTTTTATGATCCTAATAGTCTACCCGAGGAAATTTAAAAAATCTCTAATTTGGACCAAGTGAGTGGAATTGTTAATCACAGCTTATCACTTAGATGTTTGAATGCTACATTACTTTCCATGTAATATACCTTAATGTTGCCATGTATTATTTGCTACACCTTGTAATAATTGTATATTTTTCTTTGCAGCTACCTGTGGAGGAATACTTGATAGATATTTTCCCCAAAATTGAGATATTCAAGACTATATTTCATCCCAAATCCTACAAAAATGATTGGGCTGTAATGAAAATAGATATTAAATGCCCAGTAAAGAAAGCAGTTGGGCGAAATGTTATGACTGTTTTTATATATACATCAATATTGTATTACTATCAAAAAGTAAACGCAAAGAACATTTATCCTAAAAATAAGGAAGTAAATAGTAATTAGGAAATAGCAATATAACCTAAATGCATTTTTGGTGGTGAACACCCATATCAAAGGGACTTAGGTTATACTGCTATTTATTAACTATTACTTATCTTCATATTACTGGAATTAATATTCCTTGAGTTTACATTTAGTTTTGTGAGGGAGTTTTTCTTACTATCAGAAAGGCAATTCTACTGTGATAATCAATTTTAATGGTCACTTTTCTCTATTAAGTTATTTCACATACATCAGACTGTTTATTAAGAAATCATTTAGAATTGAAGCAGATGTTTCATGCTTTTGAGATTAGTGATCTACTTGATGTATACAGGGTCCGGATTGACCTAAGATAGCTATACCTTCGTTAATAAATTTTTGGAAAATAAATACACCCTCAAATTTAACAAAAAGTTTATTACTTAAATATATAATATTAATAAATGTTAGTTCTTCAACTAGCAGTTTGCTGTTTGTTTTACATTAAATTGATTTGCATATACATTTGGGGGAATCTTTTTGTTTCACTGACAATTGTACCAATTTATACTTTTCTCATTTATATGTTGTTTCAATATACTTTACTTTTATTCTGCATTATATGTACTCTTCGGCATGCTAAACCATTAATGCACTGCTGTGCTGCCAGCATGATATTGCTCACACTTCACTCTGTGTAAAGTACTGCTCCATCCATACACATCCAAATTGGTAGTTGTTTGCTTTATCTACTTTGTATAAATACTTATCTTGTGAGAGATCTTTACAAATTAGCATATCTATATTATTTTCAATTTTGCATAATTTTAATTATTATGCACATTAATTTTTTCAAAAGTAAATTTTTAATGTCTTTTTAATATTATTGACTAAATGTATCCACACACATTCATACAACTTTATTTATTACTTTTATACATTAAGAGTATACAATATTTTAGGCAATATGGTACATACGTATTATATATGTTACCCATGTTTGTCATGTCAGAGTATTGAAAATGTAGTGTTTTTATTTAGTGTTAAATATAGACAATTTGAACTCAGACTTTCAAGCCACTTCACTATCCACAATATCTCATATTACTGATAGACATGACCACACACATGCAGGAAAGATAAATAATCACCAATATACATATTTCATGCTAAACCAGCACTCATCAGTTGGTCCAGATTACTATCTCTTATACATATATATATAATCAGTGCTCACTTTATATTAAGATAGTAAATCCTTATACTTTAATAGATAGGCTTCAACCTACTTTATCCTCCAACTCTTCAGCCATGCATACCATTGAAAATTTGATCACAGAATCCCCAAATCAAATATTGGCATCAGCATGGGATTTGGGAATTCTATCATCAGATTTTCAATGGTATGGATGGCTGAAGAGTTGGAGGTTGGAGTAGGTTGAAGACTGTCCATTAAAGTGTAAGGATTTGCTATCTTAATATAAACTGAGCACTGGTTATATATATATGAAAAACAAAAACAAGTTATTCATGTAACTTGCTATCACTTGTTATTTATGTTCAACAGATGGCGTTTTACCAAAACCACCAAACAAGTGTAAAATTTGTTTACATAAACGAAAAAAGAGTCAGAATTAACTACCTCTTTCATTTGCTCACCCCCAGATCAGCTGATTTCAATCTGGTTTGCTCTCATCAGTGAGGGATAGAGTATAGAAACTAGATCTAAACACTGACTCTCAAGTGTTTATGCAAAACGTTTCTATCAGTTTGCAAGCATGAATTTTTCAGACCGATAGTCTTCAAACTCAGCCTAGCAAGCCAGATATTTATATGGGTCTGATCTCAGTTCAGTATCACCACATAATCAAAGTCTCTGCAATATATATCATTGCAAGAAAACTTTAAAGGTACATTTATGAAAAACAAAAACAAGTTATTTACGTAACTTGCTATCACTTGTTATTTATGTTCAACAGATGGCGTTTTACCAAAACCACCAAACAAGTGTAAAATTTGTTTACATAAATGAAAAAAGAGTCAGAATTAACTACCTCTTTCATTTGCTCACCCCCAGATCAGCTGATTTCAAGCTGGTTTGCTCTCATCAGTGAGGGATAGAGTATAGAAACTAGATCTAAACACTGACTCTCAAGTGTTTATGCAAAACGTTTCTGTCAGTTTGCAAGCATGAATTTTTCAGACCGATAGTCTTCAAACTCAGCCTAGCAAGCCAGATATTTATATGGGTCTGATCTCAGTTCAGTATCACCACATAATCAAAGTCTCTGCAATATATATCATTGCAAGAAAACTTTAAAGGTACATTTATGAAAAACAAAAACAAGTTATTTACGTAACTTGCTATCACTTGTTATTTATGTTCAACAGATGGCGTTTTACCAAAACCACCAAACAAGTGTAAAATTTGTTTACATAAATGAAAAAAGAGTCAGAATTAACTACCTCTTTCATTTGCTCACCCCCAGATCAGCTGATTTCAAGCTGGTTTGCTCTCATCAGTGAGGGATAGAGTATAGAAACTAGATCTAAACACTGACTCTCAAGTGTTTATGCAAAACGTTTCTATCAGTTTGCTAGCATGAATTTTTCAGACCGATAGTCTTCAAACTCAGCCTAGCAAGCCAGATATTTATATGGGTCTGATCTCAGTTCAGTATCACCACATAATCAAAGTCTCTGCAATATATATCATTGCAAGAAAACTTTAAAGGTACATTTATGAAAAACAAAAACAAGTTATTCACGTAACTTGCTATCACTTGTTATTTATGTTCAACAGATGGCGTTTTACCAAAACCACCAAACAAGTGTAAAATTTGTTTACATAAACGAAAAAAGAGTCAGAATTAACTACCTCTTTCATTTGCTCACCCCCAGATCAGCTGATTTCAAGCTGGTTTGCTCTCATCAGTGAGGGATAGAGTATAGAAACTAGATCTAAACACTGACTCTCAAGTGTTTATGCAAAACGTTTCTATCAGTTTCCAAGCATGAATTTTTCAGACCGATAAAGTCTTCAAACTCAGCCTAGCAAGCCAGATATTTATATGGGTCTGATCTCAGTTCAGTATCACCACATAATCAGAGACTCTGATTATGTGGTGATACTGAACTGAGATCAGACCCATATAAATATCTGATCAGACTCATATAAATATCTGGCTTGCTAGGCTGAGTTTGAAGACTTTATCGGTCTGAAAAATTCATGCTTGCAAACTGATAGAAACGTTTTGCATAAACACTTGAGAGTCAGTGTTTAGATCTAGTTTCTATACTCTATCCCTCACTGATGAGAGCAAACCAGCTTGAAATCAGCTGATCTGGGGGTGAGCAAATGAAAGAGGTAGTTAATTCTGACTCTTTTTTCGTTTATGTAAACAAATTTTACACTTGTTTGGTGGTTTTGGTAAAACGCCATCTGTTGAACATAAATAACAAGTGATAGCAAGTTACGTGAATAACTTGTTTTTGTTTTTCATAAATGTACCTTTAAAGTTTTCTTGCAATGATATATATTGCAGAGACTTTGATTATGTGGTGATACTGAACTGAGATCAGACCCATATAAATATCTGGCTTGCTAGGCTGAGTTTGAAGACTTTATCGGTCTGAAAAATTCATGCTTGCAAACTGATAGAAACGTTTTGCATAAACACTTGAGAGTCAGTGTTTAGATCTAGTTTCTATACTCTATCCCTTACTGATGAGAGCAAACCAGATTGAAATCAGCTGATCTGAGGGTGAGCAAATGAAAGAGGTAGTTAATTCTGACTCTTTTTTCGTTTATGTAAACAAATTTTACACTTGTTTGGTGGTTTTGGTAAAACGCCATCTGTTGAACATAAATAACAAGTGATAGCAAGTTGCGTGAATAACTTGTTTTTGTTTTTCATAAATGTACCTTTAAAGTTTTCTTGCAATGATATATATTGCAGAGACTTTGATTATGTGGTGATACTGAACTGAGATCAAACCCATATAAATATCTGGCTTGCTAGGCTGAGTTTGAAGACTTTATCGGTCTGAAAAATTCATCCTTGCTAACTGATAGAAACGTTTTGCATAAACACTTGAGAGTCAGTGTTTAGATCTAGTTTCTATACTCTATCCCTCACTGATGAGAGCAAACCAGCTTGAAATCAGCTGATTTGGGGGTGAGCAAATGAAAGAGGTAGTTAATTCTGACTCTTTTTTCGTTTATGTAAACAAATTTTACACTTGTTTGGTGGTTTTGGTAAAACGCCATCTGTTGAACATATATATATATATATGGGAAATGGTAATCTGGACCAACTGATGAGTGCTGGTTTAGCATGAAATATGTAAATTGGTGATTATTTATCTTTTCTGCATGTGTGTAGTCACGTGTATCAGTAATATGAGATAGTGTAGATAGTGAAGTGGCTTGAAAGTCTGAGTCACATCCCATATATTTGTAATTAAGCTCCAAGTTTAAGAGTGCCTGGTATTTCAAATCTTAGTGTTGAAATGTATTTATTAATTTTGTATACAAATTTATACTTTTCGTATTGTTAAAAATTTGACTTTTTAATACGGCATTTTACCGTTGCAAACACGGGCAGATAACGCTACTGAATTCTTATGATTTAGTGTGCAAATTGTGTAAGGACGGTATAGAAAATATTAGGCATCTGTTGATTGAATGTAAATGTTTGAAAGCAGAAAGGGTACAGATAATGAAGTTATGGGAGAATAGGTATGAACAAAGTGACTATACAGAAATTGAGTTATTAGTTTTTATGCTGGATTTGCGAAAAGATAAGGGGGGATTTAAATATAAAGGCCATAGAGTTGACAAAGATTATGTTGTGGAAATGGGATGGGGCAGAATATGGGAAGACTTAGAGTGGGGAATGGAAAATAAAGTGGCTAACAGGTTTATCTGGGCATAATTGCTGAGATATTCTTGACTTCGTTTAAGGAGAAGCCAAATATATCACATCATCATTAATATGTCATAGGTTACTATATAATCACACTTTCGAACTACCATAAATATAGTTTCTATCAAATGTTCGCAATATATAAAGAAAATAAAATTAGAAAAAAAAAAAAAATTTGTACAGTATTTCAGTCAAAACTTTATTCAATTAACAATTATTTTCAAAATTCTATTCATATTATAAAATGTAATTCAAATCAGTTTTTAAAATGACTAAATAAAAAAATAATAATGTTTTATATATATATTTTATTGTTGATTCAAAAAACTATCTTTTTCAGTTAAGTCTGCTTTTCAGAAATGCAATTTAAAGTAACACCCAAGGGAAAATAATATTGCGAAAATTTAATTCTACTTTTACAGGTAATTAATTTTTTACTCTATAAACTATATATTTTAACTGCTTTCCACCTTTAATCAATTGCTATTTTGTAGTTTAAAAAGAACGCTGCTGATTATAATAAACTAATATTTTAAAATGAATTCATATTTTATGTAAAGCTGCTTATTTTAGAAGTTAAAATCTATACTATCTCCTCCCCCTTTTAAAAAAATACAATTCAAGATCGTTGAAAATAATTTAATTATAATAATGACTTTAAAGCCTGTTTTAAAAAAATATTAATTTTCATGTTTGAAATAAAATATTACATCAAACAGATTATCGGACTTTGATATGCAAAATTTAAACAGAAAAAATATATATCCATATTTAAATATATATATTAATTTCTTTTAAAGTTTTATGTATAACAACTATTTCAAAAGCAATAAAAATCGATATAAATAAATGAATAGTAAACCAATTCAAAAATTAATGATTTTTAAAAACATGTATAATAAGAGAGTATATAAATATATATGCAGTCACACATTAATTGCTTCGCGAGTCGTATAATATTCGACCTCTCTTGTGGCAAATCAAAATTTTAGATTTCTATTAAAATTGACTGAAATGAGTGGGTTTTCTTTTACATTAGTCAAATAAAAAAATCTATCTAGTAACTTTTTATTATTAAGTTTTGACTCCACACTCGATCGCTACGCACAGCCTAATGCAGATTGTATTATTATGGCCATTGATCGTAATTTGGAATTTTTGTAATATACTTTAAATTAAATACAAGTAATCCCTATATTACGTGGCATTCCTAACACAGTTTTAGAATTAGGGATCCCCCCTCCCCAGGACATGACCTTCCTAGAATACTGTTTCACTTTAATGCGGTTTGAGAGGTGAAGAAATTCCTTTTATACCATAGAATTCATACAAGTTTTGACAATTAGAGAAATGGTCTTATAACAAGGAACGTGACGAGTTTTTAAGACCAAACATCATCTCTATTGATATTTGTCATTCAAGAATGTATATCATATCATATTTCATACAGAATTTTAAAATTTATTAGAATTTTAAATTCATTTTGATCTTGGAATATTAATTACTAAATATATTAAATTTATTAAGCACAAACAGATGATATAATAATAACATGAAAAGCTAAAATCTTTGACAGATGTACCTTAAAAATGCTTATGTGACAGCCAATCAGATGTAATAATGAGTGCATGTGGAACCCTTAATTCAAAAACACAAGCCAGAAATATGAGAAAAAGATGGAACCCACCTTCTTCTCTACTTAAATTTAAATATAAATAAGCCAGTCTCAAGCATTCCAACTAAGAGTGTGAAGCTTAAAACACCTTCCCATTTAATTCACTAAATATTATATATAAATAAACAATGTGAAATCTTTCGATTTACTACAAAGCAATTTTCAAATCTAATGAAATGATAGTAACAAATGTAAATATATTAAATTTATTAAGGGCAAGCAAATGATATAATAATAATGTGGAAGGCTAAAATCTTCAATAGATGTGTCTTAAAATGCTTATGTAAGGTGCATCTGTCGAAAGTTTTAGCCTTTCATGTTATTATTATCTTGCGCTTAATAAATTTAATATATTTACATTTGTTACTATCATTTCATTAGATTTGAAAATTGCTTTGTAGTAAATCGAAAAATTTCACATTGTTTATTTATATATAATATTTAGTGAATTAAATGCGGAGGTGTTTAAAGCTTCATGCTCTGAGTTTGGAATGCTTGAGTCTGGCTTATTTATATTTAAATTTAAGTAGAGAAGAAGATGAGTTCCATCTTTTTCTCATATTTCTGGCTTGTATTTTTGAATTGAGGGTTCCATGTGCAGTCATTATTACATCTGATTGGCTGTCACATAAGCATTTTTAAGGTGCATCTGTCGAAGATTTTAGCTTTTCACGTTATTATTCTTTTTACTAAATAGATTAAAAATTTCTGTTATGTATTATTAATATGTAATACTTTTGAACAATTATTGTTTTAATAAATATATTCTTCTTAGTTATAAAATGCAAATAGTAGAGGTTTTCAAAAAAAATTTACAGCCTAAGCCTGGTTTTTATACTAATTCTTTGTTTTGTATAAAGCAAATTAGCACAAAATGGCATTTTTTAGGAATCTCTTGACTGTGTTATATATAGAGTTTACCTATGCTCGTTTTTTAAAGGAAAAATATCACTTTAAAATTTTTTCAAGTAAAACAAAATTTTAATTTGAAATCATTACTTTTTTATGTGTGATGAATTCTATAAGGCATTTAATTTAATATTTTACTTTATGCAAAACTTACAAAATGATGATTAAATGTTATTACTTCATCATAATACCACATAAACCTCATTTTTCTAATCATGCCCTAAAATATTTATGAATCCAATTTTTACAAGTACATTATAAAATAAAGATGGCATTTACTTAAATAATGTCATCAGTCTAGTTATCAAATAAAATTCTCACTAACTTCTATAATGTTAAACTTTTAAGCATGTATGACATCAGACATATTTATAAGAAGCAAATATTCTAGTTTTAAATCATTCTTAATTAAATTATTGGTGTTGTAGTATAGCATTCAGTAATAAAACCTGAGTACTAATATTAAATTAACCAAAGCTTCAATTTTAATCTTGAAAGAAAGATTATCAAACAAGTAGAAGGAAAATACTGAAAACCAATATTAAAAATAATATGAATAATTTAAACCATTAAAATATCACATGATCACTTTTAATGCTTACACATGCTGTTAAAAAGTAGTGATGTGATGTGATGTATTATGGCTTCTCCTTAAACGAAGTCAAGAATATCTCAGCAATTATGCCCAGATAAAACTGTTAGCCACTTTCTTTTACATTCCCCACTCTAAATTTATCCATAATCTGCTCTATCCCATTTCCACAATATAATTTTTGTCAACTCTATAACCTTTATATCTAAATCCCCCATATCTTTTCCCAAACCCAGCATAAAAACCAATAATTCATTTTCTGTAAAATCACTCTTTTCATATTTATTTTTCCACAACTTCATTATATGTACCCTTTCTGTTTTCAAGCATTTACATTCAATTAACAAATGCCTAATATTTTCAATTCCTTCCTTACATAATTTACAAAATAAATCACCCATATTTTTCCATTTACATGTATATTCTTTTGTAGCTAAAGATCCTGCTTGAGCCTTAAACAATAAACTACTTTCCTTACTATTATCAATTAACTCACACCTAATATTCTGTTTATTTCTATATATATATTTAAACTCTTTTTACTCTCCATACTATTTCTCCATTTCTCTAACTCCCTAGTCTTTATTAATAAATTTATTCTTTTATCCCATTCCTTACTACTATAACACTCAATAATCATCTTAACACAATCATCCCATCTTTTGTACAAATATACTGATATAAATTCTTTATCCAAATCTTTTGCATACCGCATTACCTTTCTCACCCATCTTGTTACCTGCCCTTTACTCATAACCCAATTAAATACTATTTTAGCTATTCTTTTATTATCCATAAACTGCAATCTACCAAACATTTTCATTTTACTTTTTGCATCTCTCATATGAAAACTTGACCATCCGATTTCTCCTTGAATTGCCTCCCTTGCTGTCCATACTTCTGCATCCAATGCATGTCTTCCTACTTCCCTTTGAGCTTTTTCTAAATAATCTAATATATTTTTACTAACATATAATGCATTATTACCATATGTTAACCCTGCTACTGCAACTCCTTTCCATATAATTCTAGCTACATCATATTTATTATATGAAAATACTGTTAATTTCTTTATCAATCCCTTTCTTTTCTTTGCTTCATTTATCTATTTTTTCTCCCATTCATCCAAATAATTTTTCTGATTACTTAAAATAATTCCCAAATAACTATATCTATTCACCACACTTAACTTAATATCTCCCAATAAAAATTCTACATCTTCTCTTTCCTCAGTATTAACCATCATTATATTTGATTTTTCTTCACTAAATTTAATCCCCATCTCTTTACCCACCCTTGCACATGTCCTCAACATAACTTCCATATCTTCCCTTTTTTCTGCACACAAAAATATATCATCCACAAAAAAAAGACCTGACAAAATATATACTCCCTTACTACCTATTAACGGTATCTCTATCCCTCTTCCTAATCTTTCTGTTGCTCTTTCCATTTCACTCAAATACAACACAAACAAAATAGGTGACATAGGGTATCCTTGCCTTAGTCCCACACCATTTTTAACTTTAATTGATTCTATATTCTCTAATTGATATATATAATAATTATTTTCATATAATTTCTTAATAATATCTATTAAAGCTTCATCCATTCCCAAATTTGCTAAACTTATCCATAATCTATTTCTATTTACTCTATCAGTGAGGAGCCTTGGATATGAGAGCACTGCACTTAGATCTTAGGATCTAATGCAACCTTCCAGCAGCCACCTTTTATCTCAACTACAAAACTATCAGACATAAATTGAAAACACTATTAATATTTTCAATCCAAGCTAGTCATATAGATCTGAACTCATTTCAGTAACGATATGTTTTGCACAAGCCTTCTGGCATCCATTGATTAATCTGGCTTGCACTGAGTCACTATATGTATAGAGAATTTTGCTTGTTTTAATAACAGTTAAGAGCAAGCATAAGAAATAGTAATCATGCGATGTTTATTGGCTTAAAAAATATAAATACAATATTTACACTTTACTCATGTCAGTGGTGCGCAATCATATCATGAGCATTAACACACATTTTTTGGGAGAGCATGATCCTGTACCTTTGGAAATAGTTCACTGCATTATATTCTGTGACAGCAAGGTTCGAAAATTTTTATCATAATGACAATTTACCAAAAAAAAACTGCTGACAAAAAGAAACATGCAAATTGAACCAAAGTAGGACCGTGTCACTTCCCACATTATTATGCAAATTAAAAAAAATTAAAATAAAGCTTCTTAATGAAATTTATCAGAATTTATTTCTTTTTTTTTAATTTAACAATCGATTTATTAATTTTGTTTTAATCTTCAGTGGATTATAGGTCCTCAAAACTGTATATTTATCAAAAATATGGGCTCCCATCTTGGTTTACTAGAAAACTCACAAATATTGATTCATTATGAGTCTGCTTATAAATAATTCTGGTTAACATATTTGAACGAGAATGTTCCAAGATTGATTATGTTCTTACACGTTATATATTTAAGCAGTGGTAAAAAAGTTGTTTACATGCTGTGGAAGTTAGTAGTTATATAGAATTATTGTTCTATATTATTCACAGAATCTTCTTAATAGCATTTCTACAAAGCTGTAGTTTTTTTATGAATACGTATAAATATTATACCCTTTTTCCCCCAGAGGAGAGTAAATGTAATTAGTGGGATCCCTTTACTATAAAGTTTGTACAGTAGAGGGAAAATAATTTTTTTATCTAATAGTTTGACCAGTGAATATTTTATTTAATTTTATTACGATTTGATTTAAAAGAATCAAATATTATATAATTTTTATTTTAATCTTAATGCTCAAATTTTAATTCCTCTATGGCAGATATCATACATTTTTAAAGTTTTTTTTTTTTTTTTTTTACAAAAAAAAAAAGAAGATTGAAGATGACATGATAATTTGATATCAATAACATTTAATTGTTTTAAAACTACCTTTAAAAAAAATCAAAAAAATTCATTAAAGATTTATGTCTATTTTTAGCAAATAAATAAAATTTTAAACATATTTTTTTTTATATTCACACTCATACATAATCATCATCATCATCATCATCATCATCATTTTCAAACATTATCGTTCCATGAAGGATGAAGGTATCCCCAAGTTCAATTCATCTTTTTCTAATCTCTAACCTCTCTTCTCCACACCAACTCAACACTCTTCCTTATTTCATCCATCCATCTCACATGTGATCTCTTTCTAGGTCTTTTACTATTTTTGGAATCCAGTTTAAAATTTTAACTGTCTATTTATTATCATATCTTCTAGCAGTATGAGCAGTCCAACTCCACTTCAGCCCTTTAATTCTTTCAGTGGTATCTGTACACCTGTTTGTTCTTTCACACATGTATTTAGTTTTCAATCTCTTCATATATATATATGTGTATAATTTTGTTTCATATTATTCCTACTTTTGAAGTTTTTTATAGTTTTAAATGTATATACACATTTCTGATTACGCATATGCGGAAACATTAAATTTGGTGTCACATGTTGAGAAAGTTAGAGAGTCGTTAATAAAAAAAAACAAAAAAGTAATGTTGATATTTACCCTTTTTTTTTTCATATGTCAAATACGTTGACCAGGA
Organism: Epiperipatus broadwayi; assembly: GCA_028023455.1. Taxonomy (NCBI): domain Eukaryota; kingdom Metazoa; phylum Onychophora; class Udeonychophora; order Euonychophora; family Peripatidae; genus Epiperipatus; species Epiperipatus broadwayi. The sequence continues at coordinate 102,310 of JAQFVV010000539.1, forward strand.
AGTGAACCAGGGCCAGCTGCTTGGAATGCAGCTATGCTAACCACTAGGCCACCAACACTTGTATTCAACATGTATAACATTTTGTTATCTAGTATATTGTCAAAGAACAATTTTCTGTTACTTTTGTCTCTGCTTTCATCTACAATCGAATCTTCATGGGTTATTGAAACTATCAAGAAATTGTTTACATATCTGTCAGAAATTATTATTAATGAAGTATTTGTCTTTGAAAGTTATGATTTAAGAAGTAAATGTCAATCTTGATCTTTATTTAAAGAAATGGCTTAAATTTTTAATGACATAGAATTCTTATTTTTTGATAAACTAGTGATAATTTTCAATACAAAAATAACTGAATGGCTTTATTTGTAGAGAGTTCATAAGAAGTTAATGTCTGAAAGTTTCAGAACTGAAGTCAATCAAAGGATCTTACACTTTAGAATCGAATACTCTATCATTATAGTAAAACGTGAAGGGCACAATTAAATTTTTTTATTAGTTATTCATTAGACTAGAGATTATCCACTTAATGAATAATATTTCTGCAATGTAATTTCATTACACTACTTTCTTGCAAGGTAGGGGCTGGTTTCTATCTACTTTTAATACTTTGTGGAGGGGTGTAATTGTAAACATGTGACAAAGACATGAAAAAGCTGTATGATCCCCAAGAAGCATATTTCATACTAAATCTGGACTCTTCAGTTGGCCAAGATCACAATCTCTTACACATATCTTTATAACTGCTCAAGATATATAGAAACCATCAATAGTGGGTTAAAATTATATAAAGCATTGTAAAAATAATAAAGAAAGTAAATGATATTAATATATACGGATTTGCAATGCAATAAGAAAGGTGAAGTTATATTTGTCATTATACCACAGTTCTGAGAAAGACTGTAGCACAGTTGAAATATCAGATTGTGGGTATAGATACAATATACATTTTTTTTTTACTAAAAACGTATTATGCAGTATGATAGACAAATTATATTTATACTGTATATAGTGAATTTAATTGTAAGACAATTGAATCTTTTGAAAAAATAGAAGCACAGCAACAAACTAAGGTTTTTCAAGGCATAGTAAAGTAAATGACAAATCAGTAATAGCTTCTTTTTAAAATTGTTTAATTATTTTCTAAAACATTATACAATTGGCTTAGATATTATCTTATCGGCATGGAATAAAAATTTGTGAAACTATCCCTGATTCTGTAATATCAACTCTTTAAAAACATTCCTGTACCTAGTGATACAATTAAAAAAAAATAGATAGCATTGCCAACAACTTATCTACATTATTATCATGAATCATGCAAGGTGCTTACTACCTATGTTATATAATTTATTGAGGCAACTACCAATATGATAATTTTAGTGACATTTTTGTCAGGATACCTGTATAATTTTCAAATTTATAAGACCTGCTGTTTAATACAAGTCTCTTTGGCACAACTAAAGATAGAGATATTTTTGAAAAGATGAATAACTCTTTTATTATAGAAAATGGGTTTGAATGATAAAAATGCATTGGGGGTTGACTGGTGGAGCTATAGTCAGGACTGGAAGGATTTCATGATTAATAAAAGAATTTTAAAAGGTTTGTTCAATTTCAATTCTCAATAGAACAATCCTAGTACTTTAACATATAGAAGAATTTCTTCATAAAGTGATATCAGTAGTTTCTATAATAACTAATTATATAAAAAATACCACAAACACAAGACTCATTGACATTTTATGCTAAGAGAAGAACTACAATTATGAATCACTGTATCCTAATCCTACCTCCCAGGAAAATTCTAAAAAGAGTTTTGATATCAAAAGATGAATTATGATTTTTTTCTTTTCAATAAAAATCTCATATCAACATCTTATTTTTATGAACATAACTGGACATGTTTGTTTTTTTACCTGATAGATTTTTTTCAAAAAAAATAAATGAATAGAATTTTTCACTGCAAGGAAAATAGTCCCAATATATTAATCCTAAACACAAAATTGCAATCATTTCGAAATAAATTTTTTGCATAGTTAAAAAGTTTTAGGAATACTAATACAAAAATGTTTGCTTTTTTCCATGACTTTCTGAAGCAAATAATATTTTATTGTCAACAAAAAATAAAAGAATAATTATTAATCACATCATAAATTCAATGTTTTTTTAATGAAAAGAATGACTCGATAAGAATGCCATTTACTCCATTTCTACAATTGAGCAATCTTCCTTGTTCAACTCAAAAAGATTAATTGACTTGAGAGCAGATTTATCCATTGAATTGGAATTTTGTAATAATGATTTGTCAAAATTTTGGATCCAGCAACAATAAGAATATCTTTCATCAGTAAATATTTTGTTTTCATCATCATCAACATATTTTTGCAAAACTCCATTTTCATAATTATTACTAATTAAAACTAAGCATATATCTTGTTTATCAGTAAAAAGATTGGGGGAAAACATCTGAGAATTACTGTGCCAAATATTTCACTTGGTATTGATTTTTTGTGTGAGCAATATTTAACACAACAACCACATTAAATTATTATTAAAATATCTTTTGTTATATTATTCAATTTTCGTTCTAATTATTATTTATGAATTTTTGTTTCATATTTTATAAACTTTGTGATATTTATAATTCTTTAAGTATTTTGTATAATAATGAAAATATAAATAAAAAATTTGTGCAGACAAACAGGCTTCTATTAAATTTTTTTCTTCCGTAGTAGAGGTGGGGGCTGGGGGTGGAACAAATGTTTCTAGATATTTCAGGAAAGCCTTTATGTCAATAATTTTAAGAAATACTGATTTATAAGCATTTATTCATCCTAAATAATCTTACAAAATATACCTCTGTACTGTATTGATTACACAATTTGTTATAATAATAAATAAATTTTTACATATGTAAAATATTTTATCTGATTAAGTACCTCATAACAAATAAGGTACTAAATTAAAGGTCTGTTTTTGGTTTAACATAATTACTACATGTGGTTTCAGTTAGCATGGTAGAATTTTAGTTGGCAGTTTGCTAATTACCTTGCAGCTGAAACTTTAATCTAGATTATTATCTGAAATGACTATTTCTTTTTCATATTTATACACATAGATATTATCATCATATCAACCATTATCACTCCACTGCAGAATGAAGGTCTCTTCAAGTTCAATCCATCTTCTCCAATCTTTAGCTTCTCTTCCCCACATCACCCCTGCACACTTTCTTATATCATCCATCCATCTCACATGTGATCTCTTTCTGGGTCTTTTACAATTTCTTGGAATCCCATTTAAGATTTCAAACACACATACCCACACATATATAATTAAAATTACCCAAAAATAAACTCTATAACACAACCACTGATTTCCTTGCCAAAAGCAGACTTCTAAAATGCAAAGGGCTAAAAACATATCAACAAATATATATTATTACCCACAATTCTCAATTACATCCCACACATCATTAATATTAAAATAACTCTTAAACAAGCTAATTCCTTCAGAATCATTAATTTTTAATAAAAAAGATTCTTTAATTCTCGTTTTGTTTCATTTCTTTTTGAGGGAGACAATTTTAGCCTTATCAAAACTAATAGTGTGGCTAGTATCTCTTTCATGGATATATAAAGCAGAACTAAGATATTTATTTCTAACACAACTTTTATGCACAGATCTATATATAACTTCTTATAAAATCAAGGGATAATTTACACTACTCCAAGAAATCTTCCTATCAAAAATTTCTTTTAATAAATTATTCAAAGTAATACCACCTCTTACAAGCAATTTTCTTATTTCCAAACAATTTAATATTTTTACTTACACTTCTACAAGAAAACAGTTTAAAAAACAAAAAAATAAAATTATATATATATTTTATCCTTCACTTTATTACAATTATTAATACCACTATAATTACTTGTAAATAAAATATTTTTAAGGAATTTCCCAGGATAGCCAACACTCAAATAATCTTTATAAAATTGACATTTTTAAAACAAAGCAATCTTTTAATCTCTAATTTCTAGAGCAATAATTTCTTAATATAGCTACTTTACGAGACACAGATTGATAACTATTAAGTTTAACTATAGATCTTTACTATCATCAATATATCTAAAAAATTTAAATAAATAAAATCTGATCTGTCACTTTCTACAATTTATTTAAAGTTGTAATTATAAATTTATTTAAATGCACATTGATTACATGAGTAATATTTATTAAGGCTGTAAACCTCAAGAATATGCACATGAAAATGCGAAGGTAGGGACCTCTACAGGTCTTAACCAAATATTCTTGAGGTTTACAGTTTTAATAAATATTACTTACGTAATCAATGTGCGTTTAAATAAATTTATAATTATAACTTTAAATTATCGTAATAGATTTCTAACTATAAGATCTTTCAATTGACTCATCAATCAAAAGATTTTGCGAGTATTAATGTGTAATAAGAAATGTGGACTTAATCAGTGAAGTATTGAATAGCTTCATGCTCTCAGATCTAACCGCTTCAGCTTGAAGTAAAGAAGGGTTCCCCTCTTTTTTCCCAATATGTAAGCTTGTGGTTATTCTTGAGGTTTACGGCCTTATAGAACCATCAGTATAATTAAACTTAACAATTGCTTCAATTTTCCATTTTCACTTACAAACAATCATCAACATATAAAAAAAATAACTGTAGATATACACAATCTATGTTAATAACTTCCTCTTTCAAATAATTAATATAAACTGAACAAATTAAAAAAGAGCCAATATAACCTATTATCCACCCTTCCCTAATCTTACAAAAATTACCATTGTAAGTAAAATATATAAAATTTTCCAATAATAAGAGCAAATCTTTAATAATTTTAATTTTATTCTTAGACAAAGATTCGTTTATAAGAATATCATATATATTATATTCCATCTTTATTGTTAAAAGGAGGTTGCCTTGGCAACAGATTGAGATTATTGATTGTTATTGATATTGTCTAAATGTTGACTAATTTCTATGAATTTATTAATCATATATATTATAATATACAAAAATTATCCAGTCTTTAATTCTTGATCAAAGTATTTTCATCTCTTTAGTCTTCACAATGTGCCAGACACATCATACATCAATTCATAATTTTTGGATAATTATTAATCACCAAATGCAATAAGCTATTGTCTTTCTGAAATAACTGAAGACAAACATGATTTGGAACATTACATGGTATTACAATAATAAAATAATGAAAGGGTATTATGAAATAGTGATTAGCATATCCATCTTCCATACCAACAGCATGGGATTCATATCTGGGGCTGCACAAATTTGAGAATTTTTTTCAGGTCACAAGTTGGTGTAGGAGGTTTTAAATATTCAGCCTATGGCCAACCTAGATCATCGACCAGTACTGGTTAATAAATAAATATATGACCATTATTAACTGGAAAATAAAGATCCTAAGTAAAACTGGGTTGTCAAATATGTGTTAGTGTGCAGTTTGTAAAAACAATATAATTGCCAGTGAGTATGTTTTGAATTGAGCCATGATTTATCTATATCTTAGTAAAATATGTTTGGAATACCCATTTGGTACAAATAAAATGTAATTATAAAAAATTATAACATATAGGGTATATGAGCACAGACTTTCACATAACCCACCACAATCCACACTATCTCATAACACTGATACACTTGAATACACATATATTGAAAAGATAAATAATCACCAATATACATATTTCATGCTAAACCAGCAATCATCAGTTGATCCAGATTACCATCTCTACACATATATGCTGTAAGTGCTCAGATATATATTGAGATAGCCAAACTTCATACTTTAATGGACATACTTCAATCTACTCCACACTCCAACTCCTCAACCGTCCATCCAATTGAAAATCTGATGATGGAATGCTCAAAGGCGACCCTGAGGCTGAGATTCTTATCACATCCATGTTGACCTAAGATCAATCTGACCCCTTGTGTACAGGACATAATCCATGTATTACACAAACAAGGGATAGGCAGACATCTCTACTATGTAATAACTGAAACACACAAGCTTATTATATACCTGTATCTATATGTAATATATAGGGTATATGAGCACAGACTTTCACATATTCCACCACATAACCCTTGTTTGTGTATTAAATGGATTATGTCCTATACACAAGGGGTCAGATTGATCTTAGGTCAACATGGGTGTGACAAGAATATCGGCCTCAGGGTGGCCTTTGAGCATTCCATCATCAGATTTTCAATTGGATGGACGGTTGAAGAGTTGGAGTGTGTAGTAGATTGAAGTCTGTCCATTAAAGTATGAGATTTGGCTATCTTAATATATATCTGTGCACTTATAGCATATATGTGTAGAGTTGGTAATCTGGACCAACTGATGATATACGTATATTGGTGATTATTTGTCTTTTCAACAGATATGTGTTCAAGAGTATCAGTTTATGAGATAGTGTAGAGAGTGGTGGGTTATGTGAAAGTCTGTGCTCATATACCCTATATATTACATATATAGACACAGGTATATAATAAGCTTGTGTGTTTCAGTTATTAAAAAATTATAACAGTATAATTATATTAAAAATACAATAAAAATAGATCTAGAAAATAATTTGAAAATAATATTTAAATATTGGATATAATTTATATAAATACATTATGTCTAGAATGTTTTTTTTTTTTTTTAAATGTTGGAACGCTAAACAAAATAATTGTAAATGAAATTAATTAAATACTATATAGTTTTTTCGTGTAATTAAATATATTTAAATAAAACAATTATGTTCTTTTGAGTGAGTTATTAATAAATTATATTTTATTTAAAAAATACATGAAATAATTTTATAAAATTATTACACTATCTGTCATTTTATCTTAGATAAGAGAACCGGCTATTTTTATCTATTCTTTTTCAAATATTCGGTTTATTAGCAAAAGAAATTTTTACTATGGTAATTACAAGCTTATTAATCCCAAGACTTCCATTATTTTTAACTTTTAAAATTTTACTAATGTAGATATGAAGTTTCAAATAATATAAATTTTAGAAAAATGTTCCAATAACTATCTAAATTTAAAAAAAAAAAAAGATTTCAAAATACAGAGAATTTACATTTATTTTGTAAAAAATGTTTTATTTTAAGTTCAACTTATTAATTATTAAAATGCAGCCCTACATAAATATTATTTAAACTTTCTAAAATAGTCAGAATTTTTGTAATGATCAATATATTTTTTATGTTAAACTTTTATGAGATCAACCCTTTACTGCTTACTTGTTTAATGAAATGATTATAAATGTATGTTAAATAACATAAGTGTACTATAGTAGCGGAAAAACTAGTGTCTTAATCATAACTTTTATTTTTTTTTTTTATTGGTTTCTTAAAAATAACATATAAATCCATTTCCTGATTAATTATAGCTAAATTACTACAGGAAAACTGATGGTTGCTGTTTTAGCATGAAATACATACATTGGTGATTATTTGTCTTTTTAGCATATATGTGCTTGGGTGTATCAGTGTTATTAGATAGAGTGGAAAGTGATGGGTCATCTGAAAGTCTGTGCTAATATACCCTATATTACAAATATAGACACATGTATATAATAAGCCTGTGTTTCAGTTATTACATTGTAGAGATGTCTGCCCATCTTTTCATATGTATTAAACGGATTATGTCCTGTACATGTGGGGTTCAGATTGACCTTAGGTCAACATGGATGTGACAAAAATCTCAGCCTCAGGGTGGCATTCGAGCATTCCATCATCAGATTTTCAATTGGATGGACAGTTGAAGAGTTAGAGGGTGTAGTAGATTGGAGCCTGTCCATTAAAGTATGAAGATTGTCTATCTCAATATATATCTGAGCACTTATATTATATATGTGTGGGAGATGATAATCTGGACCAACTGATGATTGCTGGTTTAGCATGAAATATGTACATTGGTGATTATTTGTCTTTTCAGCATATATGTGCTTGAGTGTATCAGTGTTATTAGATAGAGTGGAGAGTGATGGGTCATCTGAAAGTCTGTGCTCATATACCCTATATTAATATCATAACGTAATCAGGTGTGCTATTAACTTATAAATATTTTGCAATAAAGTATATATGCAATGTATGAACGTTTTACTGTAATAACTTTTATTTTAAAACAGTCTTAACATATTTTATCTCTACCAGAAATAGCTTTCACTCTTATAAAACTTGTTTATCATAATATCAAAAATATAAATATAACTTTAAATCTCCCGTGTATATACATTTTACATCCACAGACATACCTGTCATTTTTCCTCCTTTTTGTAACTTTCCCCAAATCTTTATTTGGTTAAGATCGAACTTTATATTAACATGATTTCAACTTGCGAGAGGCATTTATACCTAACCCTGTTACAATATATAATGAAAATGATCTGGAAGGAACTCTATAATATTCAATATACCACTATAAAAATAATAACTATAGCAAGACCCAGTAGTGTATGCCATTCTATATATATATATCCAATTTCAGAAATAATGCCTTAATTAATATTATAGTCAATTATCAGATATTACATTCACTGAATTTTTAAAAGTATCTATTATAATGAGGATTAAATATATCAATAAAAATTTGGGAGAATATCATTGAGGAAGTTAGTTGACTAAATAACATGAAAAACACAACAATTCGATTCTAGTCACTAAAATTATTTTTGTTTTACTTCATTAGCTGGGAAACTAACTAGGAATCTTTAATTACTGAAAGTGACATTTTTCAAAATCATAAAGGGTTAAATGTGAGATGCACTGCTTAGAGGCATGTGTATCGCACTTATATTACATTGATATACGACTTCGATTCTTTAAAAAATATAATGGATTTCTAAATTACCTAAAACTAAATCCATTTACTAATCATTCTTTTTATTATTTTAAAATATAGGATGTTTACACCAGACTTGCTCATCTCTAAAAATATTTAAAACTGCAAAGTATTGCTTTAATATAAACTTTTTTAAAATGCTATTAGAAAAGTAGCTTAGTTGGATAACAAACTAGCAAGAGGAGAAAAGAAAACTCAATAAAATCTCAAGTTGTAAAACTAATAAAATGAATCTTTAAGAATACAGTAAATCAAAATTACTATTTTTAAGGCCAAAAGAACCAATTTTAATAATCCTGACTACATAAGAACTGAAATTAAATTATGTGATATATGAATAGAGGTCTTTTATGCTTCTAAGAAGAAAATCTTTGTTTTGAAATGACATCTGAGATATGCTGAAAAGTTGAAAGTGAATTTAAAAAATTGTAGTTGGAGAAAACTTGGGAATAATTTAAGACAAATTGAATTTTGAAATTCGCTGTTACTCTTGCCAAATTGATAATGTTCTAAGTGCATATTAACAAAGTTGTTTGATAGACAATGTACAGTCAATTCCAAAAAAGAGCTTTTTTAAAAACAAAAATTTAAAAACAAAATGTTTCAAGCTACCTAAAAATCTAAAAAAAAGTCTAATTTTGGAAATTTGTTTTTTTATGTATTTCTATAATTTTGTTATCGTTTTTCTGCAATAGTTCAAAAAAATGTTAAAACGTTTTTAATAACAAAACAGGTTTGAATTTGTAATAAAGAAAATGTATTTAAAGCTCAACGCCTTCAGTACTGAGTAGGTTCACAATCATAGCGTTATGTGACTAAATGAAGTTGAGATCTAGATTTAAATTTGCTTTTGAATATTAAATAATAGATTATCATAAAATTTATTTTTTTATGGGTAGATTGATATACTAATGATGGTAGTGGTTGCTATGAATGCCATTTTTTAAAAAGATGGGTGTTAGAGACCTAGTTATTAATGAGTTGATCTTTAGATATTGACCTGAGCTGACTTATCTATAAGAACTTGCCAAGCATAAATATCTGTACAACTGGACCAAGAAATGCAATGAATATTCTTTTATTCATGAGCTGCAATCAGATATCTTTTGTTCTGAGAGAGATGACAGAAAGAGAACAGTGAAGGAAACATGGTTAATAGCTAAAGATCACATCATCAATAAAAAGGACTCTATCACTTCTCTTTCCAAAAAAATGATACTTGTAGTAACGCACTTTCAACATTAGTATGTAAATCTATTTCTAAAAATTCAATTTTATGATAATCTATTATTTAATATTCAAAAGCAACTTTAAGTTTAGATCACAACTTCCTTTAGTCACATAATGCTATATGGAAAGTGCTCAGCTTTAAATATTTTTTCTTTATTACAAATTCAAACTTGTTTTGTTATTAAAAATGTTTTAACATTTTTTGAACCATTTCTTTATGTATGTATATAATATTCTTATTAAGGTGCAAATTTTTTTAAATCAGAATATGTAAATATTCCAACTATAAATCATAAGAGGAATACAGAAATTTCAGCCTTGAATCAGCACGTTAAAACAGGTAAATTTCTCTATACGTATTGCCACTCAGTGCAAGCCAGAATAATCAATGGATGTCAGAAGTCTTGTGCATAAAATTCCCATCTATTTCTTACTCATCCAATATTCCCAGACTAGTTTCTGGCTTGTGATCTTCATCACTGAGGAGTCTTGGATCTGAGATATTGGATGAGTAGGCACTAGATGGGGATTTTATGCACAAGCCTTCTGGTATCCATTGATTATTCTGGCTTGCACTGAGTGGCAATACATATAGAGAGTTCTGCCTGTTTTAATAACAGTTAAGAGCAAGCATAAGAAATAGTGATCAAGTGATGTTTATTGGCTTAAAATCAGCACATTGTTAGAAAAGATTATAGCAGATGGACAGTTGAAATCTTAACAAGGTTCATGAGATTGTAAAAGATGTAGAAACAGAATGCATATGAGATGGCTAGATGGAATATGAAAGTTTGCTAGTGTTGTGTAGACAAGAGAGACTATGAATTAGAACACACTGGATTAACTTGAAGAGGTCTTCATCCTGCAGTGAATCAACAATATTTGAAGATGATGATGATGTGGTGATATATAAATAAAAGCTTTGTAATAATGGCATTTACATGTCTAATATGTTAGACTATTTACCTTATCTAATTGAATTTTTAAATGTTTTTTTTTAATTCAAACTTGACACCTTTCTAATTACATTTAATTGTTCAATAACCTGTGCATTATTAATAGCCGAATGTAATTAGAAAAGTATAAATAAGTCTGAATTTTTCAAAAATCATTTAACAACTCAATTCAGTGATAGGACATAATCCAACATTTAAATGCAAATATAAATGAATCTATAATGTTATTAAAAAGTGACATTTGTTTACGTCCATCGCTTTGTATTGAGTTAGTATTGCAGAAAGAGTCATTAATTTTTGAATTACTTATTTCTAAATTAATTCCCAATTAAGACAAGTAAAAAGAAGAAGAAAATAAAATCAGTTTGTTTAATTGAGAGAAATGAACATTTTGGTATTACTACATTATTAGATTTTATACAATTAAAGTGAATTTGAACTTTTATGCTTTCTTTAGCTATCCTCTTCACCTTATATAACCAATACACATGACCACATGCATGTGAATAAGATAGATAATCTTTGTTATATGTATTTTGTGCTAAACCAGCACTCATCAGCTGGTCTGGATTATTATCTCCCACACACATATAATCAGTGCTCAGTTTATATTAAGATAGAAATCTTCAAACTTTAATGGACAGACTTCAATTTTCTTCACCCTCCAATTCTTTAGCCATCCATACCATTGAAAATCTGATGATGGAAAGCCAAAACTCTTGTTGATGCCAATATTGTTGTCATATCCATGTTGACATTAAGTCACTCTGACCCCTCATACCTATGACCTTAATATATCCATGCACAGAGGGATGGTTCAGCATGAAGTAGGTAGATTGAAGATCATTTATCTTACATTTATTATAGATTTCATACAATAAATAGATTAAGAGATATGTTTCCCATTTTAAATAACCATTGCCAAACGCTTATAATTTTATGTGGGTAAATTTGTATGATAATACTCACAAACTGTATGCTAATGTTTAGCTAATCTTAACGATAAATAAATGTTTATTAACAATATAAGATTTAAATATTATTTATAGTCATATAATTATATAGAGATTAAGTTGAAAGATGCTGTTAAGAAGAAACATCTATGTAAACAAATAAACAAAATTACTAAAGTTAAAGATTAAATACGACAAAGAATACCAAACAAATATAATGTGTATTATATTAATTTCTATCTTCAGCCCTAAAACTTAACCATATATCTATTAAGAGTATATGTATAAAGTATATGAATTTAATATTGATTTTTTTTCTTTATTTGTATTTGTAATTGAAATTTGCATAATGAAGTGGTTTTTTTCTTCTTTATAACTTAAAATTGAGTGCACTTTGAGTGAAGTTCATCAAGAACTATGATTAAACAGGCAAAACTCTCCATACAGTAGTGCCACCCTGTGCCAACCAGAGAACTATGATTATGGTGAACTTTAGTGAAATGCAATCTTTAGATTATATAGACGAAAGAAAGCACTTCATTAAGCAGATGAACAAAATATGCAAATTTGAAAGTATATCTACTGGATATATTATTATTGTTAAGTGATATCTCTCAAAACTTTGTGCATATACTAATCGGTTTGATGTGCTATTACTAACAGTTGAATGTATTTGGAATATTTAAATAAAGTTAAATTTTTCTAAAGACATTCAATACCAATATTAGATGATGGAAATTGTCCAATATCATCACAAACCTTCAGTACATGATTATGTATCAGGTGGTTATTATGGTTATTAAAATTCTAATGTTATACAGAAAAAGCCAATAAACATCACATGACCATCATCTCTTATGCTTGTGTAGAACTGTTGTTAAAACAGGCAATACTCACTATACATATGCCACACACAGCAAGCTAGAGATGCCATAAGACTTGTGCATAAAATCCCCATCTAATGCCTATTCATCCAATATCCCCAGACTAGTTTCTGGCTTGTGGTCTTCATCAGTGAGGAGCCCGGATCTGAGGGATGCCAGAAGGCTTGTGCATAAAATCCCCATCTAATGCCTACTCATCCAATATCCCCAGACTAATTTTTAGGTGCAGTGCTCTCAGATCCAAGAAGGCCACAAGCCAGAAACTAGTCTGGGGATATTGGATGAGTAGGCATTAGATTGGGGATTTTATGCACAAGCCTTCTGGCATCCATTGATTACTCTAGCTTGCTGTGTGTGGCATACGTATAGTGAGTATTGCCTGTTTTATATTGATTTCAGAATTTATTTTTTCAATAAAGATTGAACTATTTTTAGTCTGTTATAAAATTACTTAGAATTACATTAAGAATATGTTTGTGTTTGAATATGTTACTGTTATCATTGTCCTTTATTTTTAACATTCATAATGACCTTATTCTACTATAGACATTTAAAATAATTTTGAGTATATTTTAAAGTTATCTTTCCGTATTTGGCTAATGAATTTACTTCTTATGTTCATTCAGCTGTGAAATTTTTATTTAAATACTTAAATTAAGAGCTGACTGATAATTAGGTTGTTAAATGATCTTAATAAGTCGTGACTTCTCTTTTGACAATTTTATTAATTTATCATTTATCAATACTTTTTAATTAAGCTTTATTTTACAATTTAATTATTTTAATCTTTTCTTTTTATCGCTGCCACAGATTTTTTTTTTTAATTCCCTTAATAAAATTCTTTATATATATATATGAACTGACAAAATTTTTGAGCAATCTTTTTTTTTTTTATTTGATTATTAAAATGGGATCACTGATGTAATTGTTTGAAAGTTTTTTCTAATCAACTTTTCAAAGTTATATAAATATTTATCTCTTAGTGTATAAAACTAAATACTTGCTATGATTATGATCCGTAGTTTGAATTCATGACGGATAAAACTTATAAAAGTTTGAATTTGAATGGCCATACCATAAATCAGGGGTGGGCAATTGTTTTGGCTCAGGGGCCGCATAGGTTGGCAGGGGCCACTTTATGGAAGTGAAGGTTAGCGGAGGGCCACACCTTTTTTATGACACAATTAACACACTGCTTTATTCCTTGTATTACCAAAGAAATATTTGTTTGTCCATTCTTCATTAGACACATGACATTCATCACCGATTTTACATTTTTTTGGAGGGTTCATAGTTTCACTAAAGTTGGAAATGTATATATTTGCTAATGCAAAGACTGGAAAAGCACTGCACATTGTATCTACAATGTGCATGTGTACTGATGTGGCCATCCTAGTGGAAAATATGAGATGAATTTTCGGTTGCGCATGGGAGGGAAAACTCAGTTCAAGATGGATTTTTCTGATTGTCTTGGCGGGTCGCATAAAAACTCTTAGCGGGCCACTATTTCCCCACCATCCACAGAATATCAAATTGATAAATAGGTCACTAACTAATAATTTTTAGCTAGAGAGTAAAGCAAAAGATGCTAAAGTCATCAAATGATATACTGGATGAGTACCATCAACTACATCATTATCTTCTAAAGATTGATTGGGAGAATTTCTTGCAATGCTTTTGTTTAGTTATGCACTTTTATCTGACTGTATGGTATTATTTTTAATTGAAAAGTTGTCACAATGTAAGATTATCATAGGTGTGAAATGCCTTGTAGGGCAAGAAAGATTGAATATGGTTATAATTTGATTGACTGAATGGATCATCAAATAAAGAAAGACTGCATGGTATCAAATTAAACTGTCCCATTTGGAAATTTAGATGTATCAATGAATGATCAATGACTTTAAAATTATTTTGCACAATGTTACATTGAACTCATTTTATTAATACTTGTTGTCTAACTTTAGATTCACAATCGTTCAAGGAAAAAAAAAAAATTTCTTGCTCAATAATATTCTTCTTTTGAAACCAATAATTGTTTTTTCTTGAAGACTATAATGTAAAAAATAGTGGTAGAAGCAGGATTATTTGAGGCAATGAATGATATTAGCTTTCTGAACTCATGTAATCTGTTATTACACAATTACACAGAGGCAAAACTTTTTATACAGCAGCGCCACTCTGTGCAAACCAGAGTAATCAATGGATGCAAAAAGGTTTGTATGTAAAATCCCTATCTAGTGTCTACTCATCCAATATCCCCAGACTAGTTTCTGGCTTCTGGCCTTCATCAGTGATGAGCCTTGGATCTGAGAGCACTGCACCTAGATCTTAGGATCTAATGCAACCTTCCAGCAGCCACCTTTTATCTCTACTTAACTACAAAACTATGAGTCTTAAACTGAAAGCACTATAATATTTTCAATCCAAGCCCATTAACTTATATAGTCATATAGGTCTGAACTCAGTTCAGTACCTATACATTTTGGGATCTTTGGTTCTTTAATAATCATATCCACCACTATCCTATTAGGCAGGATTGGTTTTAAGCCAATAAACATCACATGATCACCATTTCTTATGCTTGTTTATAACTGTTATTAAAACCAATCTGCCTAATAAGATAGTGGTGGCTATGGTTATTAAAGAACGAAAGACACCAAAATGTATAGGTACTGAACTGAATTCAGATCTATATGACTATATAAGCTAATGAACTTGGATTGAAAATATTATAGTGTTTTCAATTTAAGGCTTATAGTTTTATAGTTAAGTAGAGATAAAAGGTGCCTGCTGGAGGATTGCATTAGATTCTAAGATCTAGGTGCAGTGCTCTCAGATCCAAGGCTCCTCACTGATGAAGGCCACAAGTTAGAAACTAGCTTGGGGATATTGGATGAGTAAGCACTAGATGGGGATTTTATGCACAAGCCTTCTGGCATCCATTGATTACTCTGGCTTGCATTGAGTGGCAATATGTATAGAGAGTTTTGCCTGTTTTAATAACAGTTATAAGCAAGCATAAGAAATGGTGACCATGTGATATTTATTGATGATATATTGTGCCAATCAAAATTTGGTGTTGTGTTAGTATGTGGTGGAATATCAAGTATAATTTTTTTATTATTATTACTTTAGTTAGTTTTAATAGGTAATGTATTAGCCTGAGCATTGAAATAGATTGCTATGAGGAATGAAATATTAAATCAAGAAACATGCTATTATTATTGCAACATAAAATTATACACAAATTCTATTCATTTACAATGGATATGTAAATAATAAACTTTATGACTTTGATAAAATTATCGTTTTTTTATTATATGAATTTTATTTATTGCCTTCATAAGTAGTAGATTATAAATAATACACATAACTATTTAATGTCTTAGGCATGTCTGTTGTCATGTTTGTTATATGTAATGATTATAAAAACATTTTTTTTTTTATCTTATTATTATTGTAAAAGAAATTTTAAGCGTGGAACTCGGAGTGATTTCAGTATAAGAGTGAAAAAAGAGTGTAACATTAATGTTGGTGATGTTAATCGTAAGACGTTATAAATAATTATGACTGAATGATTCAAATTCACTATCTGATATTCTGACTTTTATAGAAGAAACCCAAGTTTTTTTATATAATTTTTTTATTTATTTTGAAAGTATCTGATTGATAACCACAAAAAAAAATGATGATGGAGTAGAAAGGATTATATTTATCCAGGAAATTGGACATGGTTATTGAAAATTTGTTAAAAGATGGAAAGAGTAATTTATAACATTCAAAATTCGGCTTGATATTTCCCTACTGAAAATAATTATCGTGTGTGAACAAAATGTTTTAATAATGAAATATAAAAGCTAACAACATACTGTTATATATAAGAATTGTTCCCATCTGTAGATATAATTTTATAACACCAATCTTTGACATAGGATTTAAAGCAGTTTATTTTTATGTCATATTGTCATAAATGGAAACCAGTGTTTGTTTATTCAGATGCCATTACGATATTGAATATTTGCTAAATGAAGATAAAATTCAATACTTGGAAAATATTTGAATATAATAAATATGCATTGTTTTAGATAACTGTTTATGGTATTCTTACTTTGTTTGGATTAGTAAATGTCATTAAAATATAGTTAATGGGATATAAATATATAAATTCAACATTCCTTCTTTTTCTTTTTAAAACTTGTTTTATTCCAAACTATAATTTTATTTCCCCTCCATACAACGTTTCAACTACATTCTGTAGTCATTATCAAGTTTCCTTAAAAATAATAATAATAATAATAAAATAAATAAAAAGAAAAAAGAAAAATAATAACACAATTAAATAAAATATTAATACATTCCAAATATATAATATTCAAATAAAACCACAATATTATATATATATCAAAATTATTGTGTTTCTTTGAAGTGCCATACAGGAGGATGGTGATCAGATTGTATGTTAAGATGTATTATCTGGACCAACTGATGAGTGCTTGTTTAGTATGAAATGCATATATTGGAGATCATTTATCTTTTTCACGTGTGTGGTATATATATATCAATTATATGAGATAGATTAGATAGCTGAAGGGTTCTTGAATGTTTGGGTACAAATCCACCATAATTACATCTAAGCTCCAGGATATAAAGTATATATGTATTTAAATAGTATATTTGTAAATATAATCGATTATTACATTTTAAGTTAGTTGTTTGTTTTATATATGTGAAAATAAAAGGAAGCTAAATTTAGTTTAGATTTACATTTATATCCTATATTTTAATAGTGAAAATTTCGATTTAAAATATATATATATATTCGATGATTGCAAATTACTTTTGGATATATCTGTTATTAGTAGTAAAAATCTGAAAGAATTACATTGTAACAACTACTAATTGATATTTTATTTGGAAATACGAATAAACAAAAATATAATTGATATATTTTATATTAGTCAATTATATTTTATTATGAGGATTACAGAAGTATCATTAACTTTCATGTATTTTAAATAGTGTGTGTGTGTTGCAACATTTTTGTTACACATAAATTTTATATATCTAATATTAAATATTATTTAAAACAGGCAAAACTCACTATACGTATTGCCACGCACAGCAAGCTAGAGTAATCAATGGATGCCAGAAGGCTTGTGCATAAAATTCCCATCTAGGGCCTACTCATCCAATATCCCCAGACTAGTTTCTGACCCGTGGCCTTCGTCAGTGAGGAGCCTTGGATCTGAGAGCACTGCACCTAGATCTTAGGATCCAATGCAACCCTTCTGGCATCCATTGATTACTCTAGTTTACTGTTAATGGCAATACGTATAGTGAGTTTTGCCTGTTTTAACAACAGTTATACACAAGCATATGAAATGGTGGTCATGTGATGTTTATTGGCTTAAATATTATAGAAATGAATTTTTGATATATAAACACCTACTTTATTAATATTAGTTTATATGGAAAATATCTTTTATGATATTTAATTAGAGTGTATGTCACAAACATTCATTGCCTATTTGTCATTATTATTTTATATACTTATTGCTAATAAATTCTAAATTCATTTAAACAAATAAAATTTCTTTACTTATCATTCCGTTAATAATGCAAAGCTATTAGCTAATAAAATGTTGATAGATAGTAATCATGTATTGATTTACCTCATATAATTTATAATAAAGAATTATAAAATAGTTCCGGAGTTAAACGATTGGATTGGTAAGTGAATGTATTATTATATATTATTTTCTCTATAGTAAATCCAATATAGCCAATAAACATCACATGACCACCACTCCTTATGCTTGTGTATACCTGTTGGTAAAACAGGCAAAACTCATTATACGTATTGACAAAGGCCACAACCCAGAAACTAGTCTGGGGATATTGGATGAATAGGCACTAGATGGGGATTTTATGCACAAGCCTTCTGGCATCCATTGATTGGTGCAGTGCTCTCAGATCTGAGGCTCCTCACTGACAAAGGCCAAAATCCAGAACCTAGTCTGGGGATATTGGATGAGTAGGCACTAGATGGGGATTTTATGCACAAGCCTTCTGGCATCCATTGATTACTCTAGCTTGCTGTGTGTGGCAATACATATAAATCCAATATATTATCATTTGAACCAGGCATACATTTTTATGTAATAGATTAATTAATTTGGTATTGCTAGATGTTTAATAATTAATTAGAAGGTTACCACAATTATTTTAATAGTTATATACAATTATTACTTTTGGATAAAATTTATATCTGAGCTAGTTCAATACTTTATAAAGTATAAAAATTACAAAAAAAAAACAAGTCAGATATCACATGACCTAATTTAAACAAGCTTATATTACGAATGTTATATAAAGAGCTCGCAAATAAGCTTTTAACAAGCTTTGCAGAATATCCCTAATCCCAGACCGGTTTCTGCTACTAGCTTCCTCAGCGAGGTACTAGAATATTTAAGCATTAGATTAAAAATAGCAGCACAAGCCCAGCACTTTATCTAATGGATAACTATTAAGTAGAAAATCTGAAATTTTCAGACATCCATATGTCTTCCAATCCAGATTTGGTGATTTATATTGCTAAAGCTATTAATATATGGTGTATCTGAACTTAGTTCAGTTCCATATGGCTATTTAAATTAGATAGCTGGATTGGAAGACATTTTCTTTCATATATTAACAATCAAACAATATATAGATGATGGTTTTAAATTACATTATTTTATTGGCCGTTACATTTTCTTTCATATATTAACAATTAAACAATACAAAGACCACACTGATGCTAGGCATATGGTAAGCTAAGTGTCAATTGTGAAAGCAGTTGATCACAAAACACACTGCCAAGAATCATTTGCTAATAACAAATGAGAAGTTGGGTCCACTAAATGGTATTTCTACCTGCTTTTGGCTAGCAACAATGTCATCAAGTGGGATGGATGGTTAAATGTATCAGTACCGAATATACCTTGACACTGATTTTGATTTTAAATATTGATTAGATTATTTATGTCTGTGCCTATCTCTTTTTTGAAGTCTGATAATTTCTTATGATGATGATTAATGATTTTGGATAAAATTATTTTTTTTTGGTAAGATTTGAATCATTAAACTTTTTACATATATATTGCTTATAATACTTCATTCATATACACTTTAATGCAACTAATTT
Source organism: Epiperipatus broadwayi (assembly GCA_028023455.1). Lineage (NCBI taxonomy): Eukaryota > Metazoa > Onychophora > Udeonychophora > Euonychophora > Peripatidae > Epiperipatus > Epiperipatus broadwayi. The sequence continues at coordinate 122,427 of JAQFVV010000539.1, forward strand.
TCTTAAAAACTTCTTTGACTGTCCAGCAGTCTTCATAAGAGATACAGGATTTGAATAATTTTTAAATACATAATCATTATTCAAATCTTGTAGCTCTGATGAAGACTGCTGGACAGTCAAAACTGTAAGAAATAAAGAAGTTTTTTTAAAAAATAGTTGCATTAAAGTGTATATGAATGAAGTACTATAAGCAATATATATGATTATATGAAGATATGCAAAGAACGTGAAGGAGAAGAATAAGAGAGTAAACTTTTTACAGTGAATACATTTATAAAGTTCAGATGTAATCATATGAAGTAATATTTAGCATAAACATTTATATTCATGCATCCCCTAAACTAAATTAAAAAAATCTGGGCTAGTTGTAAGATATCTGATGCTTCAATGCAGATATTTGCTTATATTTTCCAGAACACCTTTTATTTTATTTTTTTTATATGTCATAGCATTGGCCAGGAGACAAACCCATGACAACTGGCTACAACTAACTGCTTGCAAGGCAGCTGTGCTGACCTCTTGGCTAACAACGCTTGACAACTTTTTTATTTCGTGCCTAGAACATTTGGACTGTCAACATCATATCAGATATCATGATATCAGGAATCTTCTCACATTTGTTAATAGTGGATTCTGTCCAAATGTAATTGCATTCACACATAGGGTATAACCAGGTATATAATATCAGGAACAAAGAATATTAAAGATGTTTATAAGTATAATTGAAATTGTTTGGATACTTTTAAATTTGCAAATGTTTGAAGAAAGAAATACTTTTGTAAAAAATATTTGTTATTCAAAAGTCATGTGAAGTTTAATCCAAAGATGGTGTAATGGACTTGAGTGGTGAGAGTTCCAGAGGTGAATCTCAATCTGACATTTCTGCTGCTTGAACATCACATGATGTCATAGAAAATAACCATGTAATTATTTTAATGATATTAAATATTTATTTGAAAATATTTGTCAATATTTATATTAGGGACAAGATAAACCACTAAACACCACATGATCACTATCTCTTATACTAGCACATAATTGTTAATAAACAAGGCAAAACTCTCCATACAGTAGTGCCACCCTGTGCTAACCACAAGCCTTCTGGCATCCATTGATTACTCTGGTTAGCACAGGATGGCACTACTGTATGGAGAGTTTTGACTTGTTTTTAGGGACAAGATACTAGACAAATCAAAAATTACAACTATATTTATAATTTGATTTGAGAATGGAAAATATAAATTAAAATTATGAAAGTTTAATTTTATAAAATAATGATATGATATTTCCTCATTAAATATCCTATTAATACAATTTTCATTTCTTTTATAATATTTGATTTTATTTGTTTTTATTATAAAAGCATAATTTGATGTCAGACTTCTTTGAATGAATCTTTACGTTATTGTCTCAGAGTTTTCCTCAGGTCCTTTGGTATTTTTTATTTATTTATTCAGCAATTGATATATATATATATCAGGAATGAAGTGTCCATGCATTGAACTGAGTGAAGAAAAATTCACTAAAACTTTCAAAAGCTTTAATTAAAATTCAATTTAAAAAAGTGACTTTCAATTTTTTTAGCAACAATTCAATTGTTTTTATATACATAGGAAATAGAATGCACTCAACTAACTCATTATAGCTGGTTATAAGAAGTTCAAACAATGCTAAGATCTAATTTACAGTTAAAACTTTTAAGTTAAAAGAATTTATAAAATAAAAATATATTGATAATGTATTATCTGATTTACAGATAAGAGAGTTTTAGATTTTTCTAGATGTTTGTAATATATATATATCAAGTGCTGTTACATAAAAATTTTGTGGCAATGAAATAAAAACATAAAAAAAGAAGTGTGCTTCCGTTCCTAAAAAAGTCACACTTCATCACTGATATATATATATAAATAAAATGTCCATTAATTAAAAACTATTGTAATAACAATAAAAATAATAAATATAATGGTAATTAACTATTATATACATTAATTCAATCCACAGAAGCACTTTTGGTTAATTCCTTAACCCTTCTCAATTGCCATTAAATTAAAAAAAAACACAATGGAAGCAAACATCAACAATTCAAATTCCATGAATCCCAAATTTTAATGTTAGCAGCTAGTCTATTAATTATATATATTTTTATTTATTAACATTACCTCCTTAATTTTTCTTTTATTATGGGTTCTCTCTTTATGAAAAATCAACACTTTCAATATCAAATTTAAATTTATATTTATATGTCCTTTCATGATACAAGAAAAGTGAAGCATAAATAATAAAAAATGGATATCTATTCCATATATTTCAAATGCTCAAATGAAATTTTTTAAGGGCATATATATATGGATATTTAATGGTTCATTTTCTATTACAAATAATGTCAAGAAGTTAGTGACTAATTCTAAAAATGTCATATCTTCCAAGCAGAAAAGTAATGTGTATCAAATTTTCTGTGGAAGTATGCTATCATATATAGGTGAATTGAGGTGCAGTCTTGAAAAAAGATTAAAAGAGCATGAATTGTTATACAAGTATGTGAAAAGTAAAAGTAATAATGATTTAATGACTGCTTCAGTTTTCTTGGATCATGAAATGACATGTAAATATAAATTTAAATTTGATATTGAAAGTGTTAAGATTCTTCATGAAGAGAGAAACCATAACAAAAGAAGTAGGCAATTTTAATAAATAGAAATAAAATGAATATAATTAATAGACAAGCTGTTAACATTAATATTTGGGATTCATGGGCTTTGAGTTGATGATGTTTGCTTCCATTATGTTCTTTGAATTTAACAGCAGTTGAGAAAGTTTAAGGAATTGACCAAAATTACTTCTGAGGATTGAAAGACTATATATAATAGTTAATTACCATTATATTAATTATTTTTATTATATATATATATATATATATATAAAAAGTCTTTTGTGAGTTAAACTGTGCATTATTTTCTTTAAAACATAACAGTTCTTCATTAAGACTTTAACTTTGATAATGATGAATGTTATTTCATTGAAATTCTGGAAATTTAATCAAAATAATATACTATTTAACTCCAAAAAAGACTTCATTTTCATTATATAACCACAAAAATATTAAATATAATATATATTCATTAAAACCAGTTAACACTTAGACACTCCCAATATCAATAGCAATCAACAATCTCAGTATGTAGTCAAGGCAACCTCTTGTTAATAGTAAAGGTGGAATAGGTCCAATATATTTATATAGATAATGAAGATTGCAACTTGATCTCAGAGACTAAAATTAGATTGTTGATTGTTATTGATATTGGGATTATTTAACCTTGAGCATTATTATATTTATTATTTAAGTAATGCACTGGGTCAATTTGAAAATTTTAATTGCAGTTTGAATGTTATCATTGACTATTTATTAGTCTGCATTTCAGAACAGATTATATTTACCTATTAAAGAAGGTTTATTTAAACTTCTCTGCATCAATAATTTCAGTCTCTGCAGTAAAATTGCAATCTTTAGTGTCTATATAAATATATTAACCCATAAATAAAGATGGGATTCCACCTTTATTATTAACAGGAAGTTATCTTGGCAACATATTGAGATTGTTGATTGCTATTGATATTGGAATTGTCTAAGTGTTGACTGACTTTAATGATTATTTATAAATCCATTTAGCCTTGATTATTATTATATTTATATATTTATACATACATAATTATATAATTGAATATTTATAAATACAGTAATCAGATATATTTTAAAAATTTTATCCACTTAGGAGCACTTTCAACTATCCTCATAGTCTTTGTCAACTAACACTTTGAAAGGCTAAGCTTCCCACAATTTTGTGATCTTAACGTTTAAGTCATGTGTGTATTTATATATTAGCATAGCTTCTTTTATTTATTTTTTTTGTAATTTTTTTCAGTTTGCAATATTTTAATGTTATTGTAATTGAAGTTAAAACTATAAATACATGAATTATTACGGTCATGAAAAATGGTTGCTGAAACATTATTATCTACTTTGTAAGTTTGATTCTATTTCTGAATGTATTTTAACAACAGCAAGTGCTCTTTAGTTCTTTTTCTAACATACATCTTGATTCACCTATATATCCACTGCCACATCTACATATCCATTTATAAATGATACAATTTTTATTTATAAATGAGGTTTTATCTTTAGAATTATTTATTAATTTGTTTAATACTTATATAAGGTTAAAACTTCAGTACATGCACCTTCAGTGCTTAATTTTAGCAAGAGAGCCCTTTATAATCATAACTCAAGATTCGACTTTATAAAGATAAGAGTGACCCTCTTATCTCTCAACATATTTTCTTAATTATATAGGCAAATATAAAGCATTTTGATTTGGGAGCATAAAGCTAATAATTATATTCTTCACTGATTAAGTCTACTATTTTTGTTAAACATTAACAGTCGCGAAATCTTTCGATTTACGAGTCAATATTCAGATATTAAATTTACAAATATTTTGAATCAATTTAAAGTTATAAATATTAATTCTTATTAAGCACGATGTCAGCATGTAATACTTATATAAGGCTAAAACCTCAGTGCATATCACATATACCTTTATAAATCTTCCTTATAAAATTTACTTGATCATTTGAAATATATGGTATTAATATCCATAGTTTTTGTTAGCAGGAAGATCAATATTATTATTAAAATTTTTATTCTTATATCTCGTGTTAAAATCCCTAATAACATTATATATATGATTCTAATTGAACCAACATTTAACAATTCATTGGAATATATTTCAATATTTTTGTCTTTAGCCGATGAATATTTGTAAAGACTTATTTCCAAATAAGAAAGATTTCAAACCGCCATTTTATACATACATACATATATATTAATTCCGTTTACTGAAAAACTGAAATTATTTTACTATATAAAAATTGTTTATATAAATAAAATATAAAGCATTTGGTTAGAAATAATTTTGTATTAAATATAATATCTGTATGGTTTAGAGCAGTGGTAACATAATAAACCTGAAAATTAAATGATTTTGAATTGAAGCTCAGCCTATTACTTGTCGTGATTAAATATTTATAACCAATTGACTGAATAACATTTTGATTTTATTTCCCTGTACTGTTTAGTGCAGTGATGGATTCAAAAGATAAAGATTATTGGATTAAACCTCAGCCTATCATTTCATTAACTGGACATCACGTGGCTTTCTCAATGTTCAGCCACTTTATTATTTTACCTTAATATAATTGTTTACTCTCTTTTTCTCTGATTTATTAGAAATAATCTAGTGGCACAGTTTTTTTTCTGATTTTCTAATCATTTGCTAATTTAGTAATATTATAAACTATTATTTATTTTAAAAAGAGTCTTATGATAAATCCTGGCAGGTGAATCTTGTAAAATATTTTATCTCACAAACATTATTAGATTTTTTAAAAAATAGATAGTTCATAATCTTCCCAGGTAGCCATCCAAAAGTATATGGTAACTGAGTTTTTAGCTATTCTTAGTTAGAAGGTAGAGATTCCAGATTGCTCTGTTTTGTGTAAGATGAATGTTATTGTGCTGAGTATAAGAATGCAAAAATTATAGCAATATGATGCAATACAGTGAGAGCAATATCTTACATTTACGATTGTTGTGCTTATAATTAGCTTTGCTTTTATTTTAATAAATTTATATTGAAGAGTTGGAGGTTGGAGTGGATTGAAGCCTGTCCATTAAAGTATAAAGATTTGCTATCTTAATATAAACTGAGCACTGATTATATATATATATGTGAGAGATGATAATCTGGACCAACTGAAGAGTGTTGGTTCAGCACAAAATATGTATATAGGTGATTAGTTATCTTTTCTACATGTATGTGGTCATGTGCATCAGTAGTATGAGATAGTGTGGATGTTTGAAGGTTGCTTGAAAGTCTGGGTTCAAATCTCCTATATTTACAATTAAATTCCAGGTACAATAATGCCTGTCTTTCAAATCTTACACATTAAGCCTGCATTCTGTCCATCCCTCTTCTATGTATTTAAATGGATACTGTCCTATTTATGAGGGGTCAGAGTGACTTGAGGTCAACATAGACATAACAACAATATTGGCATCAGCATGGGATTTGGGCTGTCTCTCATCAGATTTTCAATGGTATGGATGGCTGAAGAGTTGGAGGTTGGAGTAGATTGAACCCTGTCCATTAAAGTATAAAGATTTGCTATCTTAATATAAACTGAGCCCTGATTATATATATATATGGGAGATGATAACCTGGACCAGCTAATCAGTTCTGGTTCAGTATGAAATATGCATATTGGTGATTATTTATATTTTTTACATATGTGTGGTCATGTGTGTCAGTAGTATGAGATACTGTGGATGTTTGAAGGTTGCTTGAAAGTCTGGGTTCAAATCTCCTATATTTATATAATATGAACTTATAATAATATTAATAAAAATATTTTTTTAATAATTTTTTATAAAAAAAAATAAACTATTATTAAAAAAAAAAAAAAAATAAAAAAAAAATATTATTTAATATTAATAAAATATTTATATTAACTATTAAAAAAATAAAATTATTACAATAAGAGTGGTGAGTAATAAAAAAAAAAAAAAAAAAAAAATAAATAAAAAATAAATAAATCTAATGAATGTTCATCAAGTGGTTTGTGTCAAAGTTACGAGGGCAGTAAGTTTGACATTTATAAATTAAAGTGTACTGATCTAAAAATACTGAATGATGATAAAGATATGTTTATGAAATTGTGATCAGCGCAAACAGAAAAGTGCTGGCTCAGCATGAAATGTGCACCTTGGGGATCTTGCATCTTTTTCTCATGCCTTTGTCATATGCTTATGATTGCATCCCTCCACAATGTTTAAAAGTGGATAAAAACCAGTCCCTATTTTGTGTGAGAATGATATAGGAAAATATGCTATAGAAATATTAAAACAGGAAAAACTCTCCATAGAGTAGTGCCACTCAGTGCAAGCCAGAGTAATTAATGGATGCCAGAAGGCTTGTGCATAGAATCCCTATCTAGTGCCTACTCATCCAATATCCCCAGATTAGTTTCTGGCTTGTGGCTTTCAAGGAGCTCTCAGATCCAAGGCTCCTCACTGATGAAGGCCACAAGCCAGAAACTAGTCTGGGGATATTGGATGAGTAAACACTAGATAGGGATTATATGCACAAGCCTTCTGGCATCCAATGATTACTCTGGCTTGCACTGAGTGGCATTACTCTATTGAGAGTTTTGCCTGTTTTAATAACAGTTGTGAGCAAGCATAAGAAATGGTGATCATGTGATATTTGGTGGTTTAATAAAAATATTATTCATTAGTTGGATAATTTCTAGTCTAATGAATAGCAAATAAAAATTATTAGTCATTTCAAAAGTCTTATTTTATAATCCATTATCTCTGTATGCTTTAATGCAGTAATAGAAGGGCATATTTTGTAGCTCAAACTGCAGGTTTCATGACTCAATTCTGCCACACCCAGTGCTTCAACTTCTTATGAACTCTTGAACCAATATAACATTTAATTATTTTTTACCTTCTCAAAGATTCTTTTTTTGAGACAAACTTTGTAAGGATGGTACAAATATTTGCAAGATAATAAGTAGTATTAGTAATTTTTTAGGTTTAAACATTAAAATCAATTACTTTTTTTTTCAAGATGAACAAATATTTGCCAATAAATAATTATACTTTACTCTAAAATACTTATACACTCTACCAATGAAAAATATTAGAAAACACAATAATTTAAATTAATATTAATATTGTATTATGCAAAGATAAAATATTGAAAATAAATATAACCTAATGCATTTTTGATGTTTAGCAATGAAAGACATTAACTTATATCACATAATCTCTATTTTATCACATGATCACCATTTCCTATTCTTACCCAAGCTGTAAAAAAACAATAGTCAATTCTTTATACAATAGTGTCACCCAGTGCTAATCATAGTAATCAATGGCTGCATAAACTGTACAGAATCCATTGATTACTATAGTTTGCACTAGGTGGCATTATTGTTTTGTCTGAGAGCATTAATATTAATTATTATTGTGTATGAAAGTGTAATTAGTGGTTAAGAGTATTTGAAAGATTGAAAATTGTGTTTTTTATTTGTTTCAAAGTTTTTTTAGTTTGTTATTTATATATATATATAGAAATTTTTTTAAAAAGTTATTTATTTATTTTTGTTTTATTATTTATACATTATTATTTTATATATAGAAATTATTTATTTGTTGATTAGTTTTTAGTAAATTTGTTATTAAATTATTTTTTTTTTAAATTCAAGAAAAATTTATTTTTAAGAAAAAATATAACGTTCAAAAAATATGTAAAATAAAGAATATGGATTGTATTTGTATTTCACAATGTCTATATAATCGGGAAAAAGGAATTAGACATGCTTTTGTAGAATGTATGATGAGGTTTATCACTTGGAATGTTTAAATAAGACTAGAAAGGATGTAATAGGTTTATGGTTATGTAGTCAGTTTATAAATGTGATCAAAGAGGTGAGAAAAGATAGTTTAAAGAGGAAGACAGTGGAAATGGGGGAAAATGTAGTTAAGGAAGATAGGATAGAGTATGGTTTTAGTGGAGTGTCAGAAAATATGTGTGGAAAAAGTAGTAGCACAATAGAGATGATTAGCAAAACAATAAATAAAAAAGAGGAAGAAGTGAAAGATGTAGAAGTAAAATTAAAATCATTAGAGATAAAATGTGAGGAGATAAAGAAATTATTGATTAGGAATGATAAGGAAGAAATAGATAAGGAGGATCAGAAGATGTTAGAAAATATTATGGATGGAGTAGAGAAAGTAGATTATGAGACAGTATTGATAGGAGATTCACTAATTAGAGAATGTGGGGATATAATTGCAAGGGAAAATAGAAACATATATGTAAGAGTATGTTTACCTGGAGCTAGAATTAGGGATGTAGCAGATAAAGTAAAAAAGCAAGATAGTACTGATGTGTATGTTATGGTGAAGACTAATAATTTGTTAGAATCATCAGAGAGAATAATGGATGAGTATGTAGACTTGATTAGGAATTTGACTATGATTAAAGGAAGAGTGGGAGTAATTGGATTGTTACCAAGATTTGATAAGAGGCATCTGTTAGATAGGGCATGTTCTATAAATGAGAGATTGAAAAAGTTGTGTGAGAAAAATAATGTTATGTTTGTGGATGTGTGGGATTGTTTTATTGGTAAGAGGGAGTTATATAATAAAGATGGGTTGTATTTAAGAAAATAAGGAAGTGAAGTTTTAGGGAGTCTGATTTATAAAGAATATTTGTCGAGAAACTTATAAAGAGGGGGGGGGGTTAACTTGCAATATTATTAAAAAGAAAAAGAATGGATGGAATGTAAGACATAAGCAAAAGGAATTTGATTTAGATATAAATATAGATATGGAGAAGGAATGGTTTTGTATAATTAATGGTAAGAAAGTTATTTATAAATATAATGGAGAAGAAAGAATTAAAAGAATTTATAAAAGAGTAGTTAGGAAAGAAGAAATTGTTAAAATTGGGTATGCAAGGTGGTAGGAAACAAAGTGGATGGAATTAAATAAAACAATTGAAAATGAAGGGCTTGAGGTATTAGCAGTAGTGAAAGCACATTTAAAAGAAGAACTTATTTTGGAACAGTTGGTATGGCAGGGTATAAATAGAAAAGAAAAAGAAAAAAGGGGTGGTGGTATAGGTGTTATATCAAAAAAATGTTTAAATATTGTTAAATATCAAGAACATTTGTGGTTTGAAATAAGGTTGGGTAGACAAGAATGGATGATGGCTATAGTTTATATAGCCACTGGAGATAGTCAAATTATAATGGAGTGGAACAGTAACATATATGAATGTCTAGTTAAGGATATACAAATTTTTAAAGAAAAGGGGAAGAGAATAATGGTTATAGGGGATATGAATGGACATATTGAAGAAATTGAATAAATTTTGCACAATAGATTATGTATTGGTAGAGAAAGAGGGAATGAATAAAATACGGAAAATTAAGGTGTTTGATAATGAAGAAAAAATATGCACTAGTGATCATAACTTTATTGTACTTGAAATGGTTAGTAATGTGATGGAGAATAGAAATAAAAAAAGAAATAATAGTGAAAGATGTGGATGGAGAGTGAATGATAAAAATAAGTTGGAAGAGTATAAAATACAAGTTGAAGAAATCATGGAAGAGTTGGTTGGGGGTGAGTATAAGGACTGGTGTAAAGAAGTAGAAAAAGTGGCAAATAGGTTTTAGGTGAGAATATTCAAAAGAATAAAAGAAATAAAAAAATAAGAATTAGTAAAAGTGTAAAAGAGAGAAAAGAAGCATGTAGAGAATATAAGTGTGCTATTAAGAACAAGGAAAGTGAAAAAGATATTAATGCTAAATGGGACAAATACTTAGAAAAGAAGAAGTTGGCTAAAATAGATAATTATAGAGAGAGGATGAAATTGAATAGTAAATTGTTGGAGGATATTAATAAAAGTGGAAGAGATGGGAGTAAAAAATTTTGGAATTACATTAAAAGGAGAAATGTAGGGGAGAGAGAGATAGTAGCAGTAGTAGATGATGAGGGAATAGAGTGTAGCTCTAGAGAAGATTTAGAGAGAATTTTATAATGAATATAGAAAAGATGTTAGATGTGAAGGATAGTGATAGAAAACATAAAAGCATATAGTAATGGGAATATTAGGTTTACAAAAAATGAACTGAATGAGTTAGAGAAGAAATTGAAAAGTGGAAAAGCAAGAGGTTTAGATGGATGGGCAGCAGAGATGGTGATGAATTTAGGATATATGGCAAAAATAAAGTTATTATCTTGTTTTAATAAGATGGCACAGAATAGAGTTTTCCCCAGTAGTTGAAGTAATACAAGAGTAAGATTATTATTGAAAGGAAAGGGTAAGGATCATAGAAAATTAAATAATTATAGATCGATAGCGGTAACATCAGTTTTATATAAAGTTTTTTTTATATATGGTGGCTAGAAGAGTTGTAAAATGGATGGAAGGGAATAATGTAGTGGGAGAAATGCAAGGAAGTTTTAGATTAGATAGGCATATGGGAGATAGTTTATTTGTAGTTACACAACTTATAGATATCAGTAGAAATTTAGGTAAACAGTTATATATGAGTTTTATATAGAGAAGGCATATGATAGAGTAAATAGGAATAGATTATGGATAAGTTTAGCAAATTTGGGAATGGGTGAAGTTTTTGTGGATATTATTAAGAAATTATATGAAAATAATTATTATATATATATATCAATTAGGGAATATTGAATCAGTTAAAGTTAAAAATGGGGTGGAACTAAGGCAAGGATGTCCTATGTCACCTATTTTGTTTGTGTTATATTTAAGTGAAATGGAAAGAGCAATAGAAAGATTAGGAAGGGGGATAGAGATATTGTTAATAGGTGGTAAGGGAGTTTATATTTTGTTGGGTCTTTTTTTTTTGCGGATATTTCTTTTGTGCACAGAAAGAAGAGAAGATATGGAAGTTATGCTGATGACATGTGCAAAGGTGGGTAAAGAAATGGGGATTAAATTTAGTGAAGAAAAATCAAATATAATGATGGTTAATACTGGAGAAAGAGAAGATGTAGAATTTTTATTGGGAGATATTAAGTTAAGTGTGGCGAATAGATATAGTTATTTGGGGATTATTTTAAGTAATCAGAAAAATTATTTGGATAAATGGGAGAAAAAATTGATAAATGAAGCAAAGAAAAGAAAGGGATTGATAAAGAAATTAACACTGTTTTCTTATAATAAATATGATGTAGCTAGAATTATATGGAAGGAAGTTGCAGTAGCAGGATTAACATATGGTAATGATGCATTATGTGTTAGTAAAAGGGTATTAGATTATTTAGAAAAAGTTCAAAGGGAAGTAGAAAGACATGCATTGGATGCAGATGTATGGACAGCAAAGGAGGCAATTCAAGGAGAAATAGGATGGTCAAGTTTTCATATGAGAGATGCAAAAAGTAAAAGTAAAATGTTTGGTAGATTGCAGTTTATGGATAATAAAAGAATAGCCAAAATAGTATTTAATTTAGGTTATGAGTAAAGGGTAGGTAACAAGATGAGTGAGAAAGGTAATGTGATACGCCAAAGATTTGGATAAAGAATTTATATCAGTATATTTGTACAAAAGATGGGATGATTGTGTTAAGAGGATTCTTGATTGTTATAGTAGTAAGGAATGGGATAAAAGAATAGATTTATTAATAAAGAATAGGGAGTTAGAGAGATGGAGAAATAGTATGGAGAGTAAAAAGAGTTTAAATATATATATATATATAGAAATAAACAGAATATTAGGTGCAAGTTAATATATGATAATAGTAATGAAAGTAGTTTATTGTTTAAGGCTCGAATGGGATCTTTAGCTACAAGAGAATATACATGTAAATTGAAAAATATGGGTGATTTATTTTGTAAATTATGTAAGGAAGGAATAGAAAATATTAGGCATTTGTTAATTGAATGTAAATGTTTGAAAACAGAAAGGCTACATATAGTTATGGAAGAATAAATATGACAAAAGTGATTATACAGAAAGTGAATTATTGGTTTTTATGCTGGGTTTGGGAAAAGATATGGGGGAATTAGATATTAAGGCTATAGAGTTGACAAAGATTATGTTGTGGAAATGGAATAGAGCCGAATATGGGAAAGCTTAGAGTGGGGAATGGAAAATTAAGTGGCTAACAGGTTTATCTGGGTATAATTGCTTAGATATTCTTGACTTCGTTTAAGGAAAAGCCACAATACATCGCATCACATCACATCAACATTATTGCTTTAATACTAGATTATATTTGATATTTTCAATGTTTTCTCTGTAAATGAAGTAATATTAATATTGCCTTTAATTTATTTCATATCAGTGATGATATTACTGTGATTTTTTAGAAATGATTCAGTTTGTTGATGTGTATATATATACTTTAACTATACCCTCATTGTTCTGACATTATTTTGTCTCAAAAAATCTAAAATATTTTCTGTGTGGAATAACTTTATGATCCTTGGATTATCTCATCCATAAATAAAATGGTTTGTGTGGAGAAATCACTTTTAAATTATTTAACTCAGTCATTTACCTTCAGTGATACCTAAAATGTTATTAATCAAAATATATTAGATACCCTTATTTCTAATACCTGAACTTTTCTTTGAAAACATATTTAAACGAATGATTTAATACAACTTCTTACTTTTAAAAATTGTTTCCCCATAGGTAAGACTTAAACTTTATGAATAAATCCCAAATATTTATTGATATCATGACTTATCCACAATTTTAAAAAAGTTAAATCAAAAATTCTTAGTCAAGCGTTGTTAGCCGAGAGGTAATCGCACCCGTCTTGCAAGCAAATAGTTGGTTGCAGACGTGGGTGGATTCGCGTCCCGGCCGATGCTATGACATATGAAAAAAATAAAATAAAATAAAATTCTTAGTTATTTTTATAACCTTTATAAGTTATAAATTAACTAATATTAAGAGACATCAAATTTGCATATTATTATTTGACCACACAAAATATTCACTAATTCTATTTATTTACTTTTAATGCTATTAAAATATAAATGTCGAATAAAAACAGAAAAATACTATTTACATGTGAAGTGTTTTTTTAAAGTTTCTTATTTTTTCTCATTTGTTAATAATTTTTAAAAAAATGTGAAGAATAATTAATGAAATACATTAGTCATTTATAATGTATTTTTTACTAAAAATTGATAAAATATATTTAAGACTAATTAATAGCATTTTAATGAAGTTCGTTCTTTATTTGTCTTTCTGATAATGAATCAGAGAACTCAAACGCAATTGAGCTTTTCATTTTCCTTTGGATATTGATGCTATGTTATAAGATAAGACTTGTTACATAAACATTACATTTATGACTTTTATGTGTAAGTACTTAGCTTCATGTTTAAAGTAATTTTATTTTCATACTAATTTTAATATGTAGTTATGTTTCATATGGATTCAATGTTGTTATTTAACAAGAAAAACAATATCTGTCAGTCTAGAAGCTATTTTTGGTTTTTATCAGTGGAAAGGTTTATCCTACTGATACTCAATTTTTAAATGTTTTAAAGTTATATACATATATAAGATATATTAATATATACTTAAAGATAAATAGTTAGAAAACTTTAATATTAATAATAATCAACTATTAAGTTAAAACACATGCGCTTTGAAGATTTAAATTATAAATGAATACTCTCAATTCCAAACACAAGATAAAGTCTTTTTGAAAAGATAGAATGAATTCATCTATCTTTTTTTTACCCAAACATTTATGTATGGACAAATCTTAAGCATTTTGAAATGGGAGCATGGGATATGTAAAGCAGATAAATAAAGAAACTTTTCTGAAATCATGGTTTAAAATGATTTAATAAAAAACTCAACAGAAAGACTCATTTAAATCCTATTCTAAAAATCAGAGATCTAAATATTATTGGATTTTTTCACTATCTTCATTCTACTTTAGAGCCATATACTGTAAACTATAAGTATTTAATGGATACAGGATGGTGATATACTGTTATAAAATCCCTAACTCCAATCTGACTGGTTTCCCGTTATTATATTTACCAGTAGAATGAAGTTAATTGCTTTTGAAAGTATATGAGTAGGCATAACAGTGGCTTTGTGATGATATTGCTGTTGATGATATTTCTCTACTGATTAATCTTAAAAGTTATACTTAGATAAGATTCCCGTAAAAGTTTTATTCCTATATGTTTGAGGGTAGATAAAAATAGTGCAAAAATCATTTTAAGAAAATGGTGTTATCAATTAACATAATCCAAGTCTCCCAAAAAGTGCCAAAGACTTTATAACTATTTATAGCATCACAGCTACTCTTATATTATCTATGGGTGTAAATTCCAATATTAAGTTGGTTTAACATTATCTGAAAAGAAATAGAATTAGAAGTCATAAATATAATAATAAATTTAATGGATGTGAGCGATGATGAAGATAATTAATTTACCATCTTCTCTGTACATCTTAAGTATAATTATATCATCTAAAGAATAACTAAGTTTTTTTTTTTTTACCAACAATTTACACTAGTGATAAATAAAAAAGTAAGATAAGTGTAATTTTTTTTCTCATGTGTCATAGCATCAACTGGGAAGCGAACCAACTAACCCGGGACATCTGCTTGTAAAGCAGCTGTCACTGATCTCTCGACTACCAATGCTAGAGTCATGCCTGCAAAAATATTTTATATGTCTCGATTTGAACAATGCATCTCCATTTCACTACTAATCTGTATGTGAAAATTGGTTGCTTTTTTCCCTTTCCAAATGTAATTATACTTTCTAGACATTAATATTTTTTCCTCAATACATTTGGATTATCCTTATAAAAAATAAGGTAATTATAAAAATATTTTGTGAAAAAAAATGGAGTTATGTCAGTGATAATTTCTGAATCTGAATTTAAGCTCAAAAGTTTTGTTTTCACTGGCAATTCATGAATACATAACATAACTTAATATCTTTATTTTTCAGCAGTTCATAAAACATTCAAACACCAGAAATGACAGAATAGGAATCGATCCAAGGATCTTATTCTTAAAAGTGTGACATTCTCCACCGAACTAAAGCATACAAAGGCATTCATGTATTATTACTTCCAAGATAAATTATATGCCTTCAATATTTTTTAAATATAAGGGCATAATCCAGTAGAATATGTTTATTCACGTGCATACACTTATATGAAAATGTGTGCATAGTTTTATGTTCTGTTTTGATAATTTAATTTATTTCTTTATGTGTTAGGTTCTAATATGAAGTTAATATTGGGCAATAACACATTTCACTGTTGTTATATATTGATTCTTTATTGTACATAATAAATGTACTAGTTTTTTTTTTTAAAAAAAAAACAAACAAACCTACAGTTGATGGATTACAGCAATTCTCAATTGGATATGAAGAAATAAAAAACATTTTAAAAATAAATCTAATTTAACTCAAATAATAAGATCAAAAGTTTACTTATTCATTACAGGTGAAAAGTTTATAACAAACACTTGTGGAGAAATATTGGAAAAAAAACTTTATAGTGGACTGATGATTCCACATAGAGATAATTTAAATATTTTATTTTATATAAGTTGTATTTAAAATATTTTTGTACTTTTAGTATTTAGTATATATATATGCAAATTTACAAATAAATATTTAAAAAATACAGTATTTAAAAGCTTATAAAAAATATATATGTACAACAGTCACTTAGGAGCGCTTTCGACTAACTTGTAGCTTTGTCAACTATCACGTTTAAAATGTCAGCTTTCCCATAATTCAATGATGTCAACTTTCCCATAATTCTGTGATCTTAATGTTTGCTGCTTGCCTATTAACCAAATGTTGCTTGTATTTACATATTAACATCGCCTCTTTAATTTTCCTTTTATTATTATTTCTTTCAGTTTCCAATATTTTTACATTGTTATAATTAAAATCGAAACCATATATACATGATTTATTAACGTCATAAAAGACAGAAGCTGATAAATTATCATTATTTTTAAAATTTTGTTTTGTATTTTGAACCCTTAGGTGAATCGAGGTGCACATTGGAAAAAAGAACAAAGGAACACTTATTGTTATTTAAAAGGGTTCAAAATACAAAACAAAATTTTAAAAATAATGATAATTTATCCGCTTCTGTCTTTTATGACGTTAATAAATCATGTATATATGGTTTCGATTTTAATTATAACAATGTAAAAATATTGGAAACTGAAAGAAATAATAATAAAAGGAAAATTAAAGAGGTGATGTTAATATGTAAATACAAGCAACATTTGGTTAATAGGCAAGCAGCAAATATTAAGATCACAGAATTATAGGAAAGTTGACATCATTGAATTATGGGAAAGCTGACATTTTAAACGTGATAGTTGACAAAGTTACAAGTTAGTTGAAAGTGCTCCTAAGTGACTGTTGTACATATATATATTTTTATAAGCTTTTAAATACTGTATTTTTTAAATGTTTATTTGTAAATTTGCGTATATTATTTTGAAGAAATACAGACATTGATTTATAATATTATATATATATGGTTGATCAATTAATTTCACTCTGAAATATCAACAATATTGACAAAGGTACACCTAAAACCATCAGAGCTTCCGAGAATAGATAGATTCATTCTACTCTTGATCCTTTATTGAACATTTAGAGTGCTTTTAAGTCATAGCCTGGAGGAGGATAATTTGCTCCCTTTCTTTACATATACATTGAATTATGTTTAATTTAAAGTTTATATATATATATGGATTTTCTCAAAGTATGAAAATAAAGATTGATTATGATGAGTGAGAAGAAGTTAACAGTTACAAATACCTTGGTCAGATTATTAATACAGATGAAAACATAATGGATGAAATTAATCATAGAATTAAACTTGGTTGGAGTGCTTTTGGTAGAAATAACTTGATACTAAAGGGAATATGCCTATGTGTTTGAAAAGGAAGGTTTTTAACAAATGTGTTTTACCAGTTCTTACTTATGGATCTGAGACTTGAACACTTAATAGAAGAGCAATACAGAGACTCCAGACCACTCTAAGAAGTATGGATAGATGCATATTGATCGAAAACGCAATGTATGGGTAAGAGAACAAACAGGTGTTACTGACCTCATTGAAAAAATTAAAAGACTGGAGTTGGGATGGACATATTGCTAGAAGAGATGATAATAGATGGACAACTGAATTCCAAGAGATTGTAAAAAACACAGAAAGAGACAACATGTGAGATGGATGGATGAAATAAGAAAGTGTGCAGGGGTGATGTGGAGAAGAGAAGCTAAAGATTGGAGAAGATGGATTGAACTTGAAGAGACCTTCATCCTGCAGAGGACTGATAGTGATTGATGATGATGATATATATATGTATGTATAATGAAGAACACAAGAAGATTACATCCATGAAAATGGAGATAACTTTTTGCCTTTGATGTTGCCAGGAAACTATCAATTACTATTAATTGGCAATCTCCCTGAGGCTAAATAAGTTTTACCCATTAATCTGTAATATCTCTTTTGTTGGATTACTGATGAAGATTATATATATATATATATAATCATCAAATAAAGAGAGGATAGTATTTAAATGACAAAACACTATTAAACATATAGAAGATCTAACATTAGCACTAATATTTTTGATAATTAACAATGATTGCTTAATTGCTTAAAGTGCTTCTTCTTCATTATATATTGTTAGCATCATTTTTTAATTATTATCAATTTCCTGAAGGATGGAAGTCTACATAGTTTTAAATCATTTTCTTGAATTCATAGCTTCTTTTCTCCATATTACTCTAGCAAATTTCTTGAGCTCATTTATCCAGCACACACAGGAACTTCTTGTAGATGTTTAAAAATTTTTAAATATCCTGTTTAAAATTTCAGTTATCTATCTATTGTCATATTTTTGTAAAGGTTTGGTTTAGTTGCATTTTTACATTTTTAATGATGTCAGTATCTGCTTGTTCTCTTAACTTTGAATTTTGTTTGGATTCTTTTTTGATAATCCCAATATATAGTTCTCCATACTTCATTGCAAAATCTCAAATCTTCATATTAATCTTCTCCACACTATCCACAACCTTTACAGAAGGGCTAAAAACCATCCAGATCAAAAATCCACATTTCTGAAACACCAAAACAAACTCAGCCATACATTTCAACCTACATCAGTTAGCATGTGTTCATTGAGAGAAATGATTCTAAGTGCAAAACAAAGAAGGAATGGCACATTGCTAACAATCCTAACTCTATAAATAAAAAGGAATTCTACTCCCCACTCTCTAAAAAGTAAGCAGTTTAACTCATGTGTGTAAATTTATGTAAATTCACATCATATTTATACGCCCCACCCTGCTGTATACCAGTCATTGCTATCAATATAATATCACACCAAAATATTGACAGTTGCTTAACGTAATATTATAACAAACATTGAAACTTAAGCTTTTCCTATCTAAGCATAATTAAATTACAATTTGTCTAAGAAAAGTTAACAACCTAATTAAGAAGTAGTATAATACATTTATTAACAAACTTTTTTTTTAAACATATAGATATATTTTCTTTTAATATCATTGTATAATACATGATTGTTAATGAAAACATCTACAGAAAAAACAGTTTTTAAAATAAACATTCAGCTTTATTCTTACTAACATGCTTTTAATATAACATCACATTCATGGCTTTTTATTTCTACCATATCTAAACATAATTCTGCAGTTAATTTTAACTCTTACGCTTTCAGCAGTATTAATAATCTATTTCTTCTTTCTCCCTCTATATTTTGCTTCTTTTTATATTTCACTATAAACTTCATCAACACTCCTTTAACACTTTAAGCAAATAATTTTTATTTATTATAGCAGTTTCGACTGTACTAGCAGTATTCTTCAGATCTTAACTTTCCTACTAAGGTGAAGGTAGTAGGAAAATTAAGACTGCTAGTACAGTCGAAACTGTTATAATAAATAAAAATTATTTGCTCAAAGTGTTAATGGAGTGTTGATGAAGTTAATAGTAAAGTATTAATAATGTGTGCAAAACATTTAAGGTTAATGCCTAGTTCTCTACAATCATTTTTTATTTATTTTATCGAAAGACTATTAAAGGAATTAGTCTTTTTAGTATACAAACAAATAAATATTAACTTTTTACAAAGATTTCAAATAAACAACTAAAAGCGTAAATTTGACTCCTATGCTAGTGTTATCACTGGTCAAACCAGCAATACCCGAAGAAGAGTAAAGAATAATACCACCCAAACCATTGTATAATCTATTAAGCCATGTTGTCTATTTGTGTGTTATTACTAACAATTGTTTGTATTTGAAAAATTTAAATCAAGTTTAAATTATTCTATATATTCAACATTTAATGATAGATGATGGAAATAGTCCAACATTATTATCACATCTAAAATACCATCATCATAAACCTTAAGGTAAACAACTTTGTAAAATTTCACAGCTTTATCCTTTGCTTTAATTTATATAAGTTCATTTTACAATATTTGCAAAAATGATTTTTGCACAGACTAAAATTGAGCTATATTAGCAATTAGACCTCATTGCTACCTTTAGTAGCCATTTACAAAGTGCAAGAAGTTAAAGATGAGTTCTGGTCAGGTGTTGGTAGCCGAGAGGTCAGCGCAGCCGCCTTGCAAGCAAGCAGCTGCTTGCAGACAGTTGTCACCGGTTCACTTCCCGGCCAATGCTTTGACATATGGAAAAAAAAGATGAGTTCTGTGTTGACTATAATAATACATGAGTCACAAATATGTCAACATATATCACATATTGTTTCTTTAATCTAACATCTTGTAGTGCTGTTTTTAAACTTCTTATATAATAAGCCTTTCTTTTGAAGACTTCAACTCCATTCTAATTATAGTTTTTTACTGTATTCTATTTTCAGCTATATCCAATCAATGCACACAATCAATACTGTGTTACTTTAAAGTCTCTTTAATCTGTGTTTTTTCATGTTTGGCTCAATGTGGAATACATTTTTCAAAAAGCCTATTAATGTTTATATGCTTTCTAAGGTGGAATGTAATTTGTTTATATTGAATGTTTATTAATATAATGTTATTTTCATTGACTCCAAACACCTTATATACTTTCCTTCTTTTCTTTTTAAAAAACTTTATTTTTTGTTATCAACCATATTCACATATTCACATCATTAACATCCAAAGTTTTGACCATTTTTCTCTGTAGTCATTTTCAAGGATCTATAAAATTACATATTTATACATATTATTATTACAAATAAAATTAATATATATACCCTTATAATAAAAAAAAACAGTAATATTTTTTTTTCTATCAGTACATATTTATATATATATATTACATTATATAACTTACATTTACTTACTTCTTCTTTGTCTCCAACCTTTTCCCTTTTATATACTGATTTCTTTAAATACATAAAACATACCAACAATTTTCTTTCTTTTTGTCCTTTTTATATTCTTAACCAATTACTTTAAAAACAATGCCCCTTTTTTATATACCATTTTTAAAATTTCTTTTTATTTTAATCTATCTTTTATATAATTCATCATATTTAAGATAGATAAAAGGAAAATGTTATTGTTTTTTTATGGTAAGGGTATATTTATATATTAATTTTATTTGTAATAATAATATGTATAAATATATAATTTTTTTCTCATGTGTCATAGCATCAGAGGTGCAGGAAGCGAACCCGCCAACCCGGGACAACTGCCCGCAAAGCAGCCGTCGCTGATCTCTCAGCCACCAATGCTTGACTAAATATATAAATTTTATAGATTCTTGAAAATGACTACAGAAAAAAGTGGCCCAAACGTTGAGTGTTAAAGATGTGAATTTGTATATATGCTTGATAAGAAAAATAAAGTTTTTTTTTTTAAAAAAAAAAAAAACCAAAATGAAAAGAACATTATATTTTATAAGACGTATATATTTTAAAGAAAAAAAGGAGGTTTCTTATTGCAGTTGTTAAAAAGTTGGTTAACAGCAGTGATAATATATATATATTGGAATGTTTAATATATATGTAAATAGAAGGATGTGAATTCAGGATTTTTCAGTCTCATTGTCTTCCGCTCCATCTCAAGCAACCGATACACATGATCACACACATGCTAAAAAGCTATATGATTCCTAATATACATATTTTGTGTGGAACCAGCACTCATCAGTTGGAGTGGGAGATTGTGTTCTGACCCAATTGATAAGTGCTGCCGGTTCTGCACAAAATATGTATATTGGGGATCATATATCTTTACATGTGTGTGCTCATGTGCATTGGTTGCTTGAGATGGAGTGGAGGACAATAAGGCTGAAAAATCCTGAGTTCAAATCCCTCTACTTATATATTTATCCCTTTATATGCATAATGTAATGAAAATAGGTCTTTGTAATTATAGATTCAGTAGTATCCCACCCATCAATATCTCTTACATACTTAATGGTCTGATGACCTTGATAGTATATGAAACATCATTATAATGGACAAGTGGTAGATGGAGTGTTTTTTATTGCTTATCATTAATCATTAAGAGACAGATTGTTGTTATGAATATTATTAATCAATCCTAACTTTCACAGTTGCGCTTCTTTTAAAAATAATATTTTTATATAAATAGTAATCATTTTATTAGAATTTTTATATGTTATACTACAATTATATATTTATTTTAAATAGGATCTTTGTTTATTATTAGAATATTCAAAATTAAAAGCGCGTGAAGCGAAAGCGCTTAGCGTTTAATAATTTTTGAATCTCTATAGCAGGGGTCCCCAACCCTATGCCCGCGGGCACCATGGTGCCCGCAGACCATTTTACGTGTGCCCGCCGCTATCCGAACACGATAAAAAATTATTTATCTGATACAAATAAATTTAATTTTTAAAATTTCTTATAAATTATTGTATTATATTGTAATCAAATTGTAGGGCATACTATACTTTTGCAGCGTAAAAATATAAACGTTAATTATATGTTAAAATTTTATTTTTGAAATAAATATTTTTTTGTACATTATGTGTATTATTAACAATATCCAACTATAAATTTACATTGAAACAATAAATGGTGCCCGCTAACTGGTTGAAAAAAATAAATGGTGCCCGCCACCTAGCCGGTATTATAGAATGTGCTCTTAAGTGCAAAAAGGTTGGGGACTCCTGCTCTATAGTTTCTCTTCCAAGCGCTTCACACGCTTTTAATTTTGTATATTAAAATATTGAGTGAGAAGTTTAAAATTCTTAATAGTTTATTATTAGAAGGAATGGAATCATAGATATTTTAATGAAACAATAAATAATAGAATATTTTCGTCACTTATTATTTCAGCAAACTATTGATTGCTAACACAATTATATAAAACATTTTTGTAGTAAAACAATTTTAAAATGTTTCTAAAAATTATCGTATTTTACAAATTAAAATCTATTAACTATTAACAATTTAAAAATTTATTAGTAACTTTATCAATGACAAATTGAATAAAATATGTTTATATCAACATTTTCAAATATGAGGATATAACCATAGTACACTCTTTGTCTTGTATTGGTGGACGAGAGGTCAGCGCGACTGCCTTGCACTTGCAGGCAGTTGCCCGGATTGCGGGTTCGCGTCCCGGCCGATGCTATGACACTTAAAAAAAAAAAAACCCATAGTATACTCACTTTTAATTTTTTATAGTTTTCTCTTTTTTATTCTCGAGTTAAAATAGCTACTAATGAATGACGATTTTGAAGATTTTTTTACTGCAAAATACTATGTGCTTTAATAGCAACAAAATTATTGTGTGTGTCAAGCATTGGTGGTCGAGAGGTCAGCGACAGCCGCTTTACAAGCAGTTGTCCCGGATTCGCTTCCCGGCTGATGCTATGACACATGAGAAAAAAAATATTGTGTATCTTTTAAGCATTTATAAGTTATATTTTTTGTCTTTTGAAAATAAAGTGTAAGTGTTGTTAGCCAAGAAGTCATCGCAACCGCCTTGTAAGCAAGTAGTTGGTTGCAGACGGTTGTGGGTTCGCAGCTCGGCCGATGCTATGACATATGAAAGAAAAAAAATAATAAAGCCAGTTTCTCAAGCCTTTAATATGTTTATAAATGTAGTGTCTATATAAACATATCAGACAATAGCTAAAGATCGTACCGCCTTTATTGTTAAAGGCGGTTGCTTTGACTTTAGGTTCAGATTGTTGATAGCTTAAAGGTTGGTTGTTATAATATAAAAAATAAAGTCAACACTTATTTTATTATTTGTGATTTATGTCTGAAACTTTCTATAGTTTCCATAGCAACAAAAGATGAACTGAACAAGTATATCCAATTCATTTAAAAGTGTAAAGTCTTGCTTTGGTGGTCGAGAGGTCAGCGCGACTGCCTTGCACTTGCAGGCAGTTGGCAAGGTTGCGGGTTCGCGTCCCGGCCGATGCTATGACACTTAAAAAAAAAAAGTGGAAAGTGTTTAAAATAAAAACAAAAGCTATATTATTAATCCTGTTTGTTTAAAAAATTCGTTTAAAGTATAGTTAATAGAGAATGGTAATTCATATTGGCTATTGATAAGTAACTTGATCAATAGATGATGTGTGGGTGTGTTATAATAATTATATATTAAGAAGTATACACATCAATATTAAAATATTGTGTATAAAATTAATATTTTTGGTAGTTAGTATCTAGAATAAATAATAAAAGAATGTTTGTTATTCTAAATTATTATTTATTACTAGACTGCACCTGGGTTATGTAAAGCCATGCATTTTTTAAAATTAATTCTTTAACATTTTTTTTTTTTAGATTTAATGTAAACTAAACAAAAGATTTTAAAATTATATATTAAATGTGAGAAATGTAGCCAGCCAAAAGTCTATTCCATTGACTTCAATTGTACACTAGCAATGTAAATTAAACAAATTATTTTAATATTTTATATTGAACATGAGAAATATAGCCACCCTGAAAGGTGAGCATTTTTTATTAATTCTTTGCATAAATGTAATAATACTAAATGTAAGTACATAACTCTAGCACTTATCTCATCCCTCATTAAATATTACATTTCAAACATGAATTTATATACTATAATCATATTTCATTCATGATTTAAATACTATACCTCTGTAGTTAAAAGTACCCCCCACCCCGAAGCATTTTTTAATGGCGGAGACCGTCGTTACAGCAGAATTGTTTTGTAATTAACAATTTTTTTAAAGATTTAATGTAAATTAAACAAAACATTTAAGTATTTAAATTTCCAAATTTTAATACAGCTAAATTAAAATTTACATTTTAAAATATACCTGTTATATATGATATTTACTGGAGCATCTTCTGAATAAAAAAAAAATACTTTTTTTTTTGGATAATTGTAAATGATTTTCAGATTTATTAATAATTACCATTTATGGTATTTTTTTATTATTAAAGATAATATTTGTAATATTTTTTATTTAATTAGTTGCTTTAATAATTTTTTGTAAGCTTTAATGTAAATATGATTTTTTATTAAATGTTGCTAATTTATAAACATTTGTTAACATTATTAAGAATGTCATTCATCTGAACTATATTAGGCATCAACAGACCATGAAAGCATAGAGTGCCTTAATGCTGAATTATGAATCGGGGGTTTGTGACTGGGACAGAATCTTTTTTTATTAAATATAATATTAGTAAAAGATGTGATATGTTGGATTATTTCCATCATTTATGAGTGAATGTTGAATGTATAGAAAATTTTAAACTCTATTTAAACTTTCCAAATACAAACAACTTGTTAGTAGTATTATTCTCCACTCTTCTTCAAATGTTGCTGGTTTATATGCACAGTGACAATATTTGCTTAGAAGTTGAACTCGCACCTTTTAGATTCTTGAATATTGAATTTTAAGGCAAACGCTCTACCAATTGAGCTATTCTGTCAAAGGCAACATATAGTAGAAATTTGATATATTTATATATGAGGGTTGGTTCAAATCCTCCTGAGACCTTCAATTTTTTTTAATGAGGCTAATTAGTTTTTTATTTTTATTTTTTTCTAAAAGCAAGGTTAATTAGAGGCTTCCATACATTGTGTATTGCCACACTGGGTTGACTTATAGGACTATAATACTACTTGAAACGGTTGTGTAATTATTAAACTGTATTGTCTATTTGTGTATTATTACTAACAAGTTGTTTGTATTTGGAAAGTTTAAATAAAAATTTAAAATTTTCTATACATACAACATTCACTAATAAATGATGGAAATAGTCCAACATATCA
Source organism: Epiperipatus broadwayi (assembly GCA_028023455.1). Taxonomy (NCBI): domain Eukaryota; kingdom Metazoa; phylum Onychophora; class Udeonychophora; order Euonychophora; family Peripatidae; genus Epiperipatus; species Epiperipatus broadwayi. The sequence continues at coordinate 148,363 of JAQFVV010000539.1, forward strand.
CATCTTATAATATACCATCATTACAAACCTTCAGACAAATAATATTACTAAATTTTTTTAATTAGTTGCTTAACAATTTTTTTAAAGATTTAATATACATATGTTTTTTTTATTAAACATTGCTAATTTATAAAAATTGGTTAATATTGCTAAGTATGCCATTCATCTGATCTAATATTATGGGATTGACAGACTGTGAGAGCATGGAGTGTCTTAATGTCAAATTATGAATTGGCATTTGTGGCTGTTCCTGCAGCTGGATGGGAATCTTTACCACAAAATATATACTATATCCCTGTACTTAAGAGCAACTCTGGTGATTTTTTCCCCAACATTTTTTCTTTAATGGTGGAATTATTATCTTCGCATAAACGTAGTGGTTATGATGTCATTGGACAAACATTCAATCACCAATCAGACAACAGAGAAATTATGAATTATATATGTAAATTATAATTTGTAAAAAACATTTTTTCTTTGTATTATTTTTATTTATATAAATTAGTCAATTTGTAAGAATGCTAGATAAGATGGAAAAAGTTGAAATTATTACCTACTTGGTAAAAGAGCATGATTTTGTATAAAGATAGTGTGAGAAGAATACATTGAACTGAAAACACATATTTAAGATCTCCTGTTCTTAAAACTGAGCTATGTTATAATAATATATTTTAGGGATAAGAAAGTAAAAAAATGTGGATTGGTAAGTAAATAAGTTAGAGAAAGGGGTTTGTCCCCTCATCTTCTGTAACATTTCACAGGATATTGGATGAAGGAATTAATGTGAAATAGGAATTATACAATGCAAGTCTCTCATCAAAATAAATAAAAAGTCATAGCATGAAAATAATAGCATTAAAAATCTAACATGGAATAAGTATGTGTAATACAAATTTCTCTCTTCAAACTTAATAGATATATTGTAATTTAAATTAAATCACTAAACATCACATGATCACTATCTCTTATGCTAACACATAACTGTTACTAAACAGGCAAAACTCTACATACAGTAGTGCCACCCTGTGCCAACCAGAGTAATCAATGGATGGCAGAAGGCTTGTGCATAAAATCCCCATCTAGTGCCTACTCATCCAATATCCCCATACTAGTTTCTGGCTTGTGGCCTTCTTCAGTGAGGAGCCTTGGATCTGAGAGCACTGCACCTAGATCTTAGGATCGAATACAACCCTCCAGCAGCCACCTTTTATCTCTACTTACCTACAAAACTATGACAATAAAATTTAAAACACAAATTTTTTTTCAATCTAAGCTCAATAGCTTATATAGTCATATGGGTCTGAACTCAGTTCAGAACCCATACATTTTGGTGTCTTTGGCTTTTTAACAACCATTGATAACTCTGGTTGGCACAGGGTGAAACTACTTTATGGAGGGTTTTACCTGTTTAATAACAGTTATGTGCTAGCATAAGAGATGGTGATCATGTGATGTTTAGTGGTTTAACACCAATCCTGCCTAAGGATAGTGATGGCTATGGTTGTTAAAGAGCCAAAGACACCAAAATGTGTGGGTGCTGAACTGAGTTCAGACCCATATGACTATATAAGCTATTGAACTTGATATTGTGTTTTCAATTTCATTCTCATAGTTTTGTAGTTAAGTAGAGATAAAAGGTGGCTATTGGAGGGTTGCATTAGATCCTAAGATGTAAGTGCAGTGCTCTCAGATCCAAGGCTCCTCACTGATGAAGGCCACAAGCCAGAAAGTAGTCTGGGGATATTGGATGAGTAGGTACTAGATGGGGATTTTATGCACAAGCCTTCTGGCATACATTGATTACTCTGGTTGGTACAAGGTGGCACTACTATATGGAGAGTTTTGCCTGTTTATATTGTATAATTATAATACTTTTGATCAATAAGGTAACAAAAGAATAACATTATTCAAAAACAAAGTTGGATATTTAAATGTAATATTTACTAACAATAGATTTACTCAATTATTATTATATCAGCTGTGTGGGCTTATTTTGGGTCCAATGAGACAAATACATGAAAACTATTAATATTTTTAATTCAGTGTCACATTATCCAGAGCAAATATAAAAAATGGTAATATTATTGTTTTTAATAAAAAAAAAAATCCCCAATGCATTCTTTATAATCTTAATAGTGCTTCTGTTTATTAAATATAAAAAATATGAATTAATGCCTAATAAGCATATGCAAATCCATTATAAAAGTGATTGTTTGGGTTAAATATGATTATAAGTGTTAATTTTTAGTATATTTTAAAGAGGTATAACTTGAAGCAAAGTACAGATATATTTTTAATCTTTATCATATGAGGAAAGTTAAATATTGTCAATTCTTAATGAGATATACTTCGGCTCTGTTTCACAAATATAATATCCAACTCAAAAACGCACTCTAAATTGTAAATAATAATTATGTTAAATTATTTCAATTATCATATAAGAATAAATACTAATAAAATGTTTTGACATGCTATTTTATAATATTCTATTAAATTGATTGTTTAAAACAGTGGTAGTCAATCTGGTCCCTACTGCCCACTAGTGGGCGTTCCAGCCTTCATGGTGGGCAGGAGGGGTTGGGTCCGACACTGAAGCACTTTTTTTTTTTTTACTTTAATTGACTTTTTAAAAAATTTTCATATAGATTTATATGCTTTATCTTGCTGTAACTCTGCTTTATAAATTTTATAAAGTAAAGTTACTTCCCTACTTTATAAATCACCATTACTGTGGAACCGGTGGGTGGTTAGAAAATTTTACTACTAACAGAGATACAAAAGTGGGCGGTAGGTATAAGAAGATTGACTACCCCTGGTTTAAAATATGTAAAATATTATTTGTAAAATTGTAAAAATATTATTGAAAGTAGATAAGGAGTGTATATTTATTAATTTATTGTATTTGTTACTTTTGTTTAGTATATTAGTTATAATCATCATAATGCATACTTTGTAAAATAAAATTATTATTGCCATCATTTATCATGGTGTCCTTGATTTCTAAATATTATTTAGTTCTCTATTTTATTTTGAAGTTGGTGCAAGATCTGTTAATGATAGGTATTGCATTTGGATATCTATTCATTTTGTTACTCTTATTTTAATATTCTAATATAAGGCTTTAAAGCATTCTTATCTTGTATGTGCATCTTGATTACAGACTGTAAGGTCACTGTAACTGGGTTATTTACCTTATTATACATAAAATATCTAGCTTGCACAGCACTCATCCTCCTCACTAACAAATTATAAATGTTTGCAGGTTAGAATATATACGATCACGATGTTATGCCTTATTTATGTTATTTTTTATTTATCCTGTTACAATGTATATATAATTATCAAAGTATTTGTGCTTAAACAACTATGAGATGCATGCAGGGTATAAAGTGCTGCAATGGAATATGTGTCCCATTTACGGTTTGTAAATTTTTCTGGTGATATCTTCGTGCTGCTTTTTTACATTGATTAAAGAATATTTTCAGCTATTATTGATTATTTAATTTTTTAAAAACTAAATTTTATTAGAAGAACTTGAAATTAGAAAGTTAAATAATCAATTCTTAATTACTTTCAAATTAAATTTAGTAGTACCAATGAATTTTTTAATATTATTATTTAAATTCTAGGAATATGTCAAACACATAACATATATATATATATAACAATACATCTGTATCTAAGAGAATTTTTTTTGCTTACAAAAAATATTATGTCATTATAAGCATTTTTATTAAAGGATCATATGTACCACTCTGTAAAGGCCATGTTTTTTTTAATTGATTGCTTTAATATATATTTTTTTAATATTGAATGTAAATTAAACAAAAGACTGTTTAATGTTATAGTATGGTGCTAGTGAGCATGAGTGATTACCTTCTAAATGTAATTACAATCTAACCCTGGGCTGGCAAAATTTATTGATTATTCATCACCTAGTTGACAGCTTTGTGATTAAGTTGAATCATCAGTATACCTGGGTCTCGTTTTACGTGATAGATAGGTTCCTCAGAAAACATGTGCAAACAAAATCGTGCAAAAATAGACGTAACTTACATTGAAAAAGGGGGGATGCGGTCTGTCATTTTTCTAAATTTGCATAAATGCAAAGCACCAACGTAAAATTACTTTAAAATTCACGCAAAAAAAATATAAGGAAATAAAATATGACTAATAAAAATTTCAAATTTGAAAAAAATTGATACAAGACAAACTTTTTTTAACTATAATATTTAATTTTATTCAAAATAATATATTTTTATGCATAATTTACAGTACAGTCATTTACATTTTTTATACACGTTTTAATTATTATAGCTATTTGCCGAAAGACACGTTCGTTTGCAAACAACTAGCGCCAACTTGACACTCATGTTGTAACAGTGGTTTTCTGGTGACAACGTAATTAGTAATTAATCTTTGAGACGATGATGTTATTAATTGTTTATGAAACTAACAACTAAAAATTAAATTCTTATTTTTGTCTTTAATTTTCAATTCGGTTTAAAAATCAAATTTCACATTAATTTCAAGTCGCAGTAAGTAATTTTTAAATTGTTAATTACAATTAAAAATCAGATTTTAATTTTTAATTGTGCCCACTGCTATTACTGACCTTTTAAAAATAAACTTGTGGACACTAAATGATTAATAATTGATTAGGTTCTTTTTTAAAAAGCAAAAATAGAATGTGATTTAAAATGCAAAATTAACACACACAATATTTGAACAAATTTACATTATAATCTTGTAAAATTTAATGTGTGTATACATAAAATATGGAAATTATGATTTTAACTTCATTATTGCATAAAATCTTACTATTATAAAGCACTGAAAATATTGAAATTACTAAGATGAAAGTCGAATTCCAATAATGTGCTATTACTTTCAATATAACGTAAGTGCGCGAAATTTATTGTTTAAAGTAATAGCACATTGTCAGAGTTCATGCACGTGGGTCCCTTTTTATGCGGACTTATTTAACACACTACCGGTGAAACACGAATCGCGTAACTTCAAAATCGTGACCCAGGTGTATATTTATAACCTACAAAATATATCATTTATATCTGTAACCTATAAAAATTTTCATATCAATATATATATATATCAAAAGCTAAAATCTAAACTAGCCAGTAAAAAATAAACTGTTATATCAAATTCAGAATTAAAAGCCTAGCCAAAATTTAAATGCTAAATTTGCCAAAACTGACTACTCAAGGGGACACAAACATATATAGATATGTATTAAATACATTTTTCATAATTCTTAATTATATTCCAGTTATCAGTAGAATATTCATAATTTGTCGCCAAGGAAACTTCTATGAATAAAAGATGAATGGTTATTAAGTTTTAGCTGTTGTGCTGTGAAATACATTTGAAACCCAGTTAGCTATTGACAATTTGTCCTTTAATTTGTGGTTGTTCAAGATTACTTGATGGAAAATTTCATAAATATAGTTTAAAACTATTTTGATTAGACTTATCATACTCCTGATAGAAACATTGCTCTATTCTACTTTTCTGTTGTTCATTCTGCCTCAAAACTTTTCTGTTAAAGTATAGATTAGCTATCAAATAAAACAGGTTTATAAAAAAAAAAAATTAAAATCTAGCCAATAATTTTGTGAAATTGGAAATGTATCTCCTTCAAATTTTTTTTAAAAATTTAAATTATAAAAATATGTTATTTTTAAATTTTTTTATTTTGGTCTTCCTCTTCAATTTCAAAGATGATTGGTTCAGACATATTAAATGTTAATTTTTTCTCTTATAACATTGACCTCAGTTAATTAAGATTTTCTGTCTATTTAAAAATTTGGATAACATTTTATAATAATCTTGATTATATTAGTCATTTATATACTTTTGTATTTAAGAGAGCAATGGTAATAATTAAATGGTGTCTAAAATTTAAAGAAATAAATATGTAATTTAATAGCTTAGAATGATTTCAAAATTATGTGAAGACGATGATTTCAATAATGATAAACATATATATTTGAATATAACAATTGCTTACTATAAATAATAAGTGTGTAGAATAAAATTATAAGCAAACAATAATAAACATCACATGGTCACCATTTCTTATGCTTGCACATAACTGTTATTAATACAGGCAAAACTTTCCATACAATAGTGCACAAACTTCTGGCATCCATTGATTACTCTGGCTGACACTGAGTGGCACTACTGTATGGAGAGTTTTGCTTGTGTCAATAATAAACATAATTTATTAATAAAATTCTATAACAATAATCAATAAATTTTAGTGTTTGTTCTCCGAGAATAAGCTAACCTTGGGTTATGGCTGTGTGTGTAATTCTAAAGTGTTGCATAGACATAATACTTTATTAAAATAAAGCATAATTTTACATACAGGATGAAATGTTTTATAATGTCTTTAATTATTTGATAAGGATAATCAATAGATTATCAATTTCATTTTATAAATCTGATTGTTTTTTAAAGAGTAAGTAAAATTATTTACTATCCAAAATACATAGCTTTATTTATTATACATTTATCTTTTTATTAGAATGACTTTCTATGCTTATTATATTATTCAAAGTTTAAATATTTAAATAGGAATGCAGCTCTACCAACAAATACAATTTATTTTATTTATACCATCAGAAAGCCTTGTTGTATAGCATAACATTTCAAAACTAAGACAAAATATTATAGAGCTATACAAATAAATATTCCATAATGATTTAATCATCTATTCAAGGATGATTAGCTACTTATGAATCCGCTACTGAGTTTAAGAATTAATAAAACATAATAAGTTAAGTTAAATATATTTACAGAAATTTAAAAGTAAGTTTAAATATATGCAACCTGACTCCAATATAAAATATAAATCACATCACATATATTACACCCATATCCAATATCATTAATAAAATATATAAAAGTTGTTATCTGTACCTTCATATCTCAGCACTATCTTGAGAACTTTATTATTTTATTTATTACCTAATAATAACTATAACTAAACAATTAAACAATTATAACAAAATTTATTTAAGTAATCCATCAATTTGCAATCTTACTCTTATGAACTGTTGAGAATTTTCTTATGGAAATATTTACTCTTTGCAGAGTATTCCAACATTTATTTATCTTTTACTAACAATTCTTTAATATAAGCAAGAGATATTAAATTATGAGCACAAGATAATTTTTTTCATATGTTTCAAAATCATTAAAGGCACTTTATTTAATAAGCACCTTTAGTAATCCTATTCTGTCTTATATAGTTAGCATGTTTAATCCATTTTAGAATGGCTGCTGATTGATTTATGTTGTTTATCATATTTTCATATTGTAACATTTATAATCCTTAATCTATTATTAAAGAACTCACATTGGATTGTAGTTTTTAGGTAAAGGGAGCAGTTTATTCCTTTAGAGAACATTAGCCATTTTATCCTTATGGTTGGCTTTTATCAGATATTTTAAAAGGTACTAGACCACTAATCCTTTGCTTTTAACTTTATTTATTTTGCTATATAGTTTAGGCCATTTTAATCCTTAATAAGATCTAGAAATAAATAATAATCCTTAGACAAACTAACTTCATTGATTTTCATTAATAATCCAGCATTTTCTCCAAAGCTGGGAATTTTATATGGCTTTATACATGGATTTAGACTTATTGATCACAGTTTTATCTTTCACTAATCCATAATGAGATAATCCATAATTTTCAAACAAGTTATTTCACAATTATTTTGAAAGAAGAGACAAGTGATTTGATTGAAGTTATACAAGTATCCTTGAAGTAGCATTTGGTGATAATCCTTGTTGTTGTTAATCCATTTTGGTTTAAGTGAGAAGACATTGTTGTCATCTAGGCAAAATGCCTAGAGTGAGGTTTCTCTACTCTGACATTATGAAGATGACAGATAAAATGGCTATTTTTGAAATTTAAATTGATTGAATCCTGAAAACATTGTAATTTTACAACTGACTGAATTTTCCTAAGCACTTATATATATATATATAGTCTCTGATCAGCTGGTATCTTAATTAGTCAATATTTCCCACAATGCTTTTCTGTTTTTAGGTTTTTCCAGGAAAAAGTTATTCATTATCACGGTGATACAGAGAAAGCAAATGATTGAAATTATCTAGTTTTATTTTAAGCATTAAACTTTCCAGATATTCGATAAAACAAAAAAAAAAATATTAAATTTTAATCATTTTATCTCGATTCTACAATCATTTATTTTCAACGACTAAATAATTTATTACTCCTTTAAAAAGTTCTCTGATATTTATTTTTTTCAAAATTAATTTAAAATACCCTTTAATTGACTTATAGTAACAACAATCAGAATAATTTAATTTATTAGTTTTATATTTTTAAATTTTAAATTGACTCAATTTAAACATAAAATTTTAGGTATGCACACATTTTTAAAATGAATTGTTTATTCTACTTGAACTGTTTTTTTTATAAGTGTCATAGCATCGGCCGGGGTGTGAACCCACAACCCAGGCAACTGCCTGCAAATACAAGGCAGTCATGCTGACCTCTCGACAACCAATGCAAGACTACTTGAACTGTTTGTTCTACTATTTTTGATAAATGTAATTTCAATTGTAATTATGATAATCTATTTATTGTAGAAATGTTTAAACATATTCTGTTGTATTGTGTTTAATTTATTGTATCCTATTCTGTATATCTTTCTAGAATTTTATATATATGTTTTTCTATTTGTACATATAAAAAAAATTTAACCGCACTTTTCAAATATATATATAAAAAATATAGACACATGTATTTTATATATATGCATTGATTAACAAAATCTGCTCAAAAGATATCTTTAAATACTTTTAGAAAATTATATTTTCTTTTAGGCAGTAATATGAGTAACTTATGAATTTTATTTTGACTATATTATCTACTATCTATCCAATAGTAGTGGTGGATTTACTTTGCTTAACTATAAAATAAAGTCAATAATTTTTTTTTACAATTTTTGGCTACACTAGTTAATTATGATAGTAAATATAAGGTTACAATATATGTTTACATATATATATATATATATATTCACCTGGAAACTAAGATAAAATATATTAGTAATTGAATTCATAAATCAGATTTTCAAAGAATCATATTTTAATAAACACTTAAACAATACCTGCTTTCTTATATCAATGCCAATCTATTGGCCAGATTATCAGACTAATAGATTACATTTGATGTAAAAAAGTGAGTATTGTTTGTAATTTTGTTAAATATGATTTCTTGGCAGTTTAAGTTATCAATTATAAATACATATAAGGCTTTAACCTTTATACTATGTGCCTTGAGTGCTTAATTTTACTAAGAGAGGAACCTCTATAAATCTTATTACAAGATTACAACTTTATAAAGATAAGAGTGGTCATCTTATCTTCGACCTATTTTCTAATTATATAGGCAAATCTAAAGCATTTTGATTTGAGAGTGTGAAGCTAGTAAGTTCTGCCCTAATTAAGTCCACTACCTTGTTTAGAAATCAACATTCGTAAAAAATTTTGATTCACAGCAAGTTAATATTTGGATCTTAGAAATATTTTGAATCAATTTAAAGTTGTAAACATTAATTCTTATTAAGCACATGATCAGCACATAAGTCATATAAGACTTTAACCTTAATACTTTGCATTTATATAATTAGAAAGTAAGTTGAAGATAAGATGGCCACTTTTATTTTTATAAAATTGTAATCATGTGTCAAGATTTGCAGAGGTCCCTCTCATGGTAAAATTAAGCACTCAAGGCACATAGTATTAAGATTAAAACCTTATATATATATGGTGACCATGTGCTTAATAAGAATTAATGTTTACAACTTATGAATTATGAATTTAAATTTAATAGCTTATGAATGTATTTTATTTCCAAAATTTCTCATTTAATGGCTATAATTTATTTACAAGGTTATTAAAATTATTAAAAAGTAAATATAATCTAAACTAGATCTGGTTTCTATTTTAGTATCATAGATATGTGAGGGGGGATCCAAAAATAACCAGAATCATTATCTGGTTTGCATACCTGTTGTAATATATACTTCTGCTGTTATATACAACTTGCAGGAACCCTTCTGCATTAGTCTACCAAATGACATTACCATGTGAAATCATGGTGCCATGTAACACATTGTTTTGCAAAGTGCATTTTGCAATTTTGTCAATTTTTTTATAATTATTGAAAAGTCAACAATGTGAAATTCTGTTTTCATTTACAGGAAATGACAAGGGAAAAAGGGGTGATGCTTGAAACAGATTACAAAAAAGCTGATCTTATAAAAACACAGGTTTATCAGTGGTTTATTTGAAATGTTAAATTTACCACATTTCTAAAAAACATTGCAAGTGAAGTTTAAAGTTAAAACAATGCTGTCAAGCATTGGTGGTTGAGAGGTCAGAACAGCTGCCTTACGAGTAGTTGTCCCAGGTTGACAGGTTCGCTTCCCGGCCGATGCTATGACATGTGAGAAAAAAGTTAAAACAATGCTGCTTTTTTTTTGACACAAACAGGATTTTTGTTTCAAATTTAGTTTGTAATAGTGAAGCATTTTATCTGCAAGTTCTGAAACATCTATGTGATGCAGTAAAATATAAACATCGCATTTTGTGGCAAAGAAGACAGTGCAAGCTCCACCCCCCCACAAAATGTCATCTCGCAAAGCCTGGAGTGTTAAACACTTTTTAATTAAATTCAGCATGAACTAGCTTATCTATCAGCTATATTCACTCGATCTCACTACATGCTTTTTTTTTAATCTCTCAAATGAAAAAAAAATGTCTCAATGTTCTTTTCTGTGGACTTAGAACTGGGGTGAAAATGATAGAAGCATTAAAATGCATTACTCTGCAATTGTTTTTGGACTGCTTTGAAAAATGACAAACTGGTTTAGTAGTGCACTGCATTAAATAGATTACTTTTTTTAAAGTGATTCACTAAGTAATACCTAAAAATAAATATATTTTTAATTACAAAATTCCAGTTGTTTTTGGAGGCCCCTGTGTATATTGAATAAATATAAAGTCATGCAAAATTTACCAAATCTATTTTAAATAATAAATGGACTGTCATCTAGCTGCCATATTCAATTACTTTTTACAGTAAGAAAATGGACCTCTTCTTAACATATTTAAGATCTTTTTATTTAGAGTTATCCAGAACAATAACAGTCAGAGAATAAACTTACATCAACCTTTATATTTTAATGTAAATTGATTATTAAATAACTGATATTAAGTTTAAAGAGCAGAGATATCACTCATTTCTAAAACTATAATAAATAAACATGTCATATATGTAATGATAAATAATAATTTAATATTGAAAAAATTGAAATACCAGGTACTCTTAAACCTGGAGCCTAATTGTAAATATAGGGGATTTGAACTCCGATTTTCAAGACACTTCATTATCCATACTATCTCATACTACTGATACACATGACCACATACATGCAGAAAAGATAAATAATCACCTATATATATATATATATTTCATGCTAAACCAGCACTCATCAGTTGGTCCAGATTACCATCTCTTAAACATATATATATATATAATCACTGCTCAGTTTATATTGGTGATTATTTATCTTTTCTGCATGTGTGTGGTCATGTGTATCAGTAGTATGAGATAGTATGGATAGTAAAGTGGTTTGAAAATCTGAGTTCAAATTCCCTATATTTTAATATTGAATAAATATAATGTCATATGAGATTTACTCTATTTTGAAAAATAATTGAACGGATCCTTTTTGAACAAATCCCTGGCTGCTATATTCAATATTTTTTATTATAAAAAATTGGACACTTCTTACTATATTTTAGATCTTTTTATCTATAATTATCTAGAACAATGACAGCCATGTTCTTACTTATGGATATGAGACTTGGACACTTAATAGAAGAGCAATACCGAGACTTCAGACCACTCAAAGAAGTATGAAGAGATGCATGTTATGAATAACAAAAAGAGATCAAAAATGAAATATATGGGTAAGAGAACAAACAAGTGTTACTGATCTCATTGAAAAAATTAAGAGACTGAAATGGAGTTGGGCTGGACATATTGCTAGAAGAGATGATAATAGATAGATAATTGAAATCTTAAACTGGTTTCTCGATAGATAGTAATAAAGAAAAAAAAAGAAAAAATCAATATACTTAATTATTTATAACTATTATACTTAGCTGGTTACCAGGTACTTTATCATCAGATAATTTTCTAAGATATGATCATCTGGTAAATAAATACTTTTACTAACACTATTGATAAGCAGAATAATGTATTTTTTAATCATAACAAAATATTAAATTATACTCCATGATCATTTTGTATCTTATTACAGCATTAAAATTTAAAATTGCTAATTAAAATTTTCAATGCAGTGCACCTTTATTAAAAGAATTTATATATATATATAATGGCTTTAATCAGCCTGCTGATTGATGAGTTTTTAAATCCTTAACTTATTGAAAAAAAGTGTTAAGCTTACTCGGTAAAGATTGACCTTAAGATGATACATGTTTGGTAGATCTATACCGTTACATTATGATATTTCTCATATGTGTGTGTTACCGAAAGTATATACTTATTAATAAAAGGTTTATAAACGGAGAGAGAGGGAAAAGAAAGGAAGCAGACAGCTTGGCTGGTTTTAGAAAGCTAGAGAATGACATCTTTGCAATGCAAGTTAGAATTCTAGTCATTTAATTATTTTCTTACCTTATTAAAAAAAAAGGAAGACATCTTTTCTCAACGTTGAATTAAAACTGTGTGTTGCAGCATCATAAACATTAGAATAAGTTTTATTTTTAGATTTAGCTCACTAAAATGTTAGGAATAGGAGCAATTATTACAGAATTAAGTAAATTTCAAATTATAGGCTGAAAAGATCTTTAATTTAAGATTTTTTTCTCGTGAGCGATAGATTTAGCGACCATACAAGTGAAATAAGTTTAAAATTCTCAATTAATGTGTCGTTTTATTTCTTTTATAAAACTCATTATGAAGAAATTTGACCAATAAATGAGAACATAATATTTTCTTGCTAAACTATTAATTAAGGATTACTCTAATTAAGAAGAGTGAGGGAGGATGATGTCGAAACAGTGCAATTTCTTTGTTTTTATACTTTTCTTGTTAGTAATTTAGATTGATTTGTTAAAGTAGTTTGTTTTGCTTTCTTACTGTGATAGATTTCGTTTTTATGGGTGCCATAGGATGGCTTCTTTATTTGTAGGACTGTATATCAATTAGTATTGAAACAGAAACTGTATAATTAATAGAAATCTTTTAAAGCACTGAAGTAGCTGCTTTGTTTAACTACTCATTACATTTAGAAATCATTGAAATGATAAAAAGTCATTCCCTCTCCTCAATAATTTCATCTGCAATGTGAATTTTTTTTTTCCATATATCATAGCATCGGCCGGACGCGAACCCACAACCATCTGCAAACAACTACTTGCTTGCAAAGCAACTGCGATGACCTCTTGGCATGGATCAAACCTTAACCTGTCATGTGATTTCTTATACATTTAGATATTCAATTTTTTCTAGATTTCAAATTATTCCACGTAGAAACTACATAATGAATGATATTCAATTTTTTATCCTGGAATTTTTGTACAGAAACATTATCAGTATTTTACATATGTCCAACAGTGCAGTTTAATTGAAGAATACCCACAAGGCTTTGTAGCTATTCTAATAATCAGTTAATGTTTCTGAATGTTTATGATAATGGTATTTTAATGGTGGTAATTATATATTGCACTTATTTCCAATGTTAATTGTTAAATATCTGTAAAAAAAACTCAAATTTTATTTACATTTTTTTCTAAAACTGGTTAATACACAACATACCATTTCAAGTCATATTATTTTTATGTTTTTCAGGTGTTACTAATCTAACCAGTGGCAGAATTCTCATTGGAATTAAACCAGTGTAATTTAAATTCATGAATACTTTAATATGATGATAACTTTAATCAATTATGCCTTTGATAAAACAGCCTAACTGATTAAGCATTGCCTTAAATTCATTATTCATGAATCTAAAGGTCATTGTTAAATTTTTATGCTAGTACTATTATTACTAGTTAGGCCAATAACATCTGAAGAAGAGAGGAGAATAATGTAACTCAAAATATTGGATTATACCCCAATCTGTGTAATCATTAAAGCATTTGAAAAGTGTAAATGAAATTTGAATTTCTAAAGATTTTTAACAATATTAGATAAAGAAAATAATCCAATATATAATCACTACTAATAACCAGTTACTTACTAGTGATCACAATTTTATAATAATTATGGTTTATTTTAACACTATATGATAATCTAGTTATTTTGTTATTTTATGTTTATTAAAGCTTACAATAGTATTTTATGATATATACCTAAGAATAAAAAATAACAAAACTCTCCTATTAAATAGGCCAATGAAGAGTAAAAGTCTCTGTAACAGTCATTCATTGTGAAACATTGAAAGAAGTGATTTTTAATTTTTATTTTATTATCCAGCTAAAAATAGCAAGATACCCTTTTACTGACACACATTGGATAATTAATTGCATTGAGTATGATAGCTTATCTGAACGAAACACTCTAAACCTGATTTTCAACCGAGTTAAAATTTTAAATCAAATCATTAGTATGTGTGTGTGTGCATGCGTAAGTGATGCATTATAACAATTTTTATGCATATAAGATTTATGAAATAACTGACATATGATTGGCATGACTCAATTTGCAATGGAGGAATTATCTTACACATTGAAAATGGGATCTAAATCCTAAAAATGTTAAACCAGTACATCTGTGACTTAATGTGATGGTAGTAGAATCTGAAGCTTCAGCTTATGGATTGCTCTTTGCATCAAAACATCTACAGTTTGAATTTCTTATGAACTCCCAAATAAAATCATTCCATTTTTTTTATAATTGGTCATGTTATTTAATTTTTACTTTTAAAAATGCATTCTTTTTTGCGCGATGATGTGGGTGTTTAGAATAACTTTTTATACTATGCAAAATTTTAGTTTCCAATACACATCAACAACATTTAATAAACATAACACTTACATGATTTAGTGTTAAACAGGCAAAACTCACTATTCGTATTGCCACACACAGCAAACTAGAGTAATCAATGGATGCCAGAAGGCTTGTGCATAAAATCCCCATCTAGTGGCTACTCATCCAATATCCTCAGACTAGTTTCTGGCTTGTGGCCTTTGTCAGTGAAGAGCCTTGGATCTGGGAGCACTGCACCTAGATCTTAGGATCTAATGCAATCCTCCAGCAGCCACCTTTTATCTTCAATTAACTACAAAACTATGAGTCTTAAACTGAAAACACCTTAATGTCTTCAATCCTAGCCCACCAGCTTATATAGTTATATGGGTCTGAACCCAGTTCAGTACCCATACATTTTGATGTCTTTGGTTTTTTAATAACCATAGCCACCACTATCCTATTAGGCAGGATTGGTTTTAAGCCAATAAACATCACATGACCATCACTTCTTAGTAAGTTTTACCTGTTTAACAACAGTTATACACAAGTATAAGAAGCGGTGGTCATGTGATGATATAATATTAAATGAGCTGATCTCTATTTGGATTTCATAATCAGTTAATATTCTATCCTCTTCTATTTATGCATATTTTTTTAAAAGTAACACTTGGATATAAAACATTTTTAAAAAAAAAATAATACCACATACAAAACTGGTAGTACTAAGAATAAAAGGATAAAATCATATTTTTCTGTGTTGATCAAGTAAATGTTGATGCACTGACTGTAAAATATAACATATGATTGTAATATTATGCAGCCTTTGGCCAGTCTTACTCCAAGGGTGCTTAGCTCAGGGTCACCATTTTATACGTACAAGAAGATATACAATTTCTTCAATATGAATAAATAAAAATCATCTAATATAAATTCAGATATTTATTTTTAGAATAGAAAATATTTTTATTTAAGTCAACATCTATTTAACTATAAATAAAATTAGATTTGTTGAGCACCTCTTTGTAAATATTGAAGAACACTAGAAAATATAACAGAATTTGACAAATATTTATTATAAGAACAATCTCATTTATTTTATTCAAGCTATAGGCAGAATTTATTTATAAATAAAATAGTGACAATATTTATTTGAAATATGTTTTTATTATTTTAGAAATACATTTTATAGAATTTAGTTCATAATATAGATCTATTTTATTATATATATCAAATATAAGCCTTGACAACAGTTTGAAATAATTGATTGTTAATGATATTGTGATTGTCTCTAAGTGTTGACTGACTTTTAATAATATATATATATTATTATTATTATTATTATTACACTTATTATTTAGGTAAAAGTTTGGTTGCAATTTGAAATTTATAATTGCAATTTGTAATGTTATAATTGACTATTTACCTGTTTAAAGAGGTTTATTTAAACTTCTTTGTATAATTAATTTCAAGCGCTGTGGTCAAGTTGCAATCTTTAGTGTCTATATAAATATATGGGACCATAAATAAAGGTGAGATTACACTTTTATTGTGAAAAGGAGATTGCCATGACAACAGTTTGTGATTATTTATTGTTATCTGTATTGGGATTGTCTAAGTGTTGACTGGTTTCTAATGGTTTTATATATATAAATATTAATATATAAAAAACTAACCAAAGGAAATACATATAAAAACAAAAAAACTTATAAATCCCAGAAATAATATTATATTTCAACCAGAGGACTGGTTTTTATCAGAAAAAATAAAATACACAGTAAAATGGTGATAATCAAAAATTACAAATTTGATAAAAGACTATAAATTTAACAAAAAAACCCTGATTGGTCACAAAATCTAACAGAATATCTACCCAAGCAAGACAAAATTCAAACAAAAAAAAACAACTACATTTTCTTGATGTTGAAGTTATTTACACTAATAGAGTTCTTACTACTACTGTATATAGGAAACCAACTGATAATAACTGCTATCTACATTTTTATAGTAACCATCCTAAACATTTAAAGGCTAATATTCCTTATAGCCAATTTTTAAGAATGAAGAGGATTTGTAATGATGAGAAATTTCTTCAACAAAATAATAGTATTTTATATAATAGATTGGTCAATATGAGGTATCCTAAGACATTGTTGGATAATGCGGTAAGGAGATCTTCTTTAATTGATAGAAACTTCTTTTATCTAAAAAGAGTAAAAACAATTAGATGTTCCACCATTGGTTCTTACTTTTAATAGAGATTTACCTAATATTAACCAGATATTGGTGAAACATTTTAACATATTACACTCCACAGATTATTTAAAATCTATTTTTTCTGATCCACCTAAGGTTGTATATCGAAAACATAGATTACTTAGAGATATACTTGTCAAAACAAATTTTATTAGTAGTTCTGTACAGAAAAAAGGATGTTATCCATGTGGGGATAAAAGATATTTTACATGTAAACATATTGTTGTGACAAAAGTGGTCTTTAGTACTAAGAATCATAATTTTAAATGGTATATTCCTAATTATGTTACATGTAAAAGTGTTAATTTGATATATTTGATAAAGTGTAGTAGATCTTTAAACCAGTATGTAGGTGAGTCAGCAAATAGTTTACATGTCAGAATGACTAATCATAGGTTTGACATTTTGCATAAGAATAAAGATAGACTGGTTTTAAAACACTTTAATTTACCGAATCATTCAATTGATGATTTAAGAATAGTAATTCTTCAGGAAGGTTTTCTTCTACAAGAGAGAGGAAACAACAGGAGTTTTTTTTAGTTTTAAATTCAAGACCTTAGACCCACATGGATTGAATTTAAATATTGGAACTATTACATCTTTGGGTTACCTGGTCTCCTGAATGATTTTTATATGAGTTTTTTTATGTGAAAATTTTCTTATATGAGATTTTTTATGTAAAGATTGGTTATATGGATGTTTAATATCTGTGTTTAATTGGTATATAGGTAAATAATTAATGATTATAAATTATTGTACTTTGCACTAACTATAATTTTTGAGTAATATGTATACGTATTTTAGTTTTTAATGAATATTAATGTGAGCACAGCTATTTTTTGTATATGAGCATAGTCTAATTTTTGTATGTATGCACATATGTATATTTTAATTTTGGATTTTTTTATTATTATTATTTCAATTTAAATAGAATTTAAACTTGATTAGGAGGAAATGTAGGGTTTTTTTTGTTGTTTGAATTTTGTCATTGATTGGGTAGATATTCTGTTAGATTTTGTGACCCATCAGGGTTTTTTTTATTAAATTTATAGTCTTTTATCAAATCTGTAATTTTTGATTATCGCCATTTTACTATGTATTTTACTCTTTCTGATGAAAACCAGTCCTCTGGTTGAAATATAATATTATTTTTTGGATTTATAAGTCTTTTTTTACATATATCATACACTGTTTCTTTAACCTGTTTATCTGACCTTTTGAAATACATTGTTGTGACTATTCTAAGATTAGTCAAATTCTAACCTTTTCTATAAAATACTATTATTAATAATAATATACTGAGGTATTAGAAAAAAAATTGAGCTTTAACAGTTAAAACTATTTCCAAATTTTTCAATGCAATTCAAAGATCTTACTAACAGTCCCTATTCAGGAATTCCTATTGCTGGTGGTGGATTGTCTGAATAGATTTTCACACTTTCTAAGAATGTTTAAATATTAATTTTCTAATCAATGTTGGATAATTATCTGAATTGAACCATGAGATGAGTAACTTGCAAATAAAATTTAAACTTATTTAGAAAATTTTAAAAAATCATAAAGTGTATCTGGTCCAGTTTGCACCCAGGTTTAGGTATTGTCAGAGATGATCCCTATCATAAGATTCGTTATGTAAGTCTTAATTATATATACATTGTATGTGACAACTGTTTGTAAGGAGTATAATCACTCTAGTGACAGAAAAAGTGGAGGGAAAAGACAAATAAACCAACCATTTGGTGAATTTCGAACATGATTACTTCTAACATAGCTTGATCTTTAATGTATTTGTTTTACACCTTATTCTATCTTTTAACTGTTCTGTTCTGTAGCAAACTTTTTTTGAAAGATATATGTATAATTGCCTTTATTCAACAATTAATCTAATTAAACAAAATATATTTTACATTTTTAAAAATATGTAATAATGTTCTTATATTTAGAACAAATAATGGCTACATGTTATTGCATAATATTGTCATGCATGGTTTGCTATTCTGGAACACCAATCTCATGGACTCTTTCCCATCTTGGACACCGATGGTGCTGCAACTTCTTACAAACTCCCTATCAGTAAATCATTCTATTTAGTTAGTAATGAATAGTTTCAATATTTGTGTAAATATTTTTTAATTCAGTCATTAGAAAAAAGAAAGCATTAGAAACTTAGTATCCATTTAAATTTTTCATTATATTATAATAATAATAATAATAATAATAATAATAATAATAATAATAATAATAAGAAGAAGAAGAAGAAGAAGAAGAAGAAGAAGAAAAAGAAGAAGAAGAAGAGGAATAATAATAATAATAATAATAAGAAGAAGAAGAAGAAGAAAAAGAAGAAGAGGAAGAAGAAGAAGAAGAGGAATAATAATAATAATAATAATAATAATAAGAAGAAGAAGAGGAAGAAGAAGAGGAAGAAGAAGAAGATGAAGAAGAAGGAGGAGGAGAAGAAGAATAAGAAGAAGATGAAGAATGAGAAGGAGGAGGAGAAGAAGACAAAGAAGAAGGAGGAGAAGAAGAAGATGAAGAAGAAGGAGAAGAAGAAGGAGAAGAAGGAGAAGAAGGAGGAGGAGAAAGAGGAGGAGGAGGAGAAGAAGAAGAAGAACTTCTTAGAGCCATGTTTTTAATTAAAAAGATTTGATAAGAATTTGCATGTTTTTATTTTACTTTATACTGTTTTTATTTATTTATTTATTGAGCACAATAAAGAAATGATTTACCTATTTGCAAAAGCAACATTTTTTTTTTGTATATTTTTCTTTTATTTGTTATGTGCTTCATAATGCATGATATTACTGTATCTTTGAGATGCCAGAATAAATTATTTAAAAAATAAACAGTGGAAAAATTATTGTTGATAATAATATTTTAATTTGTGAAGCACAGATAGTTGAAAATTGAAATAAATTGAGAAACTGCCAAATCTCTTTGCGCTCGTTACAATACTTATCTGACAGCCAATCAAGCTTCCAGACATAAATATTTATGACTGGCTTAGATATATAGAAAGAAAAGTAAAGAAAAGGGTGGCTGCCCTTTTCTCATAAAATCTTTGTCATGTGTTTAGGTTTGGTTGTTATTTGGACAGCTATCATGACATCTGATTGGCTGTCAGATAAGTATTGTAACGAGTGCAAAGAGATTTGGCAGTATCTCAATTTCTTTCAATTGTTGACAATAATAAAATGTTCTTTTATATAGTTATCTAATTCCTCATTATATTATTAAAACAGATTTGAATTGTTTATTGCAAATCAAAAGCTTTTCCAGAATAGTTAGACATCCATTTATTGATATTGAATGGTTTTCTTGGTTAAAAATGAGACTTCTAAAACACTCTCTATGTTTGCTTAGAAATTTTCAGTTATTTCAAAAAATTTCCAACTTTATACTAGAGATCCTATCTAAAATAGGCTATTACCTTAATTAATATACTGGGGGGATTTATTAATTATAAACTTTTTGATTATTATTTATATCCTTTTTTAGGAAAAAAAATGTATTCAATAAATTAAAATTATTGCAAAAGTTAACTAAAAAAGAATTCAATTATTATTAATTATGAATCTAAAAATTGAAGTTTCTGTTGAGCTCTAAGTAAAATGATATATTAAATAATATATGAAATTTCGAATTCGTATATTTCAGAATTGTTTCATGTAAATAGTACATAATTAATTTTGTTTTATATATATTGTATTTTAATTCAATTGATTGCATTTGTATAAAAATGAATTAATCAAGTTTCTACCTGACCGGAATATATTTGTGCATGTGTTCATTACTTATGCATAAAGCAGAGATATTTATTATTGTGAATTTCCTCTTTCACTTCCGGATAAAAAAAAACATAGCTTGTTTATAAATTTAATCTCATGATTAGATTTACAAAAATGGAATTTATTATAAGTTCTACTTGGTCCGAATGCAATTATATTTGTGTTTATGGGATATAAAAAGTATCATATTTAATAATTGTGTGCTGTTTTTTACTTTTCCAAATAAATTAATACATTGTACAGGCTTACACCTGCATTAATACATGTAATATTGGCGGGATTCGAACTCAGACCTTCACACGACCCACCACTCTCAGTGCCATCTCATATTGCTGACCCACCTGATCACACACATGCTGAAAAGATAAATAATCACCAATATACGTATTTAATGCTAAACCAGCAATCATCAGTGATCAGGTGGGTCAGCAATATGAGATGGCACTGAGAGTGGTGGGTCATGTGAAGGTCTGAATTCGAATCCCGCCAATATTTTCCAAATAAAGTTTTAAAAAAATCTATTTACAAAAGAAAAGTTTAAAGGATATGAGATGAATATGCATGGTTTACCCGTGAGTCACTGGCATCCATATACAAATATAGACACACAAAAAAGCTAATTGATAAGTTTTATAGTTTTTTGTAAAAAATCACCCCCCCCTCTCCCCAAAAAGTTGAAAACGAGGAGTATGTTTGAAACATTATAATAATTAGGATTTATTTAGAAAACAAATCTGAAATAATATAATTAGTGAACGAACAATGATTGACAAACAAATATTGTCAATAAATGTGATGAATATAAGCATTCTAGAAAACATTATGAGGAGGGTTGGGGGCACAAAAATAACCAGAATTTTGTAATAAAAAATCATGCATTTATTTTTAACTATTATATAGTGAATCCTTTTCAAAGTATCATCCATTTAGTGCAATGTGCTGGTTTAAACATATTTTCACTTTTCAAAGCAGTCTGGAAACTTCCAAAGTGATGCATTTTGAAGCCTGTGATAAAAAGAAGTAAAATAAAATAAAACTGAGTGAATATTGCTGATAGGTAAGCTGGGTCATGGTGAATTTAATTTAACATTGTTTCACACTCAAGGCTTTATGTGTTGGCCTGTTGCTGTGGTGAAGCTTGCATTCGCACTTTATCACCAAAGATGATATTTACATTTTATCATATCATACAAACATTTCAGAAGTTGTAGATTTTAAATGTCTGATCATTATAAATGAATTCTGAGTGATAAATACCATTTTCATAAAAAAAAAATCAGCACCATCTTAATATTGGATTTCACTCACCACACTTTTCTGAAACATTGGGGAATTTGACATTTCCATTATTCCACTCATTAACTTGTGTTTCACCCAGAGCAGCTTGTTTGTAATTTATTTCCAGCATTATAACTGTTTACCCTGCCATTTTCCTTAACAGAGGACAAAATTTCATGCCATTTCAACTTTTCATCCATTACAAAAATTGACAAGTAAGCAAGACACAACAAAAATATTTACTACACAACACAACTTCACTCAGTGATGACAGATGCCAGATCAATGCAGGAGAATCACTGCAAAAGCCATCTAGCAGCTGAGGCATGTACTACAATGTTCATGCTTTCTACAAAATGAATCCTATTATTTTTGAGTATCCCTCATAAATTGATAAGGAGACCAAATTCAAATCCATAATAAAATAGATTACAAAACCAATTAGCATAACAGTATTAAAAAAGATAAACCATGGAATACATATATTTTGAAAATAAACTTGAAATTAATATATTAAAACATAGTCTCCATGGGTGAAAAGTTACATTTTAATCAAAAACTATGTGAAATCAAATTATGATGATAAATAACATTTGAGCAATAAGACCAAATGCTAATCTACACATTTCACAAAATGAAGAAGATGGCAAAAAAGTACATAAAGGTGAACATATATATTTATTTAAATTGTGTCTAGACCATAAATTTCATTATTTTGCATAGTGCACTACTTAGTAATGCTATAACATTAGAACTCAAGACAAACCACTCAATAGTATTTCTTAATGACATTTATAACACTTTACACATACATATTATTATTAATTAATCTTCACCAAAGTAATTGTATTTTAAATTTAATTATTTTTTTTCTATTTGTTATCATTATTAAAATGTGATTTATTCCTATCAGTGTAACTTCATACAGTTTTTAATGAAACTAATTTTTATATATTGACCATATGTTCCATGGAATCTGATATCTTTATGAAATTATTGTCCTCATTTATATTCTTATGGATGATACCTATTTAAATATTTATTCTTAAGCATTGTCAATTGTTTGTTCAATGCCTACATACATTATACACACAGTATTGCTTTTTAAATATATTGCTTATGGGTTTAGTTTTATGTACTCTTTGATCTAAATGTAATTTTTCATTTATGTGCTTTTTTACAGCATCCATGTGGAAATTGATACCTTTTTAGATGTCAATTTCTTATGGATTTATTGTCATTAATTATGTTCTTATCTATTACATGCTTGTTGTTCTTATTAGTTTTGTAATTTAATTTGTGAAATTCTATTTGCCATGTCATACTTCTTCAAAATATTTGGTCTTAAATCATTGTTTATTCATTAAATATATTAATTTCAGGATTGTTTTATAAATAAATTATATTATTTTCATGTTACGTATTACATTATTTTTATTTTTAAATACTTGATTTTTTTTCTTAAACAAAAGAAACTTATCAATTAGTTTATGGTTGGTTGCACTACAATAGATGGAATATTTATACAATTGGGACACTAAAATTTATTTTATGTTAGTAATATTTAAGACAATTTAATCTAATAAAAAAAATTCTCTTGAAACTGGTTTGCAAACTTTATATAGCTATCATTTATAATTCAAAGGGCTTTAGGTTGGCCTCTGTAAAGAAATTGAGATAAGAGAGTAAAAATGGACTAATTTTTGTCTTGCATTGGTGGTCAAGAGGTCAGCATGACTGCCTTGCAATTGCAGGCAGTTGCCCGAGTTGCGGGTTCGCGTCCCGGCCGATGCTATGACACTTAAAAAAAATGGACTAATTTTTTTTCTCAAAAAGTTTTATTTTGTGTTTTGGAATGAGAGTATTTCATTAACTTAATAAACTAGTTTTGGAGTATTAAATGTAATTATAACATAATGTCACTGCTGACAAAGTTTATATATGAATATTTCATTATTTGTTTTGATATTGACAGGCTGTAAATTAAAAAATTTCATCAATGTCAATTAAAATAATATAAAGCAATTTGAAATATAGCTATATAAAGTGATATGATTGATTTAAAATGTTTATGTTTTCTTTTCAAAGTGCTTTAGATTAGTCTCTATAAAGAAATTGAGGTAAATGAGAAAACACAAACTGATATTTTCTATCAAAAAGTTTTGTCTTATGCTTTGAATTAAAAATATTTCATTGACTTAATAAAAAAGTGTTGGTATATTAATATTGATTATAACATAAATATATGTTAAATTAAATATTTCCATGAATTGTTATTATAATAAAGAATAGAAATCAGATTATATCCATATAAACAGAGATAACTTTTAGCTATTGATGTGTCAAAAAACTATCAATTACTACTAATTAACAGCCCTGAGACTAAACAAGTTTTCTAATCTATAATAGCTCTTTTATATATTGAAATTTTTGTTGAAGTAAAAATAGGTTCTTTTGCTTCAAACTCAAACCCAGAAAACTATTTTATAGGTATCAGAATGTAGAAGAATCACATCTTTCTCAACATTCTGCAAATAATAGTTTTAATTTCTCCAGAAATTTGTATATGTTGATTTAAATATTTCTTGGATTGTTATTATAATTAAGACTAGAAATGAGATTACATTCATGTAAACAGAGATAACTTTTAGCTTTTGATGTTGCAAAAAATATTAATTACAACTAATTGACAATCTCTGAAGCTAAACAAGTTTTCTCATTAACCTGTAACAGCTCTTTATTTTTTATTGAAGTAAAAGGAAGTTGTTTTACTTCAATTAAACACATAAAGCTATTTTTATAGGTGTGATAATGTGAAAGAATAATATCTTTCTTGACTTTCTGCAAATAATATATATATTATATTGTAATTAATGATAACTTGGGTGTGCAAGGTCCATCTTATTTAACATGCCCCATAAATCACATCACCAAATTAGACAACAGTATTTTGGGAAGATGACTCTTTGGGTGTCCCACAGATTTGGGCAGCAAATTATTTAACAGAAAGGGTGTGCATGATAGCTTGGTCATGAAGCCAAATTTAATAATGCGTTTCTTAAAGAAATATGTCCCAGAAGCTCACCTGGTCAAACTTCACAACAATAAATGATTAATGCTTAGGAAACATGACATAGACATGACTTTAGATACATTCCAACTATGTAGTTAACTATCTTTAATCTTGTATCATCCAATTCCAGTGATAAAATATGATATACATTTATATAGGAAAGATATCATCTCTTCTTTATATTATATGATTCAGAGAGTGGTTTTATAGATCACTGTTTATATAAACTACATACTTAATTATTAATAAAATACAAAAGCATGAACATTATATGTTTCTAAGATTGTGATGACAATATTATTTTATGAATTTATTCTGGAGCCAAAAGATATTTTATCGTGCTACAGATAAATTATTATATAAAACTACAATGCTAACATTTTATATATCAAGGTATTCTAGATAAAGGCAGGTGAAGTAATAAGTGAAATGCAATCTTATCTTCAACGAAAATATTAAGCCCAACTAAAAAAAAATCAAAATAAACAATATATTTTAATTAAGAGAAAAATTATTAAACATGCTTAAAAACAATTACATATATATGCTAATAATGAGGGCTCTCCCCTTTTAATTAAAATATAAAGATATTCACATTTGTAGATCCATTGACTTATGAAAATTTTACAGATACTCAAATATTGTGAATTTAATAAGATTAGACATAAGCCATTATCATCAATTATATTAATAATTTATAAGGTAATCAATTTTCATATATATATATGTATCCATACAATTGATCAAATCAATATATATATATATATATATATATATATATATAATCTTAATATTCTTTACATAAGTATGTAATTTTACTATTGGCCCATTTTATTCATAACAAATCTCCAATGTCAGTCTGTTATGAAAATATCAAGGCTAAGCATATATATAGTATATATATATATATTTAGAAAAATTAAGTTATTTATATCTTGTTAATACAAGAGATTCACACATTCTTATGTTAAGAATATAATAAAATAGTGTATGTGATCTAAAATACAGCTATTAACATATTTCAATTATATTCTTTAATTCTCTTAAATCCTAAAAGAATGATCTATATCAATTTGTTCAACACTGGAAATTATTTATCCAACAAAACTTTAATCTCATAAACACAAATGAAGATTTATGATTCTTTAACACCCCCTCCCCCATTCGTATTATCAATGCACCTAAACAAATTCACTCTCCCCCATTTACAATTCAATATGCTTAAAAAAATATTATTACTGACAAAAGTAATAAATAAAACCCCAATCTCCTTATAAGTTTATTTTATTTATCAATGTTGTACACATTTGTAATCAAATTACAAAGTTGGTCTCTTCTATTCTTTTTAATGCACTGCTAGAAACATTATATATATTGTAACACAAGTGAGACATATGTGTTGAAAAACTCACATATGTAGTGTTACATGTTTCATAATTTAAAAAAAAAAAGATCAGTTAAATAGATTTTAAAATACAATTTTGTAAAATATAAAGATTGCATATATTTTGCTTTTAAAATATAATGAAACTATTTGTTAAAAAGCAGGTGGGTGAGAAATCTAAAATAGAATTAGAGAAAGATTTAAAACTTGTTTTTCTTTCTCTCTCTAAAGAATAAATAAGTAAATATGGAAAGTTAAAATGAAATTTTGTTTGTAAAAGACAACTTTCACAAAAGTAATTAGTTCATAAGATTTCTGACCGATAAGAATTGAAATTGTATTAATTAAAAATCTGTGTAAACTATTGATGAGATAGTAGATTAATCTAAGAAAAAGATTAGATTAAAATAAAATGTAAAAATTGATTAATTAAGGAAATGTAAAAATTAATTAAAAATATAGATTTAAATTATTATTAATTAAAGATGATAAAAAAGAACAAAGGAGAGAGATATAAAAGTTGCATCTTGGCTATTGTTCTTTAGTTAGGACTGAAATCTGTAAATCAGTTCAGTATTAGTCATTCAATTTGGATTCAAGCTATACAGTATACAGAAGAATGCAGATTCAGAGTTTTTGAGAAATTTAAATGCTGTAATACACCAGTCATTACTGCTGCAATCAACATTAATGCAGAAAGCACAGAAACCATAGGAGTGTTTGACAAAATTTCTTGACCTAAGCCCTCAGCCCTCAACTATCCTGCCTGAGATTGTGAAGTGGGGGCTGCTCCATAATCTTCTCTCATTGTTAAGACAAAGAAATGGAAAACAAGCCCTGAAACCATTGATGGAGGCCAAAGGCCAACCAGTTGAAATCAAAACAAATGGAAATCAAAACCATTGGACAATAAGCATAAAATGAAAACCTGGGTATATATATTTTTAAATAATGGTTTATAGACACTTTATATTTATTTCAAATGAACTTTAATTAAAGTAGGACTATCATAATTTAGTCTGAGTAGTTACTTATATATATATATATTTGCTTATGTAAATTTCAGTATTATATTGTTATATTAGTTATGTATGTGTTTAATTAAATAGTAATGTTTTCTTCATCATTATTTGGTCTATTCTCTCTTTTGCCACTGCATCATCATTAATTTCAAGTTATAAACGTTATCTGTGTTAAGTTAAATGTGCTGGTCTCTGATACAGAATGTGGGCTAGTCATGCGATATGTCGGGTGCTGGATTAAATGCCTATCATCTGAAGCATTCTGACTTTATAACCTAGGGTCGGCTGGCATCTGAGATAGATCCTCAAAACAAATAAAATGCTTTGGATGGCAGGAGTTTGAATCCTGCAGTTGAGATGGATCATGGTCTGGAAATGTGCTAATGTTATGCTGTCCATAGCTCAGTCTGACCATGGGTATTGCTGATGGCTAATTCTATAAATGATATTCTCCTCTCTGCTTGAAAGGATGATCCATTCCTGTGTTTTTTTTAAAAATTATTATGAAATGGATTTAAACCTACAAGAATAAACTTATTTTCAAAGGACCCAGTTCAATATAGAGATATAATTTCTTACTTTTTTTTATTCCATCTTTTTTTTTGAAAGAAGATGAAAGCAAAAGCCTTTTGTAGGCCCTTCTTTTGTTATGGATCCAAGGATTTAAAGACCGTACTGAATCAGTTGATGGGGAAGGAAATTTGAAAGTAGTCTGATCTCCAATGAACAAAATAGGCATTTCTTGTAACATGTGACCTTATCTTAGTTCTTGCCTTAGAATTTCTGGAATGAAATGGCAAATTGCAACTGGAGTGAAGGTAACCCCAGGGTTCCCAAGTTTATCTTCTTAACCAGCCATTCTTTTGGTCAGCAGCACTTAAGTGAAATTTATGTTATTTTTTTTTAATGAAGAGGAATAAACAAACCACTAGTTTTTGTCTGGTTGCTGTATAAGAAGATTAATCATTTTTTGTTTGCCTTCTTTAACAACCAATATAACAAAGCTTGGAATACAAAACATTGTTTAAATTTTAAAAATACAACACTGATCAGTTAATCTCTTATTTAGTGAAAGAAAAAAAAATACTGAAATCAAATTTACAATGAATAATATTATATATTACTTTTATTTATTTTTTTAAAATTAACTTAGTACAATAAGTCAACAAACATTTTTGACAAAATTAAAATATAAAGGTATGCAGTAAATACCTATCTTTTTACAAATGTTAATTTTTTTCTTTTTTTCATCCTTGTCTTTTTTAGTTACTTTTACATAACCAACCTTTTATACTAGTCAAGCGTTGTTAGTTGGAGGTCAGCGCAGCCACCTTGCAAGCAGGCAGTTGGCTGCAGACGATTGTTGCAGGTTCGCCTCCTGGCCGATGCTATGACATATGGAAAAAAAATCTTTTATACTATTTGATCTATAACACATTTTACTAGTGTGGCATTATTTATTATTTTTATTATAAAATTTTAATAATAGGAAACACTATTTAAATAAAGTATTTATTTGTGGAAAAAATAGCCAAATGTGTCCGATTTTGTGATCAAACTATTAATAACCTCGTGTCTTTTAGATGATGTGATTGGGAGGGGGATAAGCGACCATCATATTCTCTCCCAATTATATATAAAAAATTAATAAGCCAATTACAATACAATTTATTTTTTAATAATCCAATAAGTAGCCCTTGAACAAACTTGACAACAAATTTATTTAGCTATTCAGAATAATTAACATATAAGAATTTACATCATGTTTACTACAAGAATTTATTGCAAAATTCACAACATTATTATTATAGAAGAGTGATTTATGTTTTAATGCAGTTAACTTTTCAGATGCTGTTGTTATAAACTACGGGCATTATATGTGCTTTTTGGTCCATCAGGAACATCCATCATAAGGGAATTATTTTCTATTTTATCCCAAGTTCGAAAGGGGTCTTCATAAAGATTATAAAAGTTTTTGTATTTGTTTTCCTGTGGGTTAATAATGTAGGATTCAATTAAGTTTCAATTCATGAACTAACTTGTTAGCCAATTTGGCAATTAAATTCGTAACAAATAATCCATTTAATTAATTTTATGCATACATTAATTTTATCTCCCCAAAATTTGTAATAACCAATAACCAAAAACAATGACTTATAAAAATAAGCTTCTCTAATAGGAATCCTTGAAGTCATAAATTTTTAAATAACACTTAAAATTTGAAATACACACATACTAATAAATTATAATTATAATTATAGGGGATTTGAACACAGACTTTTAAGCTCTTTAAATTTTTAAATTTAATTATAGTTAAACTCCAGGTATATGAAGTATTCATGTATTTCAAATATTACATATGAATAAAGAAAGTATAAGTGACAAAGTTATACTGACATATTAATTCTCTAATCTAACTAAAAAATACATCATTTTGTGTAATATATAAAGAGCCTGCTAACAGCACTAAACAAGCTTATTTATTTTATTTTTATGATAAATGCTACAAGAGAAAATACCTGAAGCCTTTATCTGTGATGGTCCCCATCCCCAGACAGGTTTTGAGCTATGGCTCTCATCAGTGAGGAGCTAGGACATCATTTTTGTGTCAAATAAAATTAATGTTATCCTTCTATTTATATGTTTTAGTGTGTTTCTGTAGATAAATTATTGGTTCTAACATGTTGAATCATGCTTCTGTCACCACCTAAATTATTGATGGGATTTTGGCCTTCTTTTAAAATAATGATTCATGTTACTTTGGCATGCTGTGTTTTCATGGGATATGTTTCTCAAAAAACTCATATTTGCTACATTATGACTGGGGGCTCTTCTGCTGGGTTTATACGTATCTTGTAGCAAACTGTCACTAACTACCAATGCACCCAAAATTTCTGACGTTTCTTCCACAGTATGCCAATCTGAGGTTATAGACATTCACTTAATATATCATTGCATGTTCCTTCCAATAACACATATAATTTGAGCTTCAGATAGTAGGAACACTGTGAGCATTTTTAATTTGGCCTCTTGATTTCTAAAAACTGAATATAACTCCCTTTGCTTGCACTGTATTGATCTGGTGTGATTTTGGTAATATACACTATCTTGTTTTTCTTCACTCCAAAAATTAGAAATTACTGTCTCTTTGTAATCTCTATATGTTCTGGGCTTGTCCTACAATAATTGCCAGCAGTCTTTTGCTGAGGAATCTAAATTATTAGCTGCAACAGCTAATTTTTCTTTCCCATCTATCCTAATTAAATTGAAGAACTCTTCTAAGCTATTTAGGTATTTTATTGGATTCTCACTAAATTCACTTCTAAAAACCTTAATATGTATAAACTGAAAAAACATTTGACTCTGCTGATTCATCAAACCTTTCTATATTGTTTTCAAAAATTAGTAGCATATTCTCATTTGAATTATGCCTTATATGATTCTTCTTAATATCCAAATCTTTTGTTTTCTTTATAAACTTATCTTTCATATCTTTGTATTTGTTTTCAATTCTTGGATTGTTTTACCTGAATGATTTATAGTTCTCTAAAATGATCTTCTAATAATATTTGTTCATCTTTACTATCAATTATTTTCTGCAATCCATAAGTTGAATATTCATATTTCCTATATCTTGATCATCTCCTAAATACTTTAGCTAAATTAACGTCCAACAATCCTTGCTTAAGATCTTCTTACTAACCTGTCTAAATTCCTCAGTATTACAAAAATTCATAATTTTATCTTTTATCGCTTTGTCCTTATTTCTCCCATATCTTCAATACTATCACATTTAATCTTCATTTCAATTTCATCTATCCATTTAGAAGTAGCATTGGTACACATTTTAAGATGATCTCAAAATTCTTTCCATAATTTACTGTTGCCAGATTTAAATTTATATATGACACATTTATATTGCTTTTCCAAATTTTTCATAACATCTTTCTTTTGTTTGTAATTTATCACTTTCAACTCTTGTCTAACTTCCAGTTTAAAAGTTTGATATGGATCTCCCATCTCTTGTTTAAAATCTGCAAGTTCATTACATAAAGTTTTATGACCCATCAACAATTATTCCTGAAAATTTGGGCACCTTAACTTCAATTCTTTACAGTCAGATTCTACCTTCTTTAACCCATTTTCAGTTTTAGTTTGCACTTTTCTACATTCCCTAAATTTAGTCTTTGATTCACTACAAAATTCTGAAAATTCTTACTGAAATGACTAAACCTAACTTCCAATTTATTCCGAAATTTTTGATTATCTTTTTCTATTTTTAATTTCAATTCTGGATTCTTCCAAGTTAGCTGTTAATTCTACCTTTAATGCTTGATTTCAATTTTGTACTCTTCAAAGTTGATATCAATTTTATCATTTAATTCAGTTATCAAATCAGACCCTATGCTGAGTGCCAAATTTTGTAATGGTAACTTGAGTGTACAAGGTCCATCTTATTTAACATGCCCTATATACTGCATTGCCAAAACAGATAATGGTATTTTGGGAAAATGACTCCTTGGGTGTCCCACAGGTTTAGGTGGCAGATTAGATAACAGTAAGAGTGTGAATGATAGCTTGGTCATGAAGCAAATTATTTAATAACATGTTTCTTAGAGAAATATGCCCTGGAAGTTCACTTAGTGAAACTATACAACAATAAATGCTTACTGATTAGCATAGGAAATAAGACATAGGCATGGCTTTATATACATACCAACTTACACAACAATATATGTAGTTAACTATATATCATTTTGGATTATCCAAACCAGATGCACTACTAAGCAGAAACAGTAACTGATGCTGTCTTCCTAGCCTAAAGTCAAGAGGATACCTTGATTCAAAACACTGTACCTACATAATAAGTTAATAAGAAAAACAACACCTTAACTGGACATAATTGATCTCATAGTTCATAAAAATAAAAAATCCATGGCCATGGTATACACCTATTGTATGAGTAATTAAACCCATACAAAGAAATAATAGGTAAGAATAAGGAGAGATTTATACCTAACTTTAATAATATACAATTTTAATGAACTATTAAGACAGATGACATAAAGTTTAAAAACTAAATAACAAAAATTTGTAATCATAAAAAAGAGAGAAAAATTCTGTCTTTATTAATTAACCTTATGATGGTGTGTTCAGCTAATATAATCTACTGAATACTGGTGCCTGAAACAAATAAATAAAAGCTGCCACAAGTTACAGTTTCTCTTTTATATTATATCATATAATATGATTTGGTATTAGATTGACCAAGAAATATAATCATATTTTTTCTAATATTTATTTATTAAATTAAAAAGGAAGACATGATTTGGTCATATTACAAATGTTAATCTGTTATATTTGTAAGTATAGTATAAATAGATTAAGACACCTCTAGTAACGAAGATTTGGTAAAAAAAAAAAAGACTTCTTGATAAAAAAGCAATGAACTGGTACAGTATATATATATATTGTATTAATCATTTTCATAAATTTTTAGATTGATAAAAAATAGAAATAGATATTATATCCATGTAAATAGAGATAAGTTTTGCCTTTTGATGTTGCCAGAAAATCATCAATTACCAAGTAACATTCCCGACACTATATATGTTTTTGTCTATTAACCTATTCAATAGCCCCTTTGGATTGGGGTGTTAGTGAAGTACAAGAGGATCCTCTTTTACCTTCAAACTCATGTCCTTATAAGGATTTAAATCCACAAAGCTATTTTTTATAGATGTCAGAATGCAAAAAATTAACACTTCTTTGATATTTTGCAAATAATAATTAATCTTTTCTATAGAATTATATATGTTGAATTAAATATTTTCATGGATTTTTAAATTGATAAAAATAGAAATAGATTATATCCGCATATATTTTGCATTTGAATAGCAATAGAGTACAGAAATGTAAGAAATATCATAGCAACTTTTGTTTAATTAATTAATGAATTAGAAATTATATATACTTATATATATATATAATAAATTTAAATTAGAATATTACACATATCTATTTGTTAGAATCTACTTATCGAAGCATGATTTCAAGTAATTTGGATGTAATCATTAATATATTGAACCGGATACTTTATCCGATTCAAAAGTTTTATCACATAAATTAAAAACCAAATTCTATTTTTGTAAGATGTAAAAGAAAGTAAATTAAAAGTTTTATATGTGCCATAACACACATATTTATTTATGTTAAAATCTTATAACTTTAATTCTCAATCAATTTTAATTTAAAGTATATTTTTTTATGATGCTTGTTTTCTTTTAAAGGAATTAAAAGCAAGCAAAATTTAATTAATCTTGTTATAAAAGTATTTTATTTAAAAAAAAAGAAAGAAAGTTGATTTAGTTTTAAAAGCTGAGATTTAGTTTGACATTTTTTTAAAAATTAATTTTGTAAGATAAAGCCCTGATCAGATGTTGTTTTTCTAATTAAGATTGAGCGGGAGATAAAGATTTATCCTGGTTGAAACTTGCAATAAAAGATTGCATGGGAGATAACGATGGACATAAATAGCTCTGGGTTTTTTTTTTGATTCATTCAGATTATTCAGAGACTATTCTCAGATTATTCAGTTCTTGTTAATGAGGATTCATCCAGATTTTTCTGTTGTTAAACTGCTGCTCATTGAAGTGATTCTAATTTTATTTGATATTTGTTCAACTAGAATCACCAAGTTGGATTTCTGTTGACTGACAATAATTCCACTATTTGCCATGATAGTAGCAGCCATTCAGATGCTGTGCATATAATCTACACCATGAAGAATCTCCACAACATGATGGGCTAAAACTTTCCATAGATGAGCCTCCGGAGCTCGAAAATTGTGACTTCAATCATGACCTGAGTGCCAAGTTCAGAGCTGATCCTGATAGTACTTCCATTTTTCTGAACCTGTACTAAATTAAACCCACTGCATAGGACTCTTTATAAATTGAACTTTGCGTGAACAGCAGAAATTAATATTATCTCGAGGTAACTTACCTTTCCATTTAAAACAGGGTTAAATCTCTAATTCAGTCTCTAGTGTAACAGTCAAGTTTGTACATTCGCGTAACAGAATTCAGAATCCAAGCAAAAGAGACCGAAGCTGACCAGACTAGGACTGTGACATCCCGAGTCCGACCACACTTCAACTCGTAAGCCAGGATTCCAAGACTCAAGACCCTACGAATGACCACCTTGAAATTACACGTAGTATACCTCTTTCCACACGGCCGACATAGATCACAGAGAAGCAATGAGACTCTGATAATTAAAAGAAAGGTTCTTAATTGACTAAAATATCACTAAATTTAATTTAACTTAATGCATAGTTTTCACATATATAGGCTCTAAATGATAATTAGAATTGGATTGAATTAGATCAATAACGAAACAGAGAATGAAATACATTAAATTAATTATATATTTATTTACAATTGGCATGAAATTGATCAGTTTTACACATTTCAGCGTCGAATGTACAAACATTGGGTGGATAATAGAACACATTCTCATTTTATATACAATTCAAAATAGCTTTATATAAATAATTTTTATACAATTCAAAATAGCTTTATATAAATACTTTCATTTAATTTTTATAAATGGGTTTAACATGTGCCCATCTTATGAATTTTTTACAATTGATACATAATTAATCACTATGTTATGTCTATAAATCTCGATAAGCCAAATCCTATTACATTTGTGGCTGGAAGATACATAATTATATCGAACTTTGATCATGAATTTATTTACTAAAATACCCATATATAATTTAATAACGAGCGCATAAACAAGCTCAAGTAATGATCGATCGAACATGGCTTTCGAGAGAAAATTTCAGAATGCTGAAAGCGTTATGTTATGGTGGGAGAGTTGGCTGAAATAAGATTTTACCAATGCGCTATGGCGCAGGTAAATAATAATAGGAAAAGTCGCTCTGCGGATGGATGAAATAACTTCAGGGTTCTTGCGACAAACGCTGGTACCCTGTAACCGATCGCAATGCTGCGAAAAGGAACATTTGTGTTCAGGAATGGCGGGGGACTTACGTGCTAACCTGGCCTTGGCTCAGGCTTCGCTACTGCTCTACCCTATAAGAGAAGATGTGCTGGCAACGCCGTGGCTCCATCTTAAGATACGTATATTACGTATCGCAGCAAAACGAGAATAATTTTATAAAATACTATCACATCCGCCAAGCAAAGAATAGTATATTTCATACTATGAAATACGAGTTAATAGCATATTAGCTCTATCAAATTGGGACCAACTCTTGCGTAGCCTGATAATAAATGTCTATGCTACTAAAGGGAATATTATTACATCTGTACTTTGACATGTTCGATCTATTAAGTTACTTATAGATAATAAATATTTAAGGAGGAAAAGTATATTTCTATGGACTTAAGAATTTAAATGTCAAATATACTTATAAATATGATCAAGGCTAAATTTAATTCTAAATAAAACTATAAGGTTAAGTTTTTAACTGGTTGATCAAAAGAGCCACATTTCACATATTAAATCATTTAAATAAAAAATAGGATTTCGAAACAGCGCAGAAAGTTGACGCTATAAATAAATTACGCGAAGATTTTCAAATAATATCTTCTTAAAATATACGTGAAATTAAGTGCTCACTGTTTCGAAATATTGGCATATGAAATATAATAAGCATTTAAAATAAAATAAGCAAAGAAATATAGACACAACCACAGTGATATAACTTTAAACTAAATAATTTACTTTGAAGTGAAAATATAAATAAGTCAGATTATTTAAACATTAACACATTAAATTTTGATAGTAATTGACGTACTTAAAATATTAAATGGATTTTAAGTTTTGATTACATTTTAGCTTTATCATTATTTTAAAAGAAAGTTAGCTAACTTAGATAAATATTATTACATTTAGAATTACACAGAGCTCTGCGGTTTGAAAAATAAAACGGTACCGGTATGATTTATCTGCAAGTTCTTGGCTGTTGGTTTGGTTTAGTTTGACTGGGCGGCATCATCTTTCTCCTTATGTTAGGCTCATCTCTTCTATCGGCATGATGGTGGTTTAGGCATTTCGACGAGAGAAACCCCGTTCTCCCGCAGAGTAACAGCAACAAGATGCCCGCTTTTAGCCAGACATGTTAAACTTTGACAATTGTGA
Organism: Epiperipatus broadwayi; assembly: GCA_028023455.1. Taxonomy (NCBI): domain Eukaryota; kingdom Metazoa; phylum Onychophora; class Udeonychophora; order Euonychophora; family Peripatidae; genus Epiperipatus; species Epiperipatus broadwayi. Next base: position 185,405 of record JAQFVV010000539.1, read on the forward strand.
AGACTGGCTACAACTCTCACTAACAATGTGGCTCTCTTTTTGTTAAAAAAATACAGAGTATTTATATGTTTTCCTTATCGGAATCTCCCGCCTCAAGACTCACTAAACTCAGGAATTTAATTAAGTGTTTTTCAATTTATAATTCAGATCTTAGATAACTTATGTTAGAAACATTCCATAAGCTATTATTATAATTAAGATTTTTCGTTGCAAACAATTGTCCAATTTAGATTTTAAAATAACTTAAATCTTATCTAAGGAGATTTTAATTAGTAAATTTTGAACTAGTTTTACTTTTTACGAATTCCAGGTGTGGTCGTTAATGACACTTGTTTACAATCAAAAATCTTTTTAATTACTTGACCAGCTTTTATTTTTAATCTTACATATAATAGAAACTCTTTCTATTTAAAAACAACCTTATAACATTTTTTTAAAACGAAAACATTTTTCACATATTTATTAAAAATAATTTACAAATATATTTTGATATAGCTTTTAAATATATTTTCGAGAAACTTTTCTCTGAAATATATTTAAAACAAGAAATCTTTTAACAATTTTAAAGAAACATTTAATAGTATTTTTAGATAACAGCTTTTACATATTTTAAATCATGTCTTTCTTCTATATAGCACAGATTATATATCCACATACGAAATTACAATATTAAACAACAAAATTAATAATTTACACTTAACTTAAATAATATAATAAACATTTTTAGAAATATTAAATAACTTTAGGACGCTATAATTTTACTAATCCTATCTAATTATAGCGTTGGTTCGCACGTAAATATATAAATACTGTTTATACAGACATGAACGAATTTTATATTTATTAACATTTAAATAGGTTCGAACTTAGCACAGATGAGAGTGTCATTAGGTTTGATGGTGAAACGGAAAGGGATTGGAGATTTCTGTTTCATTAAACCCACTGCATAGGACTCTTTATAAATTGAACTTTGCGTGAACAGCAGAAATTAATATTACCTCGAGGTAACTTACCTTTCCATTTAAAACAGGGCTAAATCTCTAATTCAGTCTCTAGCAAATCTCAGCTTAATCTTAAAAAAAATTATATTAATGATGTGTGACCTTTAATTTAAATATTAATGTATTTATATATATATATATATGCAGGATGAAGGTCTCTCCAAGTTAAATCCATTTTCTCCGATCTATAGCTTCTCTTCTCCACATCACCCCTGCACACTTTCTTATTTCATCCATCCATCTCACATGTGGTCTCTTTCTGGGTCTTTTACAATCTCTTGGAATCCAGTTTAAAATTTCAATTGTTCATCTATTATCATCTCTTCTAACAATATGTCCAGCCCAACTCCACTTCAATCTTTTAATTTTTTCAATGAGGTCAGTATCACCTGTTTGTTCTCTTACCCATACATTGTGTTTACGATCTCTTCTTGTTACTCTCAACATACATCTCTCCATACTTCTTTGAGTGGTCTGAAGTCTCTGAATTGCTCTTCTATTAAGTGTCCAAGTCTCAGATCCATAAGTAAGAACTGGTAAAACACATTTGTTAAAAACCTTCCTTTTCAAACACATAGGCATATTTCCTTTTAGTATCAAGTTATTTCTACCAAAAGCACTCCAACCAAGTTTAAATCTATGATTAATTTCCTCCATTATGTTTCCATCTGTATTAATAATCTGACCAAGGTATTTGTAACTGTTAACTTCTTCTAATTCATCATAATCAATCTTTATTTTCATATTTTGAGCAAATCGATTAAACATTACTTTAGTCTTTTTAACATTTATCTTTAGTCCTACTTTCATCTGATAATTCCTGCAACATTTCCTGCAGATCTGAAGCATTATTTGCAAAAACAACTACATCATCTGCGAAATCTAAATGACTTAAATAATCACCATTTACTTTCACCCCTTTAGTTTCCCAATTTAATCCACAAAATACTTCATGCAGCACTGCTGTAAAAAGTTTTGGAGATATGGAGTCACCTTGTCTTACACCTTTTTCAATGTTGACTTTCCCAGTGTCATTATGTAATCTAATTGTTGCTGTTGCATTTTTATAAATATTCTTTAAAATATGACAATATCCTGGGTCTATATCTTGATGATCTAATGCTTTAATCACTGAAGAAATGTTTATAGAATCAAATGCCTTTTCATAATCTACAAATCCTAAGCATAATGGCAACTCATATTCATTTGTCCTTTCTATAACTTCTCTCAATACCTAAATATGATTTACTGTACTAAAACCACTTTTAAATCCAGCTTATTCTCTTGGTTGGTGGAAATCCAATGTTCTCTGTAGATGAGTAGTAATTATCTTGGTAAAAATTTTATATAAAACTGATAAAAGGCTGATAGGTCTGTAATTTCTAATATCTTCTTTATCACTTTTTTTAAATATTAATATTATTACTGCATTCTTCTAATCATCCGGTACATCTTTATCATTTAGACATTTGGTATATAACTTTGCTAAAAAAATTTCTATTTCTTCACCTGCTTCTTTTAATATATCAATTATAATTCCATCATTACCTGGAGCCTTTCCTTTCTTCATACATTTAATTGCATGTCTCACTTCTTCATTTAAAATTCTGGGCAATTTAGAAGATGTAATAGATATAGGAGGTACTTGTTCTTTATTGCTATATAATTCTTGATAAAAATCTTCTACCAATTTCATGATGTCATCTCTCCTTTTAGTAATAATTCCATCTTTTTTTCTTATTGCAGATATAAATTTCCTACCAATACCAAAATGTTGTTTTACATTCTTAAGACTTTTATTTTCTTCTACAGCTTTCGTTGCTAGTCCACAGTTATACTTTCTTATATCATTTTCAACTCTTTTCCTCACCATTTTACAAAATTCGAGATATTCAATTCTTTTTAATGCATCATTTTTGTATATCTTCATATTCCTTCTTTTCTTCATAAATCCTCTAGTCTCAGTAGAAATTTTATTGGTCAATTGCTGTTTCTTTCTACCAGCTATGTTTGTTGCAGTTTTCAAAAGTGTATCAGTTATTTTCATATTAATTTCATTCAAATCTGAATCATGTTCAAAATCTACTAATACTTGAAACCGATTTGTAAGTTCTAATTTAAATTCATTAGAATGTTTATGAAGATTAGGAATATCAACTGTAAATATTGTTTTTCTTAATAATTTTTGTCTCTCTAGTTTTACATTAACATGTATCTTACACCTTACTAATCGATGATCACTTCCTATGTTAAATTTATTAAGAACATTACAATCTTGAAATATGTATTTCCTGTTAGTCAAAATATAATCCAATTCTGCTGTACCTTCATTTGGATGCTTCCATGTCCATTTCCTTTTAACATTTTTCTCAAAAAAAGAATTCATAATATAAAGTTTTTCTTCTTCTGCAAACTCCACAAGTCTATGTCCTCTCTCATTTCTATTACCATGACCAAAATTACCCACAGCACTTTCATCTTTCATTTTTTTTACCAATTCTAGCATTAAAGTCTCCCATAACAATTTTAAAATGGTGTTTACTCTGATCAAAAGCCTTTTGTACATCCATATAAAAATCTTCTACTACTTCATCACTATGAGAACTTGTTGGGGCATAAACCTGAATTATCTGCATTTGGTATCTGCTATTAAGTTGTATAACTAATCTTGCCACTCTGTCCGATACACCATCAATCTCCACAATTTCGTTCTTCCACTTTTTATTTATAATGAATCCTACTCCACTTGTATTTCCAATATTTGTGCCTTTATAATAGAGTATATATCCACTTTTTAAATCAATTGTCTTTTCACCTTTTCTTCTAACTTCACAAAGTCCAATAATGTCCCATTTAATATAAGAGAGTTCTTCTTTTAATTCTTGCAATCTCCCTTCACTTGAAAGTGATCTGCAGTTGTAAGTACCTAAATAAAAAGTCATCAACTGGCAGCCTGGGTCCGCAATCAGGGGATTCTTAGCACCCTCCGCCTTCAGCCACCAACTGCTGCCTTGGTTGGTGACTTTACAGCCTCCTGGGAATAAGGGTCATGCTTTATTTTTGTCTGTCATAATTGTATATATGTATTGGGAAAATATTTATCCTTTACACAAACATTCATTCTGCCTTATCAGACACTGAGAAGAAAGACCATGGTGTTTCTTGATCTTAAACTCAGAGGTAAAAAGCCAATAAACTCACCACGCTGGCTAATGTGTGTTGGTGAGCAGCCCATCCATGTTCGTATACTATATGAATAATCACATAGTAATAACAGCTGCAACGACAAGAACGTATGGAGTGGACATTAGGAATTTGCCCTGCTCGGTTCCTTTAAGGTCTCCAAGAGGAATCAAAGGGTCTCCTTTCAATTAATAGCAAAACTCCTTTCTGCAGCCATATATATATATATTAGAATCTTAGTGACAAAGTTTTCCATTGTAAAATATTACTTATTTGAGTGTATGGTGAGCGATATTTTATATGCTTAATGTTTTCTCTGTTCCATGACTAATCTCTGAAAAATACACAGGCCGATCTTAGTAGTTTTCTTTAATCACCGGTCCTTTTTATTGTTGTTGTTTTATTTGTCATTAAACTTAATCAAACCTGGTTTGCATTTTCTGAAGACTACTGATCTTTTGGTTGGGAGTTTATCGAGTATATTGTTCTGTTTTTTTTTTGTGGTAGAGATTTTATTTTCTATAGTTCAGATTATGTAGCCCACAATCTTCCCTTTTTTTTGAGTGAGACTAACCTTAGCTGGTTTAAATATACCTAACCATGAGTGTTTTGCAGAATTATGACATTCTTAGTTTCGACATTTTTTTTCTGGGCTAAGAAAAGCTTGTCTGCGCTGTTTTGTTGGTTCCACATGCATCCATCTTTCTAAATCTCTATTACAAAATGGAATTGGTTTAAGTGAACTGCTAGCAGAAAGATATAAGTCCTTTTAATGTTCTAGGTATAAATGAACTTGTCTGCCTGGGTATTTAACATATTAATGCTCTTGTACACTCAATGATAAGGTATGATAAAAAAAACGAATATCAAGTTTCTATATTTATTTTGTCTTACGTTTAATAAATTTAAAAGTTCTTGTAATTATTTTGGCTGATGTTTGTCTCAGTGTTTTCTCAATTGTCTGAACAACATTAATGAGCTCTTGCTCTCCCTGGGTTTATTCTGGCACATTCATGTTCGTATATCCTGTCCACCCTTAAAATAAATGTCTTAATTCCGATTTTCAGACTAGTGGTGCCCTTGTGATCAGTGTATGCGAGGACTGAATCTTTTCATCTGGTACAATATATACATAGTATTTGGTTAATAAACTGACAGAAAATTCTGAAATTATTTGCACTATATGTTTTCTTCACTAATGTTCATAATGCTTATTGTAATTAATTAATTTAAAATATTTGTTTTAAATTTTGATATCAAGTCATGGAAAGTGTCAACATAAAACAATAAAAATCATTATAGCATCAGAAAAATAAACATTTATTTTCAAAAGTAAAAAGACCAGTCACCCCATTGAAAAGCAATTGCAAGAACACAAAATGATGATTAGAAGAGAGAAAACAGATGTGTCTAAGGCATCAGAACAAGTATGTGCCAACGGACGTATGTTCAATTGGGAAAATACAAAAATATTAAATAGAAAAAAAAAATTTAAAGAAATGCTCACATGACAATGGCAAAAAATCCTATCAGCCAACCTAATGTGAGTATACATAATGTATGGAAACCACTAATCAATTTTGCTCTTAGGAAAAAGTAGAGAAATCAGGAGGAACCTCATAGATAAGTATATAAAATTACTACAGACTGTTGCCTTTGGCAGGATGGATCAGTTGGTTAGAGCATTACCTTAAAATTCAAAACTCAAGAATCTAAGGATCCAGGTTCAAATTCCATGCTAATACTGTCACTGGTCAGGCCAGCAACACCTGAAGAAGAGGGGAGACTAATACTTCTCAAAACATTGTGCATATACTAACCTGTTTGATGTGATATTACTAACAGTTGAATGTATTTGGAATATTTAAATAAAGTTAAATTTTTCTAAAGACATTCAATACATATATTAGATGATGGAAATAGTCCAATATAAAAATACAACTAGAACACCGTCATCACAAACCTTCTGGAAAACACTAAAATTAGCAATGTATCAAGAGCAGATTTTTTTAGCATTATTTGATAATAAAAAAAATTATTAGTATTTTTTAAAATCATTTTATTGCATATCCGTTTTTTTATTTAAAAATTTGTTTCATATTTAATTAACTCTTTAGATAGAGTTTTTTGCATAACTTAATTAAAATACTGTTACTACAAAGTACTTTCATTTTACTTAATTTTAATCAACTTTGACTATCTTAAAATTATGTATATTAAGTTAAATAAATTGTCAATATTAATTCTTATCAGTAAATGAATCCATAAATAAGCAAGTATTTCTTATAAAAAAACAAAGGGTTGGAGTGCGGATGAAGCATGTCCATTAAAAGTATGAAGATTGGCTATCTTAATATATATCTGAGCACTTATTGCATATGTATGTGGAGATGATAATCTGGACCAACTGATGATTTCTGGTTTAGCACGAAATATGTATATTGGCGCTTATTTATCTTTTCGACATATATGGGCTCAAGTGTATCTGTGTTATGAGATGGAGTGGAGAGTGGTGGGTCATGTGAAAGTCTGTGCTCATATACCCTATATATTGCATATATTGATACAGGTATATAATAAGTCTGTATTTCAGTTAAAACAGAATACTAAAAAATTATCTTATAGCTCTATTAGCATAATAATTTTTATTTCCCAAGTCCATCTATGAGAAAATTCCTGTTTCTATTTTGTGCTTGTTATTAAGTAAATATTTTTATTTATTTATAAATATTATATGTCCACATGTAAATAAATAATTCACTTAATGATGTAGTGGAAATTATACTACAAAAATATTATTCATTAAATGAATAATCTCTAGTTTAATGAATGAATAATAAAAAGTTTAATATACTTCCATTAAGTGGTATGTGCCGTAGTTATGAGGGCAGTATGTTTGACTCATTAATTAGCCTATAGTAATTGGCTATCTATATATACTGTACAATGATAAAGGTATGTATAAGAGATTGTGATCTGGGCCAATGATGAGTGCTAGTTCAAAACAAATGTGCATCTTGGGGATCATACATCTTTTTCACATATCTTTGGTCACATGTTTATGACTACAGCACCTCTGCAAGGTGTTAAAAGTGAATAGAAACCAGTCCCTACCTTATGTGAGAGTGGAGTAGTGGAAGTGAACGACTAATAACAATTATTAAATAATTTACTTATTCGTAAATAAATCAGAAAAGACATGAATAAATTATTTCATATATTGACTTATGCAAAGAATCATAGTTTTTTTTTAAAAACTAATTTGAGGGAAGATACTGTAATGTTATCTTATAATTTGATTCCTGCATAAAAATTCCCAATTTGAAATAACTTGTAAATAGAACTTTTTTTGTCAAGCGTTGTTGGCCGAGAAGTCAGCGCAGCTGCCTTGCAAGCAAGCAGTTGGTTGCAGTCGGTTGTTGCGGGTTCGCCTCCCGGCCGATGCTATGACATATGGAAGAAAAAAAAAGACTATAGTTGGTGGCCGAATGGTTAGCACAGCTGCCTTACAAGCAGTTGTCCCGAGTTCGCTTCCTGTCCGACGCTTTGACACATGAAAAAAAAAAAAAAGTCTTTATTACAAATTCGTATAATGAATTTATTTTATAAAATCTTACCTCATGTTAATCTCTGAAAATAATTTTTTGAAATACCTCTTAGTAATCAGTGAATTAAAGATGCAATTATAAATTATAGAAGTATTTTACATTTTTGAGTGCGGATGAGAAAGGTTGATTAAATGTCACTAGTTCGTGTTATTAAAAATACTTTTACAAACGATAAAAGCATTTGCGATTGTGTGTGTGTGCGTGTGATGAAATGAACTTTTCCTTTTAATTTTTGTTTTATAAAGCATTAGCAGTTTCCAAATAATCCTGCAATCTTTACTAAATTAGAAATGTTTTACTGATCCATTTAACATGCATTAATATTTTTTATCTTCAAAGAAAATATTTCAAAGGAAAAAAGAAACAGAAATTGGATTTTTTATTTATTTTTTAGCATTCAAAATGCTGAATAGTTATTATAAATATTGCTTTTTAAAATTTCAGTGATTATTTTACATTAAAATGAATGACTTTGCCTTTTAAAAAATAAAAAAGTAATAAATCTAAAAATAATAGCATTTATATATATATATTCTCTACTGCCTTTATTTTTAGATCTCTTTTTTATTATTACAACTAAACTAGATTTTTTTAATAATGAAATTATAGGGCGAGGAGTTTCTATTTTATTTTAGAATGACGTAAAAATCCTATTCTTCGTTTTTTTAATTTTTACATCTACATATACATAAACTATTTTTAAGATCAATCAAAACTTTTAATATCACATATGTTAAGTTCTCTGAGGAAAGTAAGTAGAGTAATTTGGCATCAGAGTGCTGCAAACAAAGCCTACTTTGCCATTGCTCGACCGGCTTAAATTTTAACGCAGTTTAGTCTAGCATATCAATTTTAGAGCTAAATCAAAAGTTCTAAGCAATGAGCAAATATAGGATAACAGATTCTCCTTTAAAACTATGTATGATTACTGGTTTAATATAAATTTAGAAAAGTTCTGATTCATAACTTTCAGTGCCATCTTATATTGCTGACTCACCTGATCACACACATGTTGAAGAGATAAATAATCACCAACTGATGAGTGTTGGTGTAGCGCAAAATACGCATATTGGTGATTATTTATCTTTTCAACATGTGTGATCAGGTGGGTCAGCAATATAAGATGGCGCTGATAGTTGTGGGTCGTGTGAAAGTCTGAGTTCGAATCCTGCATATGTTACATATATAAATGCTGGTTTAAGCCTGTACAATGTATTAAAGGTTCTGATTGAAAAATAAAAATAATATACTTTAAAAACTATAATTATTCTTATTAATGTTGGAAATGTATCCACAGCCCTTTTTTAAAAATTAATGAGTGAGTATCGATAATCTTGAAAATTTGACATTTTTAATATCTTCTATAAAATTTAGCTTTCCAAAAAAAAAAAGATAACATTTTAAAAAATCAATGACTTAATTTTAAATTTAAAACATACAGATCAAGTAAAAATGTGTTTGTATACAATATTTTTTATTACTTTATTATAATTTAATTCTTTAAGTAAAATAAAAAATTGAAAAGAATTAAATTTTATTTTTACTAAAAAAAAAGAAACACAAAAAGCATATCAGTATATATATAAGCTTGTCCATTAAAGTTTGGATATTTGCTATCTTAATATAAACCAAGCACTGATTATATATATATGAATGGGAAATGATGATCTGGACCAACTGATGATTGTTGGTTCAGCAAGAAATATGTATATTGGAGATCTTTTTTTTTCACATATGTGTGGTCATATGTACCGGTTGTATGAGATGGAATGTGTAGCTGAATGGAGCTTGAAAGTCTGTGTTCAAATCCCCTATAATTACATATAAACTACAAGCATATAAATTAAATTTGTATACAAACATTACAGATTCAACCTGTATCCGACTCACCCTTCTTCTGTGTATTTAAATGGACAAGATCCTATTCTTACGGAGTCAGAATGACTTAAAATCCCTATAATTACATATATATTAAATAGTTAAATTAAGTGAAACTACAAATTAACGTTTGTTTTTTAATTTTCTTTTTTTGTTAATTGTTGAATCTAATTTTTGTATTTCTCTGGTTCTATTGCTATTAGATAAATTGGATATTCTTCAGCAAAGATGTTTTGAAAATAATTTCTATTAATTTTAATTTCCAAAATGATATCAATTTAATAATAATAGTTTGGTTTATTATTTTAAGTTACATTGGCTCTTTATTTAATCGTCTTTGGGATAGTCTAATCCATATTAGGGGCTCTAAGTCTAATCTTAAATGATGCAAAAAAAAAAAAAAAAACATTTTTTTCTCATGTGTCATAGCATCGGCCGGGAAGCGAACCCACTAACCCGTGACAACTGCTCGTAAGGCAGCTGTGCTGACCTCTCGACCACCAATGCTTGACAATTTTTTTTCTATTCTTAATTGTCTTTTTAAGCACATAATAGTTACTTATCTGTATTTAGTCCACTATTTTATCCATTGCATATTTATGTATTCCTTGATATTTTTTTTCCATGTGTCAAAGCATCAGCCGGGAAGCGAACCCGTGAACCTGGGACAACTGTTTGTAAGATGGCTGTGCTGACCATTCGACCACCAACGCTTGACTATTCCTCGATTTTCTAGTCAAGTGTTGTTCAAATTCCAAAATAGTAAAGCAGTTTATTCTATTGATCAAATTAATTTTTTTCCATTCATTTGAGAAATGTACCGGAATTTTTCTTTCATCAGTGAACTCTTTTTTTGATATAATGACTTTTTTCACAGAAATCATTTTCTCTGATAGTACAAAATATTATTAATATTTTTATTTTTACATGTTAAATTAAACCTTTTTAAAAAAACCCAATTCCTTTTGATTTATCTAATCAGAGGATTGCTGAAATGACAAAGCAAAATCTTTATGTATTTAGCAAGTGTATTTAGATTAGTAAAACATATATATATATTTCTCATATGTCATAGCATCGGCCGGGAGGTAAACCCACAACCGTCTGCAACCAACTACTTGCTTGCAAGGCAGCTGCGCTGACCTCTCGGCTAACAACGCTTGACGTAAAAACATATATTCTTATGAAATTTAAATGCAACAAACAGAAAACAAATCATTATGATCATGGTAACCATTTTCAACCATTATCAGTCCACTGCAGGATGGAGATCTCTCCGAGTTCAACTCATCTTCTCTGAACTCTAGTCTCTTTTCTCCACATCCCACCAGTGCACTTCCTTTTTCATTCATCCATCTCACACATGCTCTCTTTTGAGGTCTTTGACAATATCTTGGAATCCGGTTTAAGATTTCAACTGTCCATCTATTATTATCTCATCTAGCAATATATTCAACTCAACTCCACCTCGTTTAGAACTTTCAACGACATCAGTAACACCTGTTCATTTTCTAACCCATGTATTGTTTTTGATCTCTTCTTGCTACTCCTAATACATCTCTCCATAGTTTGTTGAGTAATCTGAAGTCTCTGAATAAATAATTGCAAAAATTAAAACTAAAAAAAGAAAATTAATTTTTGTTTAAAGAGATATACATTTATTAATTTGTTGATCATTCAATTATAATTTTAAAAAGAAAAAAAAAATCAAAAGAAGAAATAAGAAGCAATTATAGGCATCTTAAAAACAAACAGAACAGGAGAACAAGAATCGTGTTTTCTAATTATAAAAAATAGTTAAGAATGCTATTTGTCTTGAGTTTGCACTGATGTCATTTTACTTGCAGCTCCATAATGGACTAATTTCATCTAGTCGAAATGTTAAATGTTTTTAGAAACAAATCAAACTTTATTTATACCTTTCTAAACATAGCAACTAAATGCAACATTAAATCATCCAACTTTATAGTGAACTTGATATGGATGTTGGATATAATGTACAGAAGAATCTTGAAACTGCCAATATAAGTTAATCCAATAACCCAAGTATTAAAAAATAGTAATTTTCCTCAGAATTCCTTTTCTTAAACATCAAAATTGCACTGGATGATTAAGATCATGAATGTGGTTATATATAAAAAAATAAAGTGTCTGTATCAGATCATCTTAATTATGTACTATATAGGCATTTGTATATATGTTGTTATACATTATAGTTATACCATATGGTGGAATTTAAGTGTTCCCATGTAAATATATATATATTGAAGTGATATTTATATATCTTTTATATAAATAAGTTGAAAAATTCAAAGGATTTTTTAAATTAAAGGTTTTCACCAATTTTTAATAAGCAGAAATTATATATATATAAGTATGTGCACAAATAAATGTTTATGACATTATTTTAAACTTATTTCGAAAACAATTTAAAACAAAATATTTCTTTTATTAACATTTGTAAAGGTATTTCATAATTTGGTAGGTGGAAATGACATTATTGTATAAAATGTAATTAAATTCTAGATAAAAGGATCAACTAATTAAGGAGATAAATATCTGATGCAATTTAGTCAAAACATTGTCTCTTATTTTGGTATAATTCCTTTCAAAGTTAATTTTTATAAATGCTGTAATTGGACAGATAAACCATGGGCTGTAATGAAGTTTAGGAGTTATCTACCACCAATAGATAAATAGATTGAAATGACCCTTGATCGAAACTGATTCTTCTGATAAGACACCTCAGTGAACTATAAATAAGGGTTATAGCTCATTATGTTTTAATTGTTTTATACTGATTTTGCTCCAATGGATTATTACACTATCATTGTGCTTATTATTGTGCTTTGTGTTAAAATATCATGGAAGAGTAGAGCAGCCATTATCTGCTTCACTCTGATTAAGTTGGCCAGGTGCAAAACATAAAGTCCATTGTAAAATATAGAGAAGCCATCAAATAATGTGGACCCATCTTAAGCAGCATTATATCCAGTTCATACGTAAACTATATTTTGCCTAAACTTCAAAAGGGTATGCTTTGTGTTAAAATATCATGGAAGAATAGAGAAGCCATTATCTGCTCCACTCTGGTTAAGCTGGCCAGGTGAAAGCTGAAAGTCCATTGTAAAATATAGAGAAGCCATCAAATAATGTGGACCCATCTTAACCGATTAACTGATTATTGCAAAAAGACTCCGTAGCAAAAAAAATTTTGGACATAGCATGCACCATCTCTTGGTCAATTTTGGTCGCAATTTCTTCACTTTAGGCTTATTTGATAGGTAATTCAAATTGTAATATTGTAGTTCTAAAAATGTCCGCATATAGCGTTATATTTTTTAAAAAAATCAATTTTATTTACATGACTATTGGTCCATAGGTGTACCTTTGTCACTGATTGGTTACTTACCAAAACTGAAAATGTCTTCTAGGCATGTTTCTAAATGACAGATTCAGAAACGAAAATGATTTCTTCCACATTCGTAATTGATTATGATGTAAATAATTATATTTATTGTACATTTTTATGTTCACAAATAAGATAATATAGTGCTCTATCAAAATATATAAAGTTTGACTCAGAAAATTTTAAATATTACAACAAAAACACATTTGGAGAAAAACAAAAACCAATTATCACTCGAGACCGTAGGCGTGTTTCTAAATGACAGATTCAGAAACAAAAACGAATTCGTACACATTCACGTTCGCAATTGATTATGATGTAAATAATTACATTTATTGTAAATTTTTATGTTCACAAATAACATAATATAGTGCTCTATCAAAATATAAAATTTGATTCCAAAAATGTTATATTACAAGAAAAATAAGCGTGGACAAAATCATCTTTCTGCAAGTCTTTCTTCACACTAATGATTGCACAATGATAACGCTCAGTGAACGGCTCAAAATAATAATGATTTATGTGTTCGTTAAATTAATTGATTTTGTAGTAAATAATTACATCTATTGTCATTTTATACATTCATAAATAAGATTTGATGTTACTTTATGGAAATATAAAGTTTGATTTGGAAAATTTTAAATTTTACAAGAAAAATAAGCAAGCTGGAAATAAAAAGAAAATTACTTGACAGCTGTTAATCTGAATAATGACACAATCATTGGTTGAGTTATAATTCTTTTGTTTTACTGCTAGCTATTTTTTACACATTTTTCTTATATTTTTCTACAGTTATTAACAATATTTTTAATTTTTCATTATATTTAACCAATTTGAATCTAAAATTATTCAATTTTTAGAAGCTGAATTAAAAAAATTCTGTGTATTTTAGATTAATATTTTAACAATAGAAACCGGCTGGAAATGAAACGGACGAATCATATTGTTCTCAGATTTAAGTAGTGGATCAATACAAAATTAGACAAAGATTACAAATTTAAAAGAATCAGTTAAAGGGTTAAGGAGCATTTTGTCCAGTTCATATGTGAACTAAATTTTGCCTAAACTTCAAAAATGTCTGTTGCTTTAGGGCAAAACTAGCTGTCCATCAACAGAGAAAACACTGTCCAATGCTGCCCATTGAATAAGAAAGCAAATTTATATTAAAGAAGACTACTGCAGTAATGAAGACCAATATGATAGAAGCTTCATAGGAGACCACCCAACATAGCTGTACAGAATGAGTCTGCTAAAAGTCTCTCAATACCTGAATTCAGATCTTGAACACTTATGATGAATAGGATAATGTGTATGAACTTTAAATATATATTATTATGACTGGATATTATTATTAGATATTTTATCTCCTACCTTTATTTTATACTGAAAATATTTTATAAATTATTATGATTGATCTTATGTAAAATTAGATCTATTTATAAATTAGTATGACAAGAGATTGCTATTTTTTTATTAGTTATGCCACAGTTCAGGTGGTGTAAATCTATGAAAAATATTTTTATAAAGTAATTAGTTTATTATTGAAAACTTGGCCATGTTTTTAAAACCCTTGTTAGTATTTTAAAACCAGAAGTAAGAATGGTTATCATTTCCACTAGCCTTAAATTGTAAAAATAAGTTTAACCATTAACCTTTTCCTCATCAAAAATTCCACTTGATTGAGTGAGGTAAAACTCTAAACTTTTGATTGGTCAATTACAGAATTATCCATAAAAATATATTCATCTTTTAATATTATATTCATTTTAGTTTCATTAGTAAAAAGCAAATTAACCTTTTAACCGCTAATTATATTATTGGTTGTATGAGGTAAAAATCAAATCTTTTAATTGGCCAACTCACAAACTGAAGACAAAGCCTATTGTTAAAACATATTCGCCTATAATATTAAATTCAACTCAGATACGTTTATAAAAAGTATATTACTATTTTTTCAGGTTATGAAAAGAACGAAAGTTCTTTCAAAAATAAATTGCTATTTATTTATTCTAAAATATTCAATTTCAGCAACATAAAAGCTGTAATATAAACAAAAAGATCGACTTTTACATTATAGAAAAGTAAATATTTCTTTTAAATATTTCTTTAATATTTTTACTAAAATCTTCAATATTTTTCGAAAATAATTTTGTTTTTTTATTATTCTCTCTGAATATCATTTGTAATTACTGAATATATACTTAATATTCTTTAAAATTATATTCGAAATGAAAATCTCAGCATTTTTCTTTATTTTCTTTGATCAGGCGGTTTCTTTGTTCTTTCCAGCCAATCAGAATGTCTTTTTCGGCTGAGAGCATGCTAAGAACCAATCAAAACTCATGTACTTTCTTTGTTTAGGTTTAAATGCATTTTTTTTTACTTGTAAAATAAATCGGAAGAGGTCACCATCTTACAGAACTTTTAAAAATCTATTCAATACCTGTAAAACGAATATTTTAGCATAAGAACTAGCAGAGTTAGAGTGACGTCAGATGTCTTAGAGGAGCTTCGTAAGAAACAGTCTTTTGGTTAATAATTTGTCAGAATATGAAAGTGAATGAAAGTTTTTTCATAAATAAATTTCTATTTATAATTATAAAAATATTTTATAGCAGAGAACCTAAAAAGAGTATTTGTAACCTATTAGAAAATGTTGGGTACATCATTGATTTTCTTTCTTCATTTATGTTCATGTAAAAAAAGTAAATAATTTTTACTAAAATCTTACCTATTTTTCTAAAATAATTTTATTTTCAGCATATTTTATCAAAATAATTTATAATATGTACAAAAATACTAAAAAATACTCTAAAACATTCATTTTCATTTTCAAAATCAAGCAAAGAATTTGGAGCTGTGAAAATTGTTGATAAGCACTCTCTTTTGTTCAATATGAGCAACAACCAATAGCATCTAGGAAAGTCTGCCTTCTCTCATTGTTAAAACTTTAAATTTAAATATTATTGATGTTTTACTTGTAAAATAATTCTAAAGAGGGCAACATCCTGCAGTACTTTTTAAGCTTTAAATTGAGACAAATTCGCTACAATAATGTAAAAATTACTTGTTTTATAGCCAATTTGATTATAACTGACAAGACTGGCAGAAAGTTAACATGAATAGTATAGATTAATGACCTCAGGGTAGAATAAAAAAGCTGCATGGACAGATTAAATAAATTACATAAGACACTTTGTTTTAATAGTTATAAAAGTTCATAGTTTTAAGCAAAATACCTCCAGGTTTGGGAATAGGCAAGCATGGAAAGGATAATTGATTGTATTAACTTTACTTGAGCTGATGTTCATTTATATACTTTTTTGTGTGATACTGTTTGCATCTTCTGATCACTTGTACTTAGCACCCTTATTGTGAACAGTGGTAGAAGTTCCTACCATATATCATATGCTTCATTTATATATATTTTCTTTGGGTGATACCATTTGCATTTGCTGGTCACTCACAGCACCCTTACTTTGAGCAATAGTATGTGGTAGTTGCACATTATTACCATATATCATATGCTTTGCATAATATATTCTTAATTCATAAATGAGTGTAATGCATATGCTATTTCCTGGTTTTTACACTTACATAGTGTTTAGTTACTTACCAGAATTACAGCCTGAAATGATTGGTCATACTCAATGAATTCTAGCATATTCCAAATCTGTAAGTTTTTAAAGTCTTAAAACCATATTGTGATCAATTGAATTAGTAAGTTAGTCTGGGCAATGAATTTACATCTATCCAAACATGATTAAGTAACATTATATTGTATATTGCATGTGCATAAAATATAATAATAGAATCAATAAACTTCTAACCATATTAATTTCTATTCAAACCAAGGAAGGCAATTAAAGAAAATAATGTCATCATTCTAAATTTAATTCCAGGTCAAAAGAACTAATAGACTTATCTTTCCTATGGATGGCTGTCAATTATGATATTGTTTGTCTTGTAATAATGTACATATGTAAATAAATTCTAATGTCTCATTATTTTTAGCATTTGTTATTATTTGCAATCAATAAATTAAAATATAATAGTTTCTTGCATTCAGCTGATCTTAGCAAGCTACAAAAGAAAAGTTTTAATCATGTGATGTTGGAATGTGGAGCTCCCATGAAAATAACCCATGGGTGATTTTTGTGTGAACTGTATATTTTTGACCATTACAATATTTAAGGAAAATTAATTAGTAAATGTGATCACCACTATATAAATGAAGTTAAATCTACACTTGGATAGGTTTGCTATTGTTTTCTTTCAACCTGCATAATCACTCTGATTGGTTTCTGCATATCACTACTTTTTGACTGTGAATTTATTTACATTTATGTAGTAATGACCCCATTTACTAATTAATTTCTATCTATATATAACTGTTAAAATATTAAATTTAAATCTATATATATGATGAATTAAATATTTCCATGAATTGTTATTATAATAAATAGAAGAAATAAAAAGATTATGTCCATGTAAACAGAGATAAACTTTAATCTTTGATGTTGCCAAGAAATGGTCACTTACTACTAATTGACAATCCCTGAGGTTAAATCAGTTTTCTTATTTACCTATACAAACAGCAACAAAAGAGCTATTATAGGTAAATGAGAAAACTGGTTTACCTTCAGGGCTGTCAAATAGTAATTGATCATATCTTGGCAACATTAAATATTAAAGTGTACCTTTGTTTACATAAATATGATCTCATTTCTATTCTTTATTATATATATTCAGACTCTTATTTTAAGTCATAAGGTTTGGAATAAATCTTGATTTGAGGAAGCTATAATAGGTGTGTTGTAAAGTTGAAAAGCCCAATGCTTTGATTGGCCATGAATGTATTGCTTAATTTCTATGATAAAGCTAGTGTTGTCTTTGTTATTTATTTATAAATTTTTGTTATCCTAAACATTGGTATTAATATTTTATATATAAAATGCAAAAAGTAATTAAATATATATTGTGTCTATCAAAGGATTAATTTATAAATATAGAATGCTTTTTCTAGTGTGTATTTGTAATTAAGAGAGTATTTAAGTTAAGTGATCCAAATAAATTATTTTTCATATAATGGTTAATTAGTAATAACTATATATATATAACTAATATTTAAATTATATTGATAAAAATTGGAACATCTAAACAAAATATCTTTGAAAAAAATAATTTTAGAAATAAATTATTTTTTCTTAATTGTGCAGATTATACTTTTTTAAAATTATGGTAGCTGCAATTAATAATTAATAGGAGAATTGACTAACGTGGAATAGTAAAAAATATTTTTTGCTTTAACACATGAGAGGTCATATTGACCTTAGGTCAACATGGGTGTAACAATAATCTCAGCCTCAGGGTGGCCTTTGAGCATTTCATCATCAGATTTTCAATTGGATGGACGGTTGAAGAGTTGGAGTGAGGAGTAGATTGAAGCCTGTCCATTAAAGTATGAAGATTGTCTATCTTAATATATATCTGAGCACTTATTGCATATATGTGTAGAAATGATAATCTGGACCAACTGATGATTGCTGGTTTAGCATGAAATACGTATATTGATGGTTATTTATCTTTTCAACATATATGTGTTCAAGAGTAACAGTGTTATGAGATAGGATGGAGAGTGGTGGGGCATGTGAAAGTCTGTGCTCATGTATACATATATAGACACATATATAATAAGCCTGTGTGTTTCAGTTTTTAACTCATTAGCAAACTATCATTAGAAAACTATCACTAGAAAACTATTTTTTATTGTACAATCAGTGTTTATATTTACTTTAAATTTTATTAGTAAAAATATAATTTTTAAAATAATATACCACTTTTAAAGTGTTTCAAATATGCTAATATTATTTTATTCCAACTATGATTATTTACAAAAAATGAGCTTTAATATAATACATCAATAATTTATTTATTTTTACTAAATTGCACTATTTTTTCACAGTTTTTTAAGTTAATATTTATTAATAATTAAAATTCAGTTCTTTTATTATTACTATTAAATGTTTTTCAATCTTTGGAAGTTTTTTTTAAATACGCAGAAATTATTTTTCTAGAATAAATGTGTTATCAAATATAGTGTACATGTTATAACAGTTTTTAATGAATCTATTTAAATTTACATGGACAGATGAATTGTTCGAAGATTGAGAAGATTGAAGCCTGTCCATTAAAGTTTAAGGAATTGCTATCTTAATATAAACTGAGTACTGATTTTGTATATGTATGAAAGATCATAATCTGGCCAACTGATGAGTGCTGGTTCTGCATGAAATATGTATATCAGGCATCATTTGTTTTTGTCACATGTGGGTGGTCATGTGTATCAGTTGTTTGAGATAGAGTGGGGGATGAATATAGAATGAAAATCCTAATCTCAAATCCTGTTATTTATTTAGTCTTTTTGCAGAATTAAGAAACTATTAATTCAGTTTTGTAAGTGATCTTTTATTTTTGCTAAATTATTCATAAGAATAATAATATATTTATTTTGAATTCCAGCTGGTTAGCTACTTCAGCTTCAAGCTGCCACATTGAATTTTTTTATAAGGTCTCTTATCTGATTAAAGTTTGGAAAATGTTTGAATTTAAACTTGGATTTTTATGTTAGATAACTTGCCCATAACCAATCAGTTTTTGGCCAATAAATGAGTACTTAGCTATTGTCTAAAGCAGGGATGGCCAAACTTTTAGACATTGGCAGTGACATTTTCGGTGAACGTGTACCTAAGAGTGACTACACTTTTTTCAGGGCAACCAGAAAAAAAAATGTTATTTTTGCCAGAACAAAAACTGGAACAGAAAAAAATAATGGTTCAAAGCCCTGGTTTGTTTTAGAATGTACTTACAAATTGGTGTTTTTTTTTAATAAGGGCTTTTTAGGTACTCACAAATATTGGTGACGTTTTTAGAAGATACTGATGAATTTATTTTTTTATAAGATACGAATTGTCAAAGATATTTTACTATGACTACTATTAAATTACCTCAGCTCCCTCTAGTATTATAATTTGTCCATGTTGCTTTATAAAATATTTATTAAATTGCAATTATTAAATTACTATACGAAATGTTTTAAAAAGTTCACAACATTTTGTTTTAAAATTAGTTCATCAAAATCCTTGTTTCTTCAGGACAAGTTATTTTCCTTTCTTCTTGGAAAAGTGGCAATTAAGTATTTTTCAGAATTTTAGCTCTAGCATTACACAAAAATAATTTAATTCTTTTCAGCTTTTTCCAACCTGAGTTTATTTTTGAGATCGACAATAGCAACAGGTGTTATTTTAAATTTGACTATTTTTAAATGAGAATAATTTTGAATTTTTCCCTTTTCTATTTTTTATATTCAAATAAGCTCTAAATTTATCACTATAATTTGTCAATGTTCACATCAGCTTCATGATCGACTTCCAGAAACCTTGAGTTCCACTGGTCGACCACGATCTAAAGGGTGAGTGCCAATGCACATATTGTAAAAAATATGTAAGATTCTGCTGCATTCACCACCAGTATAAAAGGTGTTATATTCCCATTGGCACCTAGTCCATTGTTCACCTTTACCTTAGGACAGTAAAATTTATATATGACAGAATGTATATAAACATAGACTTTCAAGCTCTTTACAGTTGTGCACTCCATCTTATACAATTGAAACACTTGACCATATGCATCCCTCTACTTACACTAAGTTTAGTATGGACAATATACTTATATTTGAATATGACAGTATATATGTATATTTTATTTATTTTCTTATTAATGTAATTTTTAATGATAAGTAATCGATGAATTATGCAAAAATATCAAATGTTTAATTGGAATGCTAATTTAGTAACTTAGAACTTTTGGCCCCTATGAAAAATTAGACTCTTTTTTTAATATTTATAATATGTAAATTAATACTTTTTTGTACTTATATAAAACAAAAGACTCAATTTCCCTCCTGACATTAAGAAGCACCTGATAAACAAGGTATTATTACATCGTACCATCTTGTATTAAATATTATTTATAATATTAAAGCAACAATAATATATATAGTTTAAAGTGATGTTTCTGTCTAATGCGTAACTTAGCAAAAAAGTATTAAATCATTTCTAACATTTCAGAACTCATTGCTAGTAATTAATTGAAACATACAGGATTCTTAATTTGAAGTTATATTAGACGCATTTTTAAAAATAATAGATAGACAAAGAACTGGCAACATCTGTGGCAAATTTTGTTCTATTTTTATACATTCATTTTTTTTTTTTTAATACATAATTTAGTCTTGGATAAAACTCTCATTTATATTTATTTTTCTTTCGGTACAGAAAGAGTTAGTGGGGAAAAAAAATGACTTAAAATTTTAACGTTTATTAAAAGAAAAAAGAAAAAATTAATTAAAAGTAATTGGGATATCTAATACTTTTTTTTTACTATTTTATTATTACTAAAAGTGTTAATTTCTCATTGGAGGCTGTTTAGTAACCTTTATTTATTTATTTTTTTATAATTTAGTTTGAAATTTTTTATCCATTACTATAAACTTAATGGTATTTTTCACTTGTTTCTTTTGTACTCGAATAGAAAAAAAAAAATCTTATTACAAAAAATAAAAGAAAAGAACATACGCATTTTGTTTTATCCAATGAGAGTATAAGAAATGTTATTTAATCTTAGCTTTTCCTTTTTTGCATTGCCTTAATTAATTAATTCGTTTTTTATAACAATTCTTTATTTTTAGTACAATGCTTACATATCACCCATCTAACAACAGTTTCGATTGCCCCTGCAATCTTCTTCAAAACTATAAAATATATATATACATACACACACATATATATATAAATTATATAAAAAAATACAAATTATACAAAAAATACACATCCCCTTAAATACATGAATACATATAAAAACAAATAAATAAACTCCTCAAACATTTTAATTTTAATCTATAATCTTTTCCTATTCTTTTATTAAAATTCTATTCTTTAATTCTTTTAAAAAAAAATCCTATACATTTTATATATACTTATTTTTTTAATTATTATTTTTTTTATTTCCCATGGGGAAATATAAAAAAGGAAAAGATTACAGTTTAAAATTAAAATGTTTGAGGAGTTTATTTATTTGTTTTTATATGTATTCATGCATTTAAAGGGATATATAAGTATATGTTTGTATATTTTTATGAATATATATATGTATGTGTATTTTTTATATAATTTGTATTTTTTTATATAATTTGTATATTTATGTGTATGTATATATATTATAATTCTGAAGAAGATTGCAGAGGCAATCGAAACTGTTGTTAGATGGGCGATATGTAAGCATTGTACTAAAAATAAAGAATTGTTATAAAAAACGGATTTATAAGAAATGTTATTATTTTTTTATACTTTTATCTCAGAAGATTCATCAATTTTTTATTTTTTGACTATATTTTTTTTTTAAAAGGGGGGAGGGTAGAGAACAACACCTTTTAATTAGTGGACTGCAAGATAAAAAAAACTACCAATAGCCATCATAGAGGGGATGAAAAGATTTACTTACCTAGTGAGTGCTAGATAATAATGATTTGAGCAGTTTTTCCACATTATATTTTATTGGAAAAAATAATTAGATACTCGAAAGAAAAATTCTGAACCTAATTTAAATCTTTCTTTAAGCTACAGTTGTAATTATAAATTTATTTAATGCACATTACTAAGGCAATAAACCTAAAGCAAGTGTTGTTGAAAATGTGAAGGTAGGGACCTCTACAGGTCTTAACCACAAGCTTTTCTTCCAATGCGTATGCTTGTGGTTAAGACCTGTAGAGGTTGCTACCTTCGCATTTTCAACCACCCATGCTTTAGGTTTATTGCCTTAGTAAATATTTAAGCTATAGTGTACTCAGCCTATAATTTATGCTTTTTAATATCAAAGGATTTTGGCAATGAAATGACAGAGTCTGGAACTCAGGATCTATGAATTACTGGTCCACTTCATCACTAGTAGTACTTGAATTCATGAGCAATAAGTCTTTTGAAATCCAAGAGTGTAAATTCTGAGACATTTTATATTTTTAAAAGAGCATTAACATTTAAATGGGTAATTATAGAATATATACAATTTGACGTTTTCAGCTTTCTACAGTATTATAACTAAGAGCAGTTCTTTTTACTTTAATCTGAAGCCATCTCTGGTAAATTTAAGTTATTAGCAGTTATCAGATTATAATACAATTTCATTTCCACCACTAAGTCAAGTTCTGCCAGTTTTCTTTTATCAATAAGGACTTGAAATTAAAAGATAAAAATCATCACAGTTATCCATCTGAAAAATAAAGTTTTGAACTCAAACCAAATTCAGGCATAGTTTTGGAATTGGGTCAGTGACTATATTAATTAGTTTGATTCAGAATCTTAGAATTAAAAGCGATTATCCGGTGTATAATTTCTTTGATTTCAGTTTAGATTCCTAAGTTTTCATTAATAAAAAGCCTGGCATGGTCTAAAGCAGTGTAGAATATCTGACCCTAGAGATCAAAGCTCATAGGTGCAACTTTAATTCTGTCAACTCCAATGGATAATTTTTTTTATAAATTTCCAAGCAGTAATTTATTAATTTACATATGTTAATGTAATAAGTAAATACAAGTATAGTGTATTTTCTTAACCAAGATGTAATTAAAGGGGGTTTGAATACAGACTTTCCAATTTACCTCAGTCATCCATTTTATCTTATATAAACAATACATATGACCACATACATGAGGAAAAAAAGCACTAATTATAAATATGTGCAGAAAATGATGCTGGTTCAGCACAAAATACTTACATTGGAGATCATTTGTCTTTGTTACATATGTGTGGTCATGTGTATCATTTATATAAGTTAGAGTGGCTGACTGAGAGGAGTTTGAAAATCTGGGTTCAAATCTCCTTTAATTGTATATATATTAAATCAGAGGTAAAGAACCAGTCTAAAGACGGAGATTAACTGGTATGCACTAATAACTAGTATAAGACAGATTAAACATGAGTAGAGAAAACAAACTCTTATACATTATTAGAAGTTAGGTCTTATTAAAAAATTTAGGATACAATAAAAATCATTTTAATTTACTATTAAACTTGATAAAAATGTTAATATATTCTGTATTATCGTGTCAAATTTTTGAACACTAATTTTAAATTCTGCAAGAAAATCATGAATTTACAGTTATGGAATACAGGTATATTTATATTCATGAATTTTGATATACTACAGACATCTAATTCATCACCTTTATCTTCATATCAAAATATACATATAAAAAGAATAATCAGTAATTCAACAGATGGTTAGTCGTTTTCTCTCAAAGTACACTACTAAATAATATCATGAGTTACTTAGAAACGTATACAATTGGTTATATATATATATAAAATATTTGAATACAAGTATACTGCACTGAACTTAATGTAATTTAGAAGAGATTTGAACTCAGACTTTCAATCTCTTTATAGCCATCTACCTTTTTTTTTTGACCAATATACATGACCACATACATGTGAAAAGATAAATGATCTCCATATATATATTTTCTTCTGAATGAGCACTCATCAGTTGATCTAGATCATCATCTCCCACACACATATATAATCAGTGCTCAGGTTATGTTAAGATAGAAATATTCATACTTTAGTGGACAAACTTTAATCCTCTCCACCCTCCAACTCTTTAGCCATCCATAACATTAAAAATTTGATGATGCAATGCTCAAATCCCTTGTTGATGCCATTATTGTTGTCATGCTGATTCAGCATGAAATACCTTATTGGAGATCATTTATCTTTTTCACATGTATGTGTAAATATGAATCAGCTATATAAAATGAGGTGTAGGGAGCATGAAAATCTGAGTTCAAATCCTTTCTAAATTATTTTTTTTGTCAGACTGACTTAATGTCAACATGAGTATGACAACAATATTAGCAGCAATAAGGAGAGTGTTTCATCATCAGATTTTTGATATGGATGGCTGAAGAGTTGGAGGGTAAAGAAGATTGAAGCCTGTCCATTAAAGTATGAAGATTTGCTCCCTTAATATAAACTGAGCATATTGACTATTTATATATCTGTGGGGGAAGGTGATAATCTTGACCAATTGATAAGAGCTGGTTCAGCATGAAATACATTTATTAGAGATCATTAATCTTTTTCATGTGGTTGGATAGCTATAGGGAATTTGAAAGTTTGAGATCAAATCCATTAATATATATGTGTTACCTTTATTGTTAAAAGGATGTTGCCTTGACAACAATTTGAAATTGTTGATTATTAATGAGATCATCTAAATGTTGACTGTTTTTTAATGATTATATATATATAAATATGTGTGTGATATTTAAGTGAACAAGCAGTGTGCAATATATAATATAAAATAGGCATTAAACAATTAGTTAAATCAACTATTATTAAATATTACAAATAAAGTTTTTTAAATTTCCTAGCTGGAAAGATAATCAAAACTGTTTATCAATAAGAAAGGATTATGATAAAATAGCATTATCTAATGCCTACTGATTAGTCATGTTTAAAATTGTACCGGACCATACTCCCTGCAGATTTCTAATCCTAATCTTGCACTGAGCATGAAGTGATCAAGATTTAACAGGGAAAGAAATGGATATCAATTTAGCCAATTGTCTGTACTCATATATTGGTACTTCCAGCTAAACTGATAGAAAGAGTGAATTGACAGGACTCTGCCAGTTAAAAACACTCTTTAGTTGATATCTTACTGGAATGCCCAAATGTTTTGAAACCTATGGTAAGTACACACCTTTAAAAAGTCTATTTACAGATAGCCTTTGCACACCACTTCTAGAAAGGAACAAAAAAATGAATTTCCCTTTCCCTCCTAGAAGGGTGTGCAATACCATAAGTTTAGCAGAGCATGAGAATAAGATTTAACACCCCGGTAGAGCGATATCCTGTGTGGCTAGCTCAGTACTCTACATCTAGGGTCTTCACTGGGTAAGTTAATGGTTATTACAGATACGTGGTTGATAAGGAAAGAATACATTTTATCGAATAAGCAATAATTCGAAAACGAAACAAGTTTCATATTATAATTAAATATTTATTTAATCCCAAATACCCCCACCGTTTCATATTTAAAATGATATAAAAGTAAATAAATGAATTATCATCATAAACCGGTTATATATTTGATTGCTTTTAAATAGATAAATTTACAAATACAATTTAAATGAATACGAAAATAGATAAACATCAAAAGGTATTTACAATATTTTATAAGGAATGGAAGTGGTCTGAGCTTTTTTTACCCTGTAGAAATAAGTTATACTTGGTGTGATTTGATGTACAGATATTTTAAGATAAGAGATTTTCGGTTATACCGGCATACCCTTTTACTCAGGACTTTAAAACCTTTTTATTGATAGTAAATATAATAATAAAAATAAAAAAACCAACTCTGCATAAGTATATTTGCACTATGAAATATTTCACTACTTTCATATTTTTCAACATGTCAATAAGGTTGCATAGTTCAGATACCATATAGTACTCAACATGAGGTACTGTATCTATTTGCCTTTTGCAATAAATTCTTATACATGTATATACATGCAGCACAATTATACACTTACTACTATTCTAAATATAAAGTTATTAGAGGACTTGCTTACAGGGAATCTATAATAAATAAATTTCTTCTTGCATGCATCATGAGGTGCAGCAGTGACAAAAAAAATAATTTAAAAGAATATACAGATAAATATATTTTTAAATACTCAAACATGAGGTATCATATTTACCAAATATTTAAAGCGTATGTGCGCATATATACACATGTATATTTATGTATGACAATTTTCAGGAGTAATGGCAAGAGGGAAAACGAATAGCAACAAAAAGAATCTAATTGCAACTTCTGTTGAAAATACTAGAATTTGAAATAGAAAAATTGACTCAAAAAATTTAAGTAAAAGCTTTATCATTTCTGCCCGTAATAACCATAAATTCAATATACATATGTGAGAGACAACTCTCTCTTTTTTCTTAAATGATTAATAATAATAAAAATTAATAATATATTTAATCGGAAATATCAGAGTTAATTATTTCAATATTAATAAAAAATATTTGTAAAACAAAAGAAACTTATGTAGGCATCTTCATTTTCTCTGGACTGGGCTTGGCTCTGAGTGGCTTCAAGTCAACTGGCTGTGCGGTGAGGATTACATCTCATTCAGGCATAGGCAAGGTGGCATTTGTCATCATCATGTGCATCTGGACCTGGCGTGATCACATCTTGGCAGCTTGGGACAGAGAAAGGGTGGTGCACTGGCTGGTTGTCTATCCTACGGTCATGTTACTGGACTCTGGTAGATTGCTTCATATTTTCCTCTGTTTGTATATGATAATATTTTTTATTAAATGTTCATTTACCATCTTGACTGGTTCATTAAATCCTTAAGAAATCATTAGTTCTTAAAAGAACTGTATAATGGATTTCTTAAAAAATGTCAGCAGTAGTCTTGTCCATAAATTAATCTCTAAGTAGCTGGTTGATTGGAGAATTCTGAAACCATAGTAGTGAACTACTTGAATGCCAAAAAAAAAATCCCACTCATAAGAACCACTTCAGATATCCCCCCTGAGAAGTATGAATCAGCCAATCCTTTTAATTTATCTTATCATTTAGATTATAACATTTCTTACAATTTTTCTAATTAAATTTTACATTTTAGGGTTTGATATAATGACTTCCATCTTGAATAACCCAGACCACTTGCTTACAAAATCAATTCAAAAGAATTTTTAAAAAGATAACAGTTTAATTATAGCATTATCAAATATTTTGCTTTTGATCAGATTTTTGCAAAAGCAATTAACATTCTTTGCTTACAGAATAAAATTACAATCTTTAGAAAAGTAATTAAAAAAAAAGAAAAATATATTTACAAATATGTCGGAACAATTATTTTAATTATTTATTTTACGAATATGTTCCAACAACATGATCTATTTGTTTAATAAGTTTGCTTTTCTCTATTTGAATTTTTCAGAGAAAAGCAAAATACATAAGCTGATAAATATTGAAAATATACAAAACAATAAAAATAAAATACAAAAATTACATCAGTTAATTATATGTGTATATGTGTACAATATTTTAAATTTATGTGTGTGGTTATTCTAATGCTCAGATCCAACTTCCATTATTAATCTAGCACATTTATATATTTGTTGTGCTTAATACAGACTTTGTGCAAGGCCATTTGATAATGCCTGGTACACAATATTGCTGCAGAATTCATATTATACCACTAAACATCATATGATTGTCATTCTTGTGCTTACACAATTGTTATCACCAAGACAAAACTCTCATACAGTAGCACCACAGTGCAAGCCAGAGCAATCAATGGATGCAGGAAAGTTTTTGCATAAAATCCCTATATAGAGCCTACTCATTCAATATCCCCAGACAAGTTTCTAGCTTGTGGCTTTCTTAAGTGAGGAGCTTTGAATCTGAGAGTGTTGTGTCTAGATCTTAGGATCTAATGCATCCCTCCAGAAGCCACCTTTTATCTTTTTAGATAACTTTTTTAGGATTAAGCTGAATGTGGTTATTAAAGAACCAAAGACAGAAAAATATACAGATGGTGAACTGAGTTCAAATCTGTATGACTATACAAGAAAATGAGCTTGAATTGAAAACATTATTGGGTTTTTATTCTGAACTCAAAGCTTTACAGTTAGCTAAAAAGGTAAAAGGTGGCTGCTGGAGGGTTGCATTAAATCCTTAAGATCTAGGTGCAGTGCACTCAATTCCAAAGCTTCTCACTGATGAAAGCCACAAGCTAGAAACTACTCTGGGGATATTGGATAGGTAGACACTATATAGGGATTTTATGCACAAATCTTCCTGCATCCATTGATTACACTGGCTTGTACTGAGTGGTGGTACTGTATGGAGAGTTTTGCCTCTGTATATGGCTGCAGATAATAGTGAAAATAACTATTTTTGAAACAAAATGATATTATGGCACACAGGCAAAATCAAACTACATAAAAAAATTTGTTTGATGTGTCATAGCATCGTCCAGGAAGTGAACCAGCTAACTCAGGACAACTGCTTGTAAGGCAATTGTGCTGACTTCTCGACCACCAACACTTGACAAACTACATAAAATTAGAACTGTCTACAGTTGGTATTGCATAATATTCTAACATTTACACCAGAGGTTAGATTTATGCTTGTAATATCAGAACTTTTTAAATTAAAGGGTGGTTTCTTTTCTGACAAATTTGGATTATTGTAATTTACAATTGTAAGATATTAATTCTAAAAAAAAAAAAAAATAACAAAAATACCACATGTATAAAATATATGTGTTAATAATTATACATGAAAAGTCTTTTTCAGTGCAGGATGTTTATGTCTTTATCAAAGATGTTATCATTTGATAAAGGTATAAAATCATGTGCCAAAAAGAGCTTTGGTGACTGATGTGGTTAGCACAGCCGCCTTACAAGCAGTTGTCCCGAGTTTGCTTCCCTGATGATGCTTTGACACATAAACAAAAAAAGAGCTTTTTAAGTATTACTAATAATAATATATATATATATTATATATCCGTTACATGTGCCAAAAAGAGCTTTGGTGACTGAGTGGTTAGCACAGCTGACTTACAAACAGTTGTCCCGGGTTCGCTTACCGACCGATGCTTTGACACATGAAAAAAAAGGAGCTTTTTAAGTATTAATATATATATTATCCATCTGTTACATGAGATATTTTTATGATTATTTTTTAAAATTTATATAAAAAAAAGAGTATAATGGACGTTCTTTATTTACATTTTTGATCATATTTATTAATTCATACTTTTTTGTGTGCTTTGATTAAATATCTGTAATACATTCTTTAAAAATATTTTTACTATTATTAATAGCAAAATACAATATTAAATTTCTTAACAATATATACTGTGCTGATTTTTGTCTCATTTACCCATTTGGAAAAAAACAATGTTCTATTTATAAGATCATTTTAATTAATTTTAATATGGGATATGTAAGGATTGTATAACAAACTATTTAACAAAAGTTAAATCGGTATTTGATTTAATGAATATTACTTTATTCATTGTTATTGTTGTTTTAAATACAATATAGTTAATATATATATATGAATTTAAATTTGAATAGTTGGATTTATTAATTTTTAAATCAAAGATATATAAAATTTAGAATAGTAATTAATACAATATTGTATATATAAATTGGATTTTCTTGATTTCATATTTTTTTAATTGGTTGAAGTAATGCACTTCAAGTAATATTTTATAAGTTAATAAAAATATATAACTAGATAGTAGAAATGTTAATTAAAATGATGTATTATATATGTGTGTGTTTGTGCTATGTATAGGCATGGATATATATATATAATCAATAGTATTCTGCCCCATGAATAGGTCCAGAGAATAATCACATCACCAATTTATCCAATTTTCTACTCTGCTCCCTTCATTATTCATCTCTTCCTTCTTGTTTCCACTCACCATTCTCTTTAACATCTTTCATTAAACTGCACTTTCATCCTAATAAATGTCCAATCCAGTTTCTCTTTCTATTTCTAATTTTCTCACTCAATCTTTTTTTTCCATTTACTCTTTTCAAAACTTTTTCATTTATTTTATTCATCGAACTTATTTTCTCCATTCTCCATGACCACATCTCAAAGGTTTCCAATCTGCTCCTAATTAATCATTTTTTTCATTCTCTCTTCAAAAGTCCACAAAATATTTTCTTTCTCTTATTAAATAAATGCCCTCTTTGCCAATGTTATTTTTTTTATCTTCATGTCTTCCACCCTCACTCAACCAATTACCCAAATATCTAAATCCCTTTACCTGTTGAACCATGTTATCATGGATTTTAATTTGCAGTCTTTTTGCATTCCTTCTTATCCATGAAAATATATGAAAAATAAATATATAAATTGAATTAATATATGATGGCTAAGTGGTAATAATATACATTAATTTGTTGCATGTGATTATTAATAATTCAATAATTTTTAATTGTAGTTTCTCTGACAAAGACTAAGTCAATCTAAACTGCTAAAATATAAATAAATAATGCAATAACTCTATTAAATGGTGTAAATTATTGTACATATGTAAAATATACCAGAGTAGAAAAAATAAAAAAAATACTAAATATTAATATTATTTTGCCAAGTGCTTTCAGCACTATGTATCAGACTCATTGCAATGTATTGGAATTGAAAGCACTTGGCACGATAATATTAGTGTTTAGTATTTTTTTTTTAATTTTCTGCTCTGGTTGTCACATTTTATATTGTACTGATATCCTATCGGTACATCCATATCATACGTAAATAATTTTGTTAAAAAAAAAACTAAAAATTATTAAAATAAATTATCAATCAGTTTGAAAAGTCGAAATAAATTTAGAAAAGTTTAAAGAATTTTCATTTTAAAAGGGCAAAGGAAATCTCCAAAAGTCTAAAGAGTTTTTTTTATTAATTAAACAAAACGCAGAAAGTAAAAGTCTAAAGAATTTCTTTATTATTGTTGTTAGTTTAAAGAAAATATTGTTCATAAAAGTTATAAATGATTAAAAAAAAGAAAGTTAAAGATGACAGTTTAAAAATATAGAATGTTTATAAAGTTAAAAGCATTCTTTCTCTTTCTCTCTCTCATTCAAATTTTAAAAAAAAAGGTAATCATAAATTTAAATGAGTACTTTTAAAATATATATGTGTGTTAATTGCGAATGATTGTAAATATAATAAATGTGTGCATGTTGATAAAATAAATATGTGCATGTTAAATATTAAAAATGATATAGAAAATTAAAATGTAAAACACAGAATTTGCAATGGCTACTAAGTTAAAAATCTACAAAACAACAAATTTTGCAATGGCTACTAAGTTAAACAAAAATCAACAAAATAAGTTTCTCCAACAACAGGATTAAAAGCTTATCAGAAGAATGCAATTAAAAATAAGGAAGGAATTTTGACAACAGATATAGCTGGTGGATACCAAATGACAACAAGATATTTTAATAAATAGTCCGCTTTTTTTCATCGAACAGTTAGTTGAAATAAAGTTGAGAAAGAGTTCAGTTCAGTCAGTTCAGTGCAGTTCAGTATCAGGATCAGAGACCATGTGGTGTTGAGCAGCTATGACTGTTGCTCTAGCCTGAGTCCAATGGAACAGCCAATCTGCCTGTGAAAAAAAATGCCTGCCTAACAACTTGAAAATCCACTGTCAATATCTAATTGTCTTAAAGAAAATGCCTCGAAATAATAAGCATCAAATCTCCACAAGAAAACCTCAAATCTAATCACTTAGAAATATTTTCATCAGAAGCAGCAAACAGCAAGAAGTATCTATGTTCAAATCCTAGGTAATAAATAACATTTTCTTATTTCCATTTAAAGTAGCCATTGTAATAGTTTGAAGTCTCCCCAAGTCAAGTAATAATGAACTCTATAGCATGCATAAATGAACTATTGATGTGTATGTTCTGAATGTCTTGTGATTATTTAATACTCTTGTTACATTATATTATATTGTCTGATTTATTAAGAGTGTGTGTCATTATATATAAAAATCATTGTTAAATTTGATTAAGAATGTATAGTACTAGTTTTTAAGTTATAATAGTAAACATTGAATGTTTGTAATTATCATTGTTTAATTAATTAAGTTCTTATAAAGTATTTAAAAATCAGTATAAATATATAGTTAAATAAATTATCTTTAAACTTAATGTCTGTCAGTCAATTCTTTTTACCACTAGTTAAAGAAATAATTTTGTTATTGTAGTACTTTTAGACTGAGCTAGTCTGGAATATCTTAGGTGATGAATTAGTGGGCATTGTTGAAAGTGCATTAATTGCCTTGGTAATTGACTGGTGCCTGGAGTTTACTCCAAAACAAAAAAGTGCTTTGAATGATAGGTGTTTAAATTCAGCAGCCGAGAAAATGTTTCCTTCAAATGTGGTCAGTTAGATATATTTCACATATATATTTGCTTGCTTGGTTATAGGTGCCTTTTAGGCATTATTTTTCTCTACCTAAGGGACCATGGTGGAGCAATACACAAATTGCATTGGATTAATAATAAATATTGTATCACATTTTGTATAGAAGTCTTATAATTTTGCCTTCATAAATTTATTGTATTAAAGAGTTTAAAATGATAAGTAGTTTTGTTTACTCCCCGTAAGTGAACACAATTCTTAAAATGTTCCACCTGGCTCAATATGTGTACAATAATTTACTACTAAAATATGTAAAAATAAAATTTTATTGAAAAAAAAGTATTAAATTATTGAATTAATTTGAAATATATAAATATAACTACTCCCGAGAAAAGTACTATATAAAAATACACATATAAATGTAATAATTCTCAGGGTTAGATAAGTTTATAAATAAATTCATGGATATCATTCAGCACTTAGACAATCCCAATAAGGCAGCTTCCTTTTAATAATAAAGATATTTAAAGTAGGTTGCCTTGACAGCAGATTAAGATTGTTGATTATTATTATGGGATTGTGTAAGTGTTGAGGGATTTCTGTGAATTTAGATATATATCTTACTAGTTATATATATAA
>JAQFVV010000539.1:219659-408979 GCA_028023455.1 Epiperipatus broadwayi
CATATATATTGTGCCATTGCCATCACTAGCCAAATTTATAGTAATGTGCATGTAGAAAAGGTAAACTAAAAATCATCATCACAATTTTATATAATCATAAAAGTAATAGGCATCCAAGTTCAAACCCTTCCAGATCAAATTTCAAAAGCTTCTAAACAGAAAGAATGGGTCCACAATTACATGTTTACTTGTTTGTGTAAGCTTATAGAAAAGGTAATACACACATTTAAACTATTTAATATTTAAATTTTCAGCGTTAAAAAAGCAAAAGTTATACGTATACATATATATGTGTAAATTATTTAATTATTTTATATTTCAAATATACAAACATTTTTAACTTTCTTTAAAACTAACCTATGCTTGATCACTCTAATATTTTATTCTGTATATCTTTATTTTGCTTTTCTTTAATTACAAGTGGGATTTAAAAGTTACAGAGATTTACTCAATAAATAATTGGGTTATAATTCCTAAGCTAGTAATCATATTATTTAAGGTTAGTTCATGAATGATTTTGAAAGAATGAAGGATGTGTGTACATTACATACAAAAATTTTACATTTCTAAATATTGAAAAAGGAAAAGCAATCTGTCAATTATTTTTTTGTGTTTTTTGTTAAAAGAGGAAATCTGTTTAATCAGATATCAGATCTTGTAGTAATTTTTTTGTAAATTGTCACTTTGAAAGCTCATAATGAGTCAGAACTCTAAAATTGAGTCATCATCAAGATCTAAAGAAGGAAGCTCAAAGATTTGAAGTGTTACCTTGATGTTAAAAGAAAGAAAAAAACAAAAGAAAAGGAAATAAGAATTGAGCTAGAAAAAGTTTTTAAAACAAAAAGTGTCTGGAGATTAAACTTTTCAGTTGAAAAAATACTTTGGTTGAAAATAGATCTTAATTAAAACAAATTTGTCCAAAAAATAGCAAGTGATGCTATCTCTGATTGCTACAGCTAAAAAATTGGATATAAAAAGCTGAGCCTTGAATTATTATTAAGATTATTATGGTGATTGATTCAGATTATTAAACTATAATATTGAACGCTTGAAAATAAAAAAATGGTTTAAGGAAAATTGTGGTAATATTCCATTTGCCGGACTATCTGGGGAAGCTGCACATCACATAGGAGTGGAAAGATAACACACCTTTCAACTGACCAGATAAATAAGATGTTTTTAATAGAAGGAAGAAAGCACACCTGCATTCAAAGAAGATGAATTAATTCACTGAGAAATATTAATCATCAAGTCCAATTAATTGTGCCAACAACTATTTTAAACTCAAGAAAATTTACAAATGGAAAACAACTGCTGTATTTCATCCACATGCTTGACAGGAAGAGAAGAAAAAATTAATATAATGATTTCCAATTATTCACAAAGCAAATAACCTCAATAGAGTCATCATTAAAGATATACAACTTCATGAAAAGAGAGATTGTTCACATAGAATATGAATATAGACAAAGTTTGAACCCTTGAAATTGGCCACAAACAAAAGATATCTGGTAATATGACTTTTATAATTATTTTTATGATATCGTCTTAATAAACATTTTAGCAATAAAAGTGGTATATTTTTATTTAAAGAACTTTTAAAGACTATTCAGATTCATTAAAACAAAGAATGTCTTACTAATAATAACTTAATTATAAATGATCTTGAACAAGAATGATTTGTTATTAAATTACATCATAAAACATTTTTAGAAATATGATTTTAGTTTAACTATTATATTATTATTATTTGGTTTGAATAATATTTTGTTATCATGATAAACCATGTGATATTTTAAAATAATTGTATTGAGTGAGAATAATGAGTGTATTTAGCTGTTGGATTATTTATTTCGTTCAGTATGATTTCAGCTTGAAGGAGGTGGGAGAAAATACCTGACTTTTCTAAAACTGTTTTTCAATTTACTCCTTACTAACATTTGTGATTCTATTTACATGTTGGATTTTTTACATGTAAAAATAATGTAGAGTAGATAACATTTTTGTCTTGAAATATTTTTCATGGTTAATGGGACACGATCACAAAATACATTTGAAGGGTGTTAGAAGAACTTAAAATTTAATCTGAGACTGTTATATACCAATTATTATTATTATTCATGTCAATTTTCATATCTAAAATTTTTCTGTATGTTAGAAATGTAGTAAATACTAGCTTGTTTTATTAAACTAGGCGTATATATTTCATTATGTAGTCTTATTAAGTGTGATTATTCATCATCATCAATGGTTGAATATTACGGTTTAAGATATAATTAAGTATGCTAAAATTAAGCAATAATTATGCATTTTTATAAAATTTTGTTTATGTTTAGGCTTAGTCCTAGAGCTGTGAAGAAACCCTTGTCATTATCATTATTATTATCATCATCATCACACATGATCCTTTTAATTAATGAGCTGTTTAACTGATCATCACAATATATATATATATATATATAACATTGAAATCCATAAAATGTACTTTGATTTTAAAAGTTTTCACAAATATATTATATCTTCTCTGGAGCAAGGACATACTATTTGTATTTTTATATTGGACTATTTCCATCATCTAATATGTGTGTTGAATGTCTTTAGAAAAGTTTGATTTTAGTTAAATATTCCAAATGCATTCAACTGTTAGTAATATCACAGCAAACAGGTTAGTATATGCATCAACTGTTAGTAATATCACTATTGGTTTGTATTTTGAAATAACATTCAGGCCATTTGTTTATATTTGTCATTATTATATATATATATATATGATAAACAAAACAAGTTATAAATTTCGTAACTTGCTCTTAGTTTGCATTTTATGATCACTAGATTGGAGCTTTGCCAATAGCTCATAACAAGCTTCCTAACCTTTACTGATGTGAGCCAACTAGCTCGAAACCATAGTCTAAAGGTTGGAAACAATGAAAGAGATATTGAATTCTATCTCTCTCAGCGTTTATGTAAACAAAAGCTTGTTAGGAGCCATTGGTCTAGTGATCATATATATATACCTTCATTTAAAATGTAAGGTATTTATTGATGAATAATATATAATTTTAAGTTAATTAGTAATCTATTCACATACCAAAATATAAGAGTTACTTTTCCTAAGTTTAAACTTATATCTCATGGCGTAGTAATTATTATTTTAATATTTAAAAATATTCATTTTTTTATTTATTGAATTTAAATTCACTTCAGGTATATCACTTATATTAG
This sequence comes from Epiperipatus broadwayi, assembly GCA_028023455.1. Taxonomy (NCBI): domain Eukaryota; kingdom Metazoa; phylum Onychophora; class Udeonychophora; order Euonychophora; family Peripatidae; genus Epiperipatus; species Epiperipatus broadwayi. Next base: position 222,882 of record JAQFVV010000539.1, read on the forward strand.
AAGTTCAAAAAAGGTTTTATCACAATATGTATTCACATTATTTTGAAATCATATTAACAAATAACTAGATTCATCTTTGATATATATATATATATATATATATATATATATATAAATTATTTATATAAGATATATATATTAAACTCTCTTGTATCTTGGAAAGTATGCACATTTCACAACATATTTATGTTACATAGGCATATGTATTTCATATTTGGGATTAAATAATTGGAGATTAATAGACAATCACATATTTAAATATGAAATTAATGTCAGTTGATGATTTATTGTACATGTAATTAGATCAAAGTTGTACATATTGATTGTTTATGATCTATTCATTATAATAATCAAAAAAGCAAGTAATATATAATGTGACATTACTTTTATAAGCTTGTAGTTACAAAAATGCAATACAGAGAGCATATAGCTGGATTTAAAGACATTTTCATGTCTGAAAATTTCAGAGTTTTCTACTTAAATATATGTATGAAATAAGTTCTGAGTTTTGAGTTTATATTTTAGATCTAGTGTCTGAATATTCTAGCTCTCCACTGACATGAGCCATAAGCTTGAAAACAGTTGGTCTCTAGATGAGAGTGTTTCTGTATAGAGATTTTAAATGTTTTCTCATACCACACTTATTAATTAAGAGCTTGTTTGAGCTATTAGTATGCTCTCTGTATTGTATTGCAGATCTATTCACTATTAATTTTTCATTATATTATTGATATTCATTTATAAATAAATTTTAATTTATCTTAAAACAAATAAATTTGTCTAATTGTTGTCCAATTATGCAACATGGATTCATTGATTAATAACATTTGAGTGAGATAAGATAAACTGACTATTATGTAAAATTTATTTCAAATAGCTACACTACATGATCCAGAAATCAAACCCAGGATTGGAAAGCTAGTATGGTTATATTATTTTTTGTATTGAAGTTAATATCTAACTAGATATAAACTTTGTATGATAATCACAATTAAATATGTGTGTGTTTTATGTAAATTATTATTAACTGGATAAGTACTGTATTGAGTTCATGGTTGATCAATAGGATCTAAATCTTATTCATTTATAAAGCTGATAGTAATAAATTGAGATACTGCCAAATCCCCAATGCTCATTACAACACTTATCCAACAGCCAATCAGATGTCATGGATAGCCATCCAAATGACATCCAAACCTAAACACACGACAAAGATTTTCAATTTTCAACTATCTGCGCTTCGCAAATTAAAATATTATTTAAAGCTGATAGTAATAAATTTTTTTCTATTATGAGTCAGAATGATTGGCTTTAATTATATTTAAAATGTAGCTGATGTGGATCATAAATCCAATTAACTATTAAATTTTAATATTCACAATTGTTTATAATAAATGCTAATAATTCTTTTTATATGTTTGATTGTTATCATATACAGTTTTAATGTACAGTTTTAATAATTTAGTTACAAGAAATTTAAAGTAGATTGATATGATTAGTTAAATGTAATTAAATAAATATCCATAGAAATCGACTGTTTCTTATACTGACCTTATTAAAAAAATTAAAAGATTGAAATGGAGTTGGGCTGGACATATTGCTAGAAGAAATGATAATAGATGGACAATTGAAATTTTAAACTGGATTCCAAGAGATTGTAAAAGACCCAGAAAGAGACCACATGTGAGATGGATGGATGAAATAAGAAAATGTGCAGGGATGTTGTGGAAAAGAGAAGCTAAAGATCGGAGAAGATGGATTAAACTTGGAGAGACCTTCATCCTGCAGTGGATTGATAATGGTTGATGATGATGATGATGTTTGGATATTATAGATTCATAATTATCTTATAGGTTTATTGATATCACATTATTATCAAGTCTTTTTATCTTGTTATAAGTAGCATGATTAGTAATAGAAAATGAATATATGAGTATAGCATGGCTGAATTAATATTATTTATTATTTCATTAAATTAGAATTTAAGATTAATTATTGGATCATCTATTTATTTAGATATTACCAATGTTGGAAGTTTATAGAACATACTAAAGGTATTATCTCAATCATTCATGAATTATTTATTTAAATTGAATATAAACCACTAAACATCACATGATCACTATCTCTTATACTAGCACATAATTGTTAATTAACAAGGCAAAACTCTCCATACAATAGTGCGACCCTGTGTCAACCAGAGTAATCAATGGATGCCAGAAGACTTGTGCATAAAATCTCTATCTAGTGCCTACTCATCCAATATCCCCAGACTAGTTTCTGGCTTGGGGATATTGGATGAGTAGGCACTAGATAGGGATTTTATGCACAAGCCTTCTGGCATCCATTGATTACTCTGGTTGGCACAGAGTGGCACTACTGTATGGAGAGTTTTGCCTTGTTTAAATTGAATATCTTTATATATTAATATAAGTTTATATTATTACAAGCAATATTTGATTTAAACAAAGGCAAAACTCTCCATACAGTAGTACCACCCTGTGCCAACCAGAGTAATCAATGGATGCTAGAAGGCTTGTCTTTGTTTACAACAATTATGTGCTAGTATGAGATGGTGATCATGTGATGTTTAGTAGTTCAATATTTGATTTGTTAGGTATATTAAAATTTGGTTGTTGAATAATTTATCATTATTTTCATTTGATTATAAGTGAAACATATCTTAAGCATATATCTTTGTTTTGAGATAATATTTGATTTAATTGCTTTATTTGAATCTATTCTAAGTAAAGTTGATATTTAGGGTATTTGAAGTGATAATTTTGTTTTTTATTTATTCTAAATGCTGTTTAAATTCATGAGATTATAATAAAGATTATTATCACTGTTTTGTTTTAGTATAGTTAACAGTCTCTGATATATGATTAGATTAGATAAAGGATTATTTTAAATACTTAATAATTATTTATTGATTAGGATTTGTTAGCTTAGTATATTATATTTATTCTGTTATGAATAATACTATTATTTATGGACATTATAAAATTAGTATTATTTTTCTTTGATTTATGTTTTATTCAATCACAAATAATGCCCAACTTTGGAGTCCATTTTCATTCTGTTACATAGGGAAATCAACAAATGGGCTATATATATATATATATTATTCATGTTATATTACAGTTACTATTTTTCATTGTACATTTCAATCTGTCATAAATGCCACTCAAACCAGTGGGGCTATAACAGAGATTAGCATATGCTCATATTTATTGTTGCAAATGGTGTCAGAATTTGCAGGGCATAATTAAATAGGATCGCTCTACCATGGCCATGTCACATCCGAGCTGTTACAAATTGTATCCATCACTAAGGGTGATAATAAGGGTTATTTCATCATCTTTTTATTTCAATTATAAAATTCTGCCTAAACCTATAGGGCAACGTTTTTATCCTGTTAAAATATATATAAGAACTTACATAATAAATTGCATTATAAGTGAAATAGTGCAAAGTAGATAATGATGTTTCAGCATCTGTTTTTCACAACCATAATAATTTATGTATTTATAGTTTTAACTTTAATTATAATAACGTTAAAATATTGCAAATTGAAAAAAAAAATAACAGCAAAAGAAAAATAAAAGAAGCTATGTTAATATACAAATACAAACAGAATTATGGGAAGGTTAGCTTTTCACAGTGTTAGTTGACAAAGATTATGAGGATAGTCGAAAGCGCTCCTAAGTGGATACAAATTTTAAAATATATCTGATTACTCTATTTATAAATATTCAGTTTTATAATTATGTGCTTTGAAGAAATACAGACATCAAATTATAATATTAGTAACTCTATCCATATCTTTGACTAAAGTGACTAATTAAATATCTGATTTGAATATCAAGCCAAAGTTAAATATCTTACAGAGATCTGCATAATATCCACACTATTTACATAACTTTATAAAATGTTTAATAATTATTAATGTAATATTTAACAAACAAATAATTGAAATAATGTATTAATGCAGAATAAAAATATAAAATATATCAAATAAATGATAGCTGGGAAGTTTTATACAATTAAGGTTGTCACTTGTCCAAAAACCTCTTACCTATGACATTTTGGAAGTGTGAGAATGATAAGCCTTTTTGGTATCTTATTAAAATATATAGTAATGGATATTGGCAAAATCAGTCCTTTTAATTTAACTTTTCTTCTTGTAAGTAAATCTTTATTCTGTGTACAATATAGAGTAGTAAAATTAACCATGGTTTATAGCAACTCCTTGAAGCATTTTAAACTGGCACAGGATTATTCATCATCACTTCAGTAAAACCGTAGGCTTATTAAGTCTTCTTTAAAGATTTTTTCAGCACCATAAGCATTTTTTTCTCTTTTTTTGTTTGGAATCATATTTTAGGTAGAAAAACTGCATAGTTCAAATTATTATTTAGCAGTACATCATATTAAATATTCATCAGATTAGATATCAAACCATTTCCTGATCACATGTATCAGCTATTCTAGAGTAAATTATTGAAAACATGCTAACTATGTTAAATCTTAAAACAATAATAACAGAATACATTTATAATAAATGTAGTTTACTCCACTGCACATGCGCTTTACAGATCGAGTACTAATTATAATGAATATTTACCTTTCCAAACACAAGATAGTATTTTTAAAAAATAGAATGGACTACTTTATCCTTTTCACCCAAACTATATGTATAGGCAAATCTGAAGCATTTGGAACTGAGAGTGTGAAGATTTAATTGATCACCTTAAATTACTTATAATCTGATTTTTATTGATGAGATGCTTGCGAAATTTTTACTATTTACAATACGTCATTGTTAAATGAAAACTTTAAACATATGTAAATATTTAATTTATATAGCACAATGTTTTTTATAAATTAATAATTACTGTCGCTTACTCCACTACACAGTAAACTAATGTAGAATATATTTATATATTAATTTTCTTACCTTATATGCATCATTATTTGCCTACACAATAATTTATTTATCTGATGCGCATAAGTTATAAAATATCATGTTTTTCATCTGTTCAGGATTTTTTCTCTGTTGATATCTAAAACAATTTAATAATTTTTAATCCTGTTTTTTTTTTTTTAATTTGCAAGCTTTCTTAATCAAAACTCATCAAAAATTTATCAAAAAAAAATATGTTCATAATATATTTTTACAAAATTACTTAAATTGAATTTACTAATTTTTATATTATATTCCATTTATTTATAATCTTACTATATTATAAATATCAGTAGTCTTAAAATCCCTTTGGTCACTGATCTTACTAGTTTATATAAAAAGTTAACTAATCAAAACTATAAGCAATATATATTTTATTTCATTCATTAATATTCTACCAAAAAATAAATTATATTTAAAGAATAATCAAATAATAATTTTCTGAAAAACTTTTTTATATATAATTTATTAATTTTATTGTTTTTTTTTAATAATTCAAATGTCCTTAGAGATGTTTTTCTTCATTGCATATATACTCATCTTCTATATAAGTTTTTTTTATACTTACCCTATTACATTGAAGCCTTTATTACTTCAACATCTATAACAGTATATACCAACTTTTGAATCATGACCCAATATTATGTCACACTGAAATTTTTGTGGGCCTTGAAATCATAAAAATATTATATAAACACTAGTGGTCAATACCCATCTTTGATGGATAAAATATTAAAATTAAAGGAAAGAACTTCGCCATACACCATTGTAAAGAACTCAAAATATAGACAAGTATATGTATGCTGCAAGACCATGAATAGTGTTGTACTGTGCACAATTATGCATGCCTAAATACACTTATTATTTTGCTTCATATTGTTTCTAATAGAAATTTTAAATTCACAATTTCCACTAGTGTTCAGTTATATTTTGCAAGCATGATATCTATATTTAACTCTAAATTTTAGTAAAAAGTAATAAAGTACCTCTAATAATAATTGTTTCTTCCTAGATATCTATTAATAGTAATTCATATCTGATTCTTTTTATGGACCATCTTATTATAGAACAGCAAACAAATTTTCTAACCTAATCTAAAAATAAAGTTACAAATGAAGTAGAAAAAAGTGTGAGTAAGCTCTGTCATAGTGAAAAAAGAAATTAAAACAAGCAACAATATCATACTAATTCAAACAATTAAAAGGTTATAATTGCTCTTTTTAAAGATTTATTTACTTCTCTGTTTCATTAAGCATCTGTGTAATTTATTATTCATGAATCCTCTTATGTATTTAACTTTAACATTTTGTATTGTGTTGAAATTCAATAATAAAGTTGTGACTTGCAATTTTTATATTTATAGTTTTTTCCTTTTCTTTTTATGTCAACTTCAAGTGTTAGTGGTCGAGTGGTCAGCACAGCTGCCTCACAAGCAGTTGTCCCGGGTTTGCGGGTTCGCTTTCCGGCTTAATACATGAAAAAAAAAAAAAATTCTTTATTTTTTTTGTTTTTACACGATTTTCTTTGTTAGAAGCTTTCTCATTTTTTTCTGTATGCACAGAATTCAGAAAATTCTTGTCATAGTTTCTTTTCTTTTTCTTTTTTAGCCCATATTTTGGAATATAAGAAAAAGAAAATTCTCATAATACACATCTGGGTAACAAAAGTGCTGAAAACCCCGACACTTCAAGCAAATCAGTAGTAAAAAAGGCAAGATGAGAGAATAGTAATTACAATTATCAAGAAAAAAATTATTTTATTCAGATTCCTTTTATAAAAAAAAGAAATGAAATAGATTTATTACATCATATTATTTATATGTGAGAATGTTACCTAATGCTTCAATGCAAATAAATAAACAAATCAGACATTTGGAAACAAATCTCAGCCAATATAAATACGTGAGCATTTCTTTTTAAGAAAACATGATGAATTAAAGACCAATAGATCTAATTTAACAAAATTTGTATCTACCAATAAAAAATATTGAAATGTTTTATTTTTATTTCACAACTAGGCGTATTGCTAAATGCAAGAAAGCATATATCATTGGAAAAAACATTATCAACGCCTTGCATGAAATATATGTGTAAGTGAATCATTTGGTAAAGAATTTGAAGTAAATATTAATGGTATTCTCATATCAAATGGAACTAATGATATTAAATTGCAATAAGTGTGAAATATATAGAAGTCTTAACATTAGGTTATTGATTTGGATAAATCAATGGATATATCAAAGGATGCAATATCAGATATCTTAATTTTACATTTTAAATGTATAGGAAAAATTGCTATGTTGTTTGAAACTGGAATCCAGAAGAACATCAGATGAAAACTTAAAAAATATCAACTCCTACTTTGTCACAAAAAACATTTAATACTTGTATTGAGATTTTTTCTGATGCAGCTGCAGAATGATAGGAAAGAGTAAAGACAAAAAGTAGCTTGTATGAAGAAAATCGCTTGCCCAGATTTGTTAATGATTCATTGGTTTCTTCACTAGGAACAATGAGTGACCAAAAATATGAGTGAAGATTTTCATTATGCCCTTAATCAAGGTCTACAAATAGTAAAGTATATTTGCAAGAGTGCTGTAAAAACCTGTATCTTTAACATAGTGGGTGACAAACTCATAAACAAGGATTACTACATTCGCATATCACATGACATTCAAAGGGAAAGATTTCAAGACATTTGTTCTCACCTTGAGAGGAAATTGAAATATTTTTAAAATATCAAAAATCAACATTAAGTGAATATTTTGAAACTCACTTGGTGGCTTGCAAACATTATCTACCTTTTTTTTTCATGTGTCATAGCATCGGCCGGGAAGTGAACCCGCTAACCCAGGACAACTGCGTGTAAGGCAGATGTGCTAACCTCTCGACCACCAACGCTTGACAAAATTATCTACCTTTGCTGGTATATTTTTACTAATGAACAACCTTAATTTGGCAATGCAGAGAAATTCTAACTTTTTTATTTTTTTATTTTTTTTTCATATGTCAAATGCGTTGACCGGGAAGCGAACCCAGGCCAGCTGCTTGGAAGGCAGCTATGCTAACCATTAGGTCACCAACGCTTGACAACTTTTTTATTTTTTAATAATAGAATAGAAGTTTTTTGCTAAAACATTTGAATTCTGAGAAAATAAAGTTAAAGATGAATATTTTGATGTTTCTATCATTTGTGCAGATAGTTGAGGACAAAATGATAACTCAGTAGGAAAAATCCAGTATGTGTCAAGTTATAAGAAGTCATTTAATAAAAGCAAAAAGAAAACAAAACAACAATTTATTAATTATTGTCCATCATTTGGATAATATGTGAGTCATAAATAAATTCAAATAACAACGTAAATCAATTAATTTAACTTTATTAGACAGAAAATCGGTTGAATTGCCAACTGACAAGAGTTTGTAAATAATTTTTAAAAATAATCAAAATAATTTACCTAAATTCTCATTAATATTTAAATACAGGTATATTTTATATCCCTGGAGTTTAGATGTAAATATAGGGATTTGAACCCAGACTTTCAAACTTCCTTCAACTATCCAATTTATCTTTTTCACATGTGTGTGGTTATGAGTATCGATTGTATGAGACAGACCAAATAACTGAAGGGAACTTAAAAGTCTGGATTTTAAATTCTCATTATAAATTCAAGAGGAACATTGAATTTTGAATGAAAAAGCTATAAATTTATTACTTCTATTTCTGATGTCACTGATGACGTATTTAGCAGAAAATGGATTGTCATCAATGGTTATTATAAAAAACAAATTTCGAAAAACGGTTGACTTAAGTTCTGTAATGAGAATGGCAAGTACGAATTAATATTTTATAACAGAAGACAGACAACAATAATTAGATCATTAAATATCATTAATTTTACTTGTTAGATGTTTATTTTTATTTTTTTACAAAATTATAATTTTGTTGATTATTTTGTTAACAAAATTATCTAAAAATTGAAATAAATATAATTTAACAAATTTTTAGCAATTTTTTTTCATATGTCATAGCATCGGCCGGGAGGCGAACCCACAACCGTCTGCAAACAACTACTTGCTTGCAAGGCGGCTGCGATGACCTCTCGGCTAATGGTCAGTTTTGCCTGATTAATGCAATTTATTTGATTTGAATAAATATTAAACACGAACATAAACATCATTTTTTTTATTACTGTTAGTTCTATTTTATTAGATTACAAAATATAATAATTTTATAATATTTAAGTCACATTACCAGTACAAACAAATTTGTTGGTTTTGTAAAATGTTTGAGAAATACTGGTATATAACAACAAATCTCAATGCGGTTATATTCCTCTGTTAAATATAATAATTTTAGTTGGTGGACGAGAGGTCAGCACAGCTGCCTTACAAGCAGTTGTCCTGAGTTAGCGGGTTTGCTTCCTGGACGATGCTATGACACATGGAAAAATAAAAATAATATTTTTAGAAGCTTGATTTATTAATTTTCCTTTATCTCTTTAATTGGTGTTATATTTGCTACTGAAAAGAGTAAAAGGGCTGCTTTGTTCCTTTAAATCCTTTTCATTATATTATTTTACATCTACATATTTATACCATTTTTGACTGGTTATCCTATCTATTTATTTATTTCTTGCTTGCACCTAATTGTATAAAACTAATATGTTATCACAGCCATAATTGTGATCCAAGTGCTGTTAAAATTATGTGTGTAAAAAAAAGGAGGTATGGTTCCTTATACCAAATGAATGTATAATGAACCAAAATTCCAATCAGCAAAAAATTAATATTCTCAGCAGACTGACAATGAATATGATGTCAAAGCATTGAAGGTATACGTGGTACAATAAATATTATTAAATTTTATATTTAAACTCTATATGAGTATTTTTTCACATTAATATTTAGAATGACAGAGTATCAAAACATCATCATCATCAACCATTATCAATCCACTGCAATCTTCTCCACTCTCCAATTTTTCAACCATTCTTTCATTGAAATCTGAGGATGGAACGCTCAAAGCCAATTCGCATCAACAAGGGCTTTGAGCATTCCATCCTCAGATTTTCAATGGAGTGGATGGTTGAAGAGTTGGAGGATGGAGAAGATTGAAGTTTGTCCAGTAAAGTTTGAAGAATTGAGACATCTTAATAGGAACTGAGCCCTGACTGTATATATGTGTGAAAGATGATGATCAGGACCAACCGATGAGTGCTGGTTCAGCATGAAATACTTATATTGGAGATCATTTATCTTTTCACATGTATGTGGTCATGTGTATCGGTTGTATAAGATGAATTAGATAGATGTAGAAAGTTTGAATGTCAAAGTTCAAGTTTTTTATAATTGTTTAACATGAGTTTATCTGAATCTCTAGTTTTATATATGTAAAACACTTCCTATTTAAATAGTTAAAATCACTATTAAAATGACCTCTGCAGAAGAAAAGACTCTTCAGTATCTCTTTAAAAAGACAATGAAGACAATGGCAGTGATTCATTAAGTTTGTTAGATGTGGCATTGGGAGAGTTTATTATTTGCACGGGTGGGTGTTGCCTTTAAATTGATTTATTTCTTGCATTTGTTTATCATGAGTTTACCTAAATTTACCTTTAACTGATTGATAATCATCTTTTATTTGGATTGACTAAAGATAAATGGGGGAAAAATTAAGTCATTCATACTCAAACCCAGGCTATGTACAAAGTAAGTGGATATGATAACTCTTAATGTCATGGGGTTTGGTTCTCATCTATGTATATATGTCATTTTGCTATGTTTAAATCTCAGTATTTAAAAACTGGCTACCATTAAACTATATGCGGTCCAGCTACTTTTTGTGAGTTATATAGAATTTAATTTATATTATTTATGACATTGGAAAAAATATTAGCTTTCTGTCATTTTTTTTTTTTTTAGTTTCAAAAGCAAGTGAAACACTCTGTATTTATTTTTTTAGCCACTAAAAAGGATTTATGCAGTAATTTATCACACTTCCCGAGAGATAGAAAGTTTACACTAGACAAGAAGTTATTGCATTTCTTATTATTTTATTTAAAAACAGAAAGAAAAAAAACAATCACTGAAATGTTTGGTTTCAGATATTGCAAATGATTATGTATATATTTAAATAATCTTATATTAATATGCATTTAATTATGTTTCTTAATGTTCATAATAGGTATTTTAATTTTGTAAATTCGATATTATTTATATAAATATTGTGGATTTTTCAAGATGCTTGCTTATGTGAAATAGCAAAGTGTTACTTTACAAATTTAAACTCAGTGTCAGTAAATAATCAAAATTTCAGTATTAAGCTCTAATATAGTTTAGCACAATTAAAAATGTCAGTGTATTTTTGTAGTAAAAGTCATACAATTTGTTGCTATGGGGGTTATGTGATATTCAAGGATTAAAGGAGTGAATTATGCATACTTTAACTTTTATGAAATGTTCAAAAAATTTTGAATGCTATTGATATGAAATAAATATTCAATTTTTGGGATCAGATCATATGATTTCATTCTTTCAGTATTAGCATGATAACCATGTTCCTATGTCATAATGAAATAAATTCACTCAAAGTTTGTGTCTGTGTGGTTAAGTGCAATAATAGAGTGGCAGACACTGGAAGTCAAGGTCTGTGAATTGTAGCTGTACTCTGTTACTTCAGTACTTGAACATTTATAGACTCTTGAACCATAACTGATTCAACTATTTTTTATTTCAAGTTGTATTAATTCTATCAGCTTCATAAGTGATAACATAATGAAACTTATTACTGCATTGCTAAAGATTAAACAATTTCTATGATTAAAACAGATATAACATATATTGTGATAAAATACCATTTTAGAATTGATGTTATATTAAGTTATAAATATTTCTCAGTAAAAAAAAGATATTTTTAAAAGTTCAATGATTTGGTATTTGATGGCAAAACTGTTAAAATGGAAACTGCAATTTACAATATTGTGAAAATTAAACTGAGAAAGTGCAAACCTCTCAAGCGCTTCTGACCATCAATAGCCAATCAGATTGCAAATATTGAGATAGAGAATTTAACAAGAAAAGAGTGGTTCCACTCTCTTCTTTACTTGTCTTTTTATATATCCAAGCCAGTCCAAAGTATTTAGATTCTCTGTCTCAGTATTTGCAATCTGATTGGTCAGAAGCGCTTGAGAGGTTTGCACTCTCTCAGTTTAATTTCAATACTGCATTTTCTCAGTTTAATTTCAATACCCTCTGTGCTTTGTAAAATAAATATTATTTACAAATATTGTGAAAAGTAAGCTTTAGAATTAACTGCATTTGAAAGCAGTAAATAGATTTTGTATTCACAAAAAAAAATCAAAAATATCAGTGTTGTTAGTCATATAAATAATGCAAAACAACAAAACATCACATAGCCCTTTCCAAGATCTAATAATATGCAATAACAGTGCTGATGTTGATATTATCTAATATTAACAATACAACAGCATAAACATCATTCATTAAAAAGTTTCAAGACACAGTGGTTAAAATATTCATTTACTATGCTATTGAATATAGAGAAATCTTGGAGAGGATTTCCAGATTCCAACAAACTTGGAGTTATTTTATTAATGAACTTGTTTACAGCTAGTAAATTAATCAGTAAGAAAAGATAAAAGAGAGAAACAGGTAAACTTTTGGCAAGCCTGACTTTTCTTCTTCATTTTTTTCATTACTGGGAAGATACTGGAAAATTCTTTGCTTTGTGGTGGATATTTACAAGTCTGTTTTGTATTTAACCATTATTTATTATATTTTCTAAAACTATATAAAATTATGATTATGGCAAAAAGGTAAATCAGTCTTTTAAAATAGCCCACTTCAGGACAAATGTCTCTTTAACAGAATCACATTGTTCATCTGTTCCACTTGTTTTCAGATGGTAATGATTTAAGCAGTTTTTTTATTTTTGTTTTATTCTTTAATTAAGATTCGATTTAGATGAAATATTTTGTCTTCTGGCCAATTCACCCCCTGGTGATTTTTTTCATAAGTATTATATGTTAAAATGCATTTAAAATGCTATATTTTATTATAATAAAATATTTGCCCATAATTTTTATGAAAAAATTCATGAAATTCAAAATTCCTGCTCTTACAATAGACCTAAGCCCTGCCCTGACATGTCCAGCAATTGTCTCTTGCCAAGGCTGTAAAACATTCAGCGTTTTATGACATTGCAGTTTCCAATGACGTGAAAATGTGTTTATTTGCAAATTTATTACGATTTTAAATATTTTTTTAAAAATAATTTGCACTATATTTATTAGATATTAAGAAATATAAATTATTAATAACTTATTTTGACTTGAAATACTTTATTTTCAAAAATATAATGTTATATTAGCAGCTAATGTAAATATGGCCTCAAGCAAATTAAAAAATTATAGCTTTGACATAAACAATCTATGTTTTGTTTACAGTAAGAAAATAATTTTCTACTTCTTCTTTTCCTATGTATTGATTTCTATTATAACATATCATACCATTTACACCTTTTTAGACCTTTTGTCAATACTTCTATTTGTATTAAACTAACAGTTTCAACTGTCCTGATCAGAATTAATGAGTTCTGATGATGACTGCAGGATAGTCGAAACTGTTAGCTTAATACAAATAAAAGTATTGTTAAAGTGTCTAAAAAGGTGTATATGGTATGATATGTTAGTAAGAAAATATCATAATTTTGCAATAAATATTCAAAAAATTTAACTTTTAAAGCATAATTAATTAGATATAAGAGAAATAAATAAATATTTGTTTACATTTTTAAAAATAATGAGAAACAAGACATATTTTGTTTATTTTATAAACTGAAAATAATTTTTCTAGAAATGATGATGTGTAAAGTTTTTGTTTTGATTACATCATTTTTTTAATATTTATAGAAACAAAAGGTTAATATTTAAAATTTATTTCAGTAGTAAATAAAAATATCTATCAAAGGAAGTCAAATTTATTATTTTCTGAAAAGAAATAATCATTTTATCATATATTTTATGTTGATGTGTGAGACAAATAAAAATGTCAGAACTGCTGAAATGTAAGAGGTGTGATGCTGCAGTTTGGGATAGTTAAGATTAATTAATACACCTAATTTCTAAGCAATATTATATGATTAGTTGTTTGACATTGGAGTGGCTATATGAAAGAAAAATTCTAATCCTGATTAGATGTGAACTAGGTTTTAAGTTTTGCATAGTCTGAAAGTGAACCTAACATGTAGGAATATCAAAAGCATGTGGTCCACCACATCATTAGTTCTCTGATAAATTAAGGATAATATAAATTATATAAAAAGTTGTACTCTCAACAGCTTTAATATTTGGCAAATTTTTATCAACTTTCTACACAGGAGCACTTTCACATGTAGAAGTAACCAGAAATAAAACAACTTAATGACAGACTCATTACAGAGTTTTAAGAAACCTTTATCCAGTTCTAAAATGTCTAGGTTTTTTTTTAATTAGATTCTATATATTTTTTTACAATTTTGATACTTAAACCATTAGGCATCACATGATCACATTTCCTATACTAGCACATTAATTGTTGATAAACAGAGCAAAACTCTCCATACAGTATTGCCACCTGTGCTAAACAGAGTAATCAATGGATGCCAGAAGGCTTGTGCATAAAATCCCTATCCAATTCCTGCCCCAGACTAGTTTCTGGCTTGTGGTCTTCGTCAGTGAGAAGCTTTGGATCTGAGAGCACTGCATCTAGATCTTAGGATCTAATGCAACCCTCTAGCAACCACCTTTTATCTCTACCTAACTACAAAACTATGAGAATGAAATTGAAAACACAAAAAATAAAAACTACTCCTTATCCACCTAAAGTTTGGCTTTGCTATGTGGATGATACATTTGTTGTATGGCCACATGGTGAAGCATTGCTACAAACTTTCTGGACACACATCAACAACATATCCCCTTCAATTAAATTTACAATAGAACCAGAACAAGAACAAAAATTGGCATTCTTAGATGTTCTTGTAACAAGACTCCCTCATGGCAAAATCAAAACTACAGTTTACCGAAAACCTACACATACAGGAAAATACCTAGCCTATACATCTAATCACAACAGAAACACAAAACATGGAGTTATACTATCACTGTGGAACAGAGCAAAAGAAGTTTGTTCAGAAACTGGTGATTTGAAAAAGAAAAGATCTATATAGAACAAACTCTTAAGAAAAATGGTTATCCATCAGCTGTTATTAAGAAAACATTAAACAGACAACAAAAAGAACCATCAAGAGAAAAGACAATTATTGGTACTGTAGTGTATCCATACATTCCAAAAATAGCAGACAAATTAAGGAAAATCTGCAATCAGTATAACATCAGAACAGCTTTTCAGAGCCATACCACACTACGAGGAATTCTAACATCTACAAAGCCTAAACTTGAAATGCTGCAAGAGCAAAAAACTGCATCTATGAAATACCATGTGAATGTGGAAGAACATATATTGGTGAGACCAGCCGTCCCATTCAAAAGCGCTTGCAAGAACATAAACTGATGATTAGAAGAGAAAACAGATGTGTCTAAGGTAGCAGACCATGTATGGACCAATGAACATACGTTCAATTGGGGAAAATACAAAAATATTGGATAAAGAAGAAAAGGTACAAAGAAGAAAATTTAAAGAAGCTGCTCACATGACAATGGCAAAAAATCCCATAAGCCAACCTAGTGTGACTATACATAATGTATGGAAATCACTAATCAACTTTGCTCTGAGGAAAAAGTGGAGAAATCAGGAGGAACCTCATAGATAAGTATATGAAATTACTACATACTGTTGCCTTTGGCAGGATGGCTCAGTTGGTTAGAGCGTTACCTTAAATTTCAATAATCAAGAATCTAAGGACCCAGGTTCGAATCCCATGCTAGTACTGTCACTGGTCAGGCCAGCAACACCTGAAGAAGAGGGGAGAAAAATACCTCTCGAAACGTTGTGCATATACTAACCTGTTTGCTGTGATATTACTAACAGTTAGTGCATATACTAACCTGTTTGCTGTGATATTATTAACATTTGTTTGCTGTGATATTACTAACAGTTGGTGCATATACTAACCTGTTTACTGTGATATTACTAACAGTTGAATGCATTTGGAATATTTAACTAAAAATTAAACTTTTCTAAAGACATTCAACACACATATTAGATGATGGAAATAGTCCAATATAAAAATACAGCTAGAACACCATCATCACAAACCTTCAGAAAAACACTAAGCTCAATAGCTTACTCTGTTTAGCACAGGTGGCAATACTGTATGGAGAGTTTTGCTCTGTTTATCAACAATTAATGTGCTAGTATAGGAAATGTGATCATGTGATGCCTAATGGTTTAACACCAATCCTGCCTAATAGGATAGTGGTGGCTATGGTTGTAAAAGAGCCAAAGACACCAAAATGTATGTGTGCTGAACTGAGTTCAGACCCATATGACTATATAAGCTATTGAGCTTAGATTGAAAATATTTTTTGTGTTTTCCAATTTCATTTTCATAGTTTTGTAGTTAAGTAGACATAAAAGGTGGTTGCTAGAGGGTTGCATTAGATCCTAAGATCTAGATGCAGTGCTCTCAGATCCAAAGCTCCTCACTGACGAAGGCCACAAGCCAGAAACTAGTCTGG
The DNA here is from genome assembly GCA_028023455.1 of Epiperipatus broadwayi. NCBI lineage: Eukaryota > Metazoa > Onychophora > Udeonychophora > Euonychophora > Peripatidae > Epiperipatus > Epiperipatus broadwayi. Next base: position 239,549 of record JAQFVV010000539.1, read on the forward strand.
GGATATTGGATAAGTAGGCATTGGATAGGGATTTTATGCACAAGCCTTCTGGCATCCATTGATTACTCTGTTTAGCACAGGTGGCAATACTGTATGGAGAGTTTTGCTCTGTTTAATTTTGATACTTGTTATAAATTATTTGTTAGACTAATAGTATTTTTTTTTATTTACCATCAACTGCAGCAGATATTATTTTTAGTAAGAATCTTAATCATTATATTTTTTTATCTTCCACTTTCAATTGTTTAAATTAATATAGAGCTTAAACACCATGAGACTTTTATACTATCGATCATCTTGCTGCAAAACTCATGAGAATGGAATTATATACTTGTGCAGTTACATTTCCAACCTTTCATTATAAACAGACGAATTCTGATTCAAATTTTTCTTTGTGTTTGTTTCTATCCTTTTATTGTTTTTAGATTTAAAATAGCCATACTGTGTTTACGAGTAGTTAATCGAAAAGTCCATTGCTTGAGAATTCGTAAGTTCAAGCATTTAGAATGGTACCGAGCCATTCATTATTCATGGATTTTGAAGTCCAGATCCCCTCCCCTCCCCACTCAATCATTACATTAAAACATGCAGGTCTTTGCTAATTATGATATATGCATTATAAGCTAATTTAAAAATTAAGGAAATAGGTTCTGCTTAAAATATTAATTAAATTTTTGTATGTTTTTATATTCAGCACATATAAAAATAAAAAATTAACACTAATTTATTTACCTAAAACGTTTGTTAATTAATTTACTAGTTTAAATGTAAGCCATCTGCAGAAAAGTCATTTTGTACGGTTAAGAAAAAGATGTTTTTAATTAAGTTTTTTTTTTAATTTTCTGTTGACCAGAATGATTAACAAATAGACATCTTTTGATAAGAAGATATAAATATTAAAGAAGCAGGTTATTCATTAAAGAAGATCACTGCAAGTAACTTAATTAAGATCAAAACACACATGATATAATTCTAGCCTTGGTGGTCGAGAGGTCAGCGACAGCTGCTTTACAAGCAGTTGTCCCGAGTTAGCGGGTTCGCTTCCCGGCTGATGCTATGACACATGAGAAAAAAAAAATCTAGTTTGTGCTCAATGAAAAATTTTTATTCGTGATAAATATATATTTGCGTATGTGAATAATTTAATATTAACAAATAAGTTTTAAGTTTTCTATCGGAAGGCAATGGAAGATGAAAACAAGTGTTAAACATTGATTGTTATCAATGGCGATTTGCCACTGTTCATCATCTCCTTAACCTAGTACAGGAAATAATTTGTCATAGATATTAATTTGACTTAAGTTACTTGGATATGCTATTATTTTAATATTCATATTAGGATAAAAATGCAGAGATATTAAAAGGAAAATGGATGGCATTGATTGTAAAATACGAGTAATCGATTTTATGTAAGTGAACCATTAATACCACCCAGATAAATAATGCTTAGAAATTCATATTTTACAGCTAAAAATTATTTCTTTTGTAAGTAAATTATTCATCATAATTCTATCTCTTATTCAATCTCCATAATATGTTTATGCAACAAAATTTCCATTTTTAGTTACATATACACTTATGTCTGATGTTGGCTTTCTATCTTTGTATGATGATGATGATAATTATAGCATAAGAGAAAGTTTTATTTTGATCTGCAAATTAGAGTTTTTTTGAGCAATAAATGAGTTATAATATATGTATACACTTAATAGAAATAAAATATGGATTTAAATTCTAGTAATATTAAAAGTTGAGCGTAAAGTTATTTCATATGAATCTAGGATTGCACAATTAGACTGATATGAGAATATGAGGAATAAGGTCAAGAGAGACTTACTATTTAGTCAATATAATGATACTTCACTATTAGCAGAAAATTATTTAACACACTACACACAAATACAAAATTAAACTAAAAAGTCCAATTTAAGATCATTTATTAGTAGGTTAATTACAATAAGAAACAAAATAAAAAATATGAATGTAATGTAAACATACCCTAATGATTATTACCAATAATTTATTAGATCATAGAAGATGGGTAAAAAATGTGAAAGCAGAATGTTTGACACTAATAGTTTAAATTAAAATAATTTGATATTGATAAAATAATGAAGGTCATGTGACATTGATTGCCCCATGAATTCTTGTTCAGTATAAAATGCATGCTACCATTGTTTAGATATTTTTTTCTCTTATAATCCAAGAATGTGTAATAGAATAAAAGTTCTAATTGTCTGAAAATGAAAAATATATATGAGGGGTCAGAGTGACATAGAATCAACATGGGTATGATGGCAATCTTGGCATCAACAAGGGTTTGAACATCCCATCATCAGATTTTCAATAATATGGATGGCTGAAGAGTTGGGGAATGGAGAAGATTTAAGCCTGTCTGTTAAAGTTTTGATATTTGCTATAAGTTGAGCACTGATTTTACATAAGTGTGGGAGATGATGACCTGGGCCAACTGATGAGTGCTGGTTCAGCACAAAATATGTATGTATATTGGGATTTTTTACATGTATGTGGTCATATGTATCAATTATATTAGAATGGATAGCTGAAGAGAGCTTGAAAGTCTGTGTTCAAATCCCCTCTGGTTACTTATATCATAAAAATATGTTTTAATTAAAAAATCATGAATGTTCAAGAAATCTATTAATTCTTTCATGCATATTGTTAATTTTTTAGCGTAATAAATATTTCTGGTCCATATATATTGAATCCCATTATTAAACTGAGAAATGCTTTTTGTAGTATCTTTTACGTTACATGTTTGACTTTGAAGCATTAAACAATTCCAGTTTTAGCTTTCATATTTCATAATAGCTAATAGCTAGAATTACAAAAAGCAAAATTAATCCTATTTTCATGACAAAATTACATTCATAACCTGCTCTAACTTTTCTACTGAATTTTCATAAACAAATAAGTTATTTTTATGTACTTATTTTATTTTAAATATATTAAAACAGGCAAAACTCACTATACATATTGCCACACCCAGCAAGCTAGAGTAATCAATGGATGCCAGAAGACTTGTGCATAAAATCCCCATCTATTGCCTACTCATCCAATATCCCCAGACTAGTTTCTGGCTTGTGGCCTTTATCAGTGAGGAGCCTTGGATCTGAGAGCATTGCACCTAGATCTTACGATCTAATGCAACCCTCCAGCAGCCATCTTTTTTCTCCACTTTACTACAAAACTATGAGACTAAATTTAAAACACTTTAATATTTTCAATTCAAGCCCATCAGCTTATATAGTCATATAGGTCTGAACTCAGTTCAGTACCTATACATTTTGGTGTCTTTGATTCTTTAATGACCACAGCCATCACTATTCTATTAGGCAGGATTGGTTTTAAGCCGATAAACATCACATGATCATCATTTGTTTTAACAACAGTTATAAGCAAGCATAAGAAATGGTGATCATGTGATGTTTATTGGTTTAAATATATATATATGCTTTGGGATATTTGAAAAATTATTTTTTCGAATATGCAAATAAAACCATAAGAGATATTTTAATAAAGCATATTTTAGAATTTAGACATTTTACAGCTTTAAATTTTTATGCTTTTGCTTTTATAATTTATATTTTATACATATATTTTAGATTAATTCAATATTTTTTTTTCTCTCATGTGTCATAGCATCAGCAGGGAAGCAAACCCGCTAACCCGGGACAACTGCTTGTAAAGCAGCTGTCGCTGATCTCTCGACCAGGAATGCTTGACATTAATTCAATATTTAATAGTTAAAATATTTGTTTTTAAATATATATCTATTTTAGAACTCATCATTTTCTATTTCCTGTATTGAAAAAATTCAAGACTTTCAAGTTTATTATATTTTTTATTTTATTTAAACTTTCGATATTTTTTTTTTATAAATATTTTTTACATATAGATTTTTGATTCTCCACTTAATATATTTTATATTGCATATATTTTAGACTGACATTAGTTTAAAAAAATTTCATGAAAGAATACTTTTATTTTTTTTTAGTATAAAAGTTCTTTCTTAAAATTCCAAACTAGCTTCCAGAATTTATTGGAGAGTATTTGAAGAAAGGATAATGATAATTTGAGAACTTTTATTTATATATAAATCTTTTTTTTTTTATCAAGAAATTCTATTTTATTTCGTTTATTCTTAGTTGATTTTTATAGTAATCCTATATAAAAAAAATCAAAAAAATTTTAAAAATGGCAAACTCTTTTTTTATATATTTCTTTCAAATTCCCATGCTAATTTTTGTATAATTGACGAATTTAGCCTAAAATGATAATGAAATATGTACCAAAAATTATTTGTAATTAACATTAATCATTTTTAAGGATAACTTTTCAATATCTTAGAACTAAAATGATCGTAAATACTTTGTTTTCTCTGAATTGTTTTTAAAAAAAAATGAAAATGATCTAAAAATATATTTGTTGCGGGAATTATACTTTTTTTTTCTCATGTGTCATAGCATCAGCAGGGAAGCGAACCCGCTAACCGGGGACAACCGCTTGTAAAGCGGCTGTCGCTGACCTCTCGACCACCAATGATTGTTTCTGAAAATAATTATAATCTGTTTTTGTTTTTTTCACTTTGATCTATTTAAAAAAACAAAAATAAATTTCTCAAAAATGATTTTAAATAGAAATATCTTTTCAGATAGTAGAAATACTTTTAATAAAGAAAAAAAGTATATAACTTTCCAATATGATGATTATCATAAACAATTTTAATCACGTTATGCCTTTAGTAATCACTAAATCATTCATGTAATTACTCTGTGTGCGTGTGTATGTGTGTGTCTTTCAACTTATTACAATACTGCCTTTTTCAAAATTGCATTACTCTTTTTCTTTTGTTACTTTATTTCTTATTCAATTTTACTTACATAATTTTTAAATTAAACAATCTCTCAGATATATATATATATAGTGGTTGTATGTGTGTGTTTGTCTTATACACACATATATAAGATACATATTAAAGCAAAACTAGACACATAAATTATTAAAAAAAACTAATATTCACAGTTGATATTCCTAATCTTCAGAATTTAAATTAGAATTTACAAATCGGTTTCAAATATTAACAGATTTTGAACATAATTCAGATTTGAATGAAATTAATAGGAAGATAACTGATATACTTTTAAAAACTACAGCAAAGATAGCTGGTAAAAAAAAAACAGCAATTGACCAGTAAAATGTATGCTAAGCCAAGACAATTTATGAAGAAAAGAAGGAATATAAAAATAATGCATTAAGAGGGATTGAATATCTTGAATTTTGTAAAACAGTGCAAAAAGATTTGATAATAGTATAAGAAAGTATAATTGGAAACTAGCAAGGAAAACTATGGAAGAAAATAAAAGTCTCAAGAGGGTAAAACAACATCTTGGTATTGATAGGAAACTTATATCTGCAATAAAAAAAATGGAACTATTAGGAAAAAAAGAAATATCAGAAATTATGTAGAAGAGTTCTATCAAGAATTATATAGCAATAAAGATCAAGGAAAAGTACTCCCTACAATGTGCAACTAAATTTATAAAGAAAGGAAAATCTCCAGGTAATGATAGAATAATAATTGATTTCTTTAAAAAAAAAACAAGGTGAAGAAATATAAATTTTTTAGCACAGTTATATACCAAATGTCTAAATGATAAAGATATAAAAAATGATTTGAAGAATGCTGGATTAACATTAATATTTAAAAAAGTGATAAAGAAAATATTAAAAATCAGTCTTTTATCAGTTCTATACAAAAGTTTTACCAAAATAATTACAACTCATCTATAGCAAACTTTGGATTTTAACTAACCAAAAAAGTTAGCTGGATTTAAAAGTGGTTTTAGGATAGTGGATCATATCCAAATATTGATAGAAAGTTATAGAAAGAACCAATGAATATGAATTGGTTTTATGCTTTGGATTTGTAGATTATGAAAAAGCATTTGATTCTATAAAACATATCTTCAATGATTAAAGCATTGGTTCATCAAGGTATATATATATATATATATATATATATATATATATATATATATATATACCAATATATATATATATATATATATATATATATCCAGGATATTGCCATATTCTGAAGAATATTTATAAAAATGCAACAGCAACAATTAGATTACATAATGATATTAGGAAGGTTAATATTGAGAAGAATGTAAGACAGGGTGACTTCATTGCTCAAAAACTTTTTACAGCAGTTTTGCAAAAATAATTTTGTAGATTAAAATGGAAAGCTAATAGAGTAAAAGTAAATGGAAATGATTTAAGTCAAGTGAATTTTGCAAATGATGTACTGTAATTGTTTTTTCAAAAAATACTTTAGAGCTTCAGAATTCAGACTTATGATAAATGTTAAAAAGACTAAATTAATGTTCTATGGATTTTCTCAAAATAAGAAAATAAAGATTGATAATGATGAGTTAGAAGAAGCTAACAACTACAAATACATTGATCAGATTATTACTACAAATGGAAATCTAATGGATGAAATTAATTATAAAATTAAACTTGCTGGAGTGCTTTTGATAGAAATAGTATTAAAAGGAAATATATCTAAATGTTTGAAAAGGAAGTTTATTAATACATGTGTTTTACTAGTTTTTACTTATGTCATTTAATAAAAGAGCAATACAGAGACTTCAGACCATTCAGCAAATGCATGTTATTAAAACAGGCAAAAACACTATATGTATTGCCTTGCTGCAAGCTAGAGTAATTAATGGATACCAGAAGGCTTGTTCACAAAATCTCCATCTAGTGCCTACTCACCCAATATCACCAGACTAGTTTCTGACTTGTGGCCTTCGTCAGTGAGGAGCCTTGGATCTGAGAGAACTGTACCTAAATCTTAGAATCTAATGCAATCCTCCAGCAGCCACCTTTTATCTCTACTTTACTACAAAACTATGAGTCTTAAATTGCTTAATATCCTAAGATCTATGTACAGTGCTCTCAGATCTAAGGCTCCTCACTGATGAAGACCACAAGCCAGAAACTAGTCTGGGGATATTGGATGAGTAAGCACTAGATGGGGATTTTATGCACAAGCCTCTGGCATCCATTGATTACTCTAGTTTGCAGTGAGGCAATATGTATAGTGAGTTTTTGACTGTTTTAATAACAGTTATAAGAAAGCATAAGAAATGGTTATCATAAGATGCATGTTAGGAAGAACAAGAAGAGATCAAAAACAAAATACATGGGTTAGACAACAAACAGAGATTACTGACATCATTGAAAGAAGTAAGGGACAAGTAGAGTGAGGATTGTACATATTGTTAGAAGAGATGATAATAAATAGAGAGTTGAACTCTTAAACTGGATTCCAAGAGATTGTAAAAGACTCAGAAAGAGACCACATGTGAGATGGATGGATGAAGTAAGGAAGTGTGTTGGGGGTGATGTGGAGAAAAAAGGCTAGAGTTCATAGAAGATGGATTGAACTTGGAGAGACCTTCATCGGCAGGGGATCCATAATGGTTGAAAATGATGGTGGTATACAGAGATTACTGTATAAGATTTGTAAAATACACCAGCTATTTTCCCTTTAAAATGTATTTAATTTTTTTTAGAAAAGTGAGATTACTTATTAATACTAATATTTAACCGCTGCAACATCTTGATCGTAAAATCACATTAAATTGTTCTTGGATGATATATATAATTGACAATTATTTAAAATAATAAATAAAAAAATACTGCATGAAAGATAACACTAATAAACATTTTCAATAATGTTTAAATTTTTATAAATATAAAAAAGGAAAAATAATTATTAATTGTAAAATTTTAAATTTAATTTTTATTATTTTTTTAAAATCAAAAATCTCAAAACAAAAAAGAATTATAATTTATTTAAAAAAAAACAGTCAAACCTTTTCATGGATATTTAAAAAAAAAAAAAAGGATTACACTTGAAATTTTATAACTTTTTTTTTTCTCATATGTCATAGCATCGCCAGGACGCGAACCCACACCCGTCTGCAACTAACTACTTGCTTGCAAGAAGGGTGCAATGACCTCTCGGCTAACAATGCTTGACATGGAAATTTTATAATTAATAATTATTTTTCCTGTTTTATATTTGTAAGAATTTAAAGATTGTTGTAAATGCTTAATAATGTTATCTTTCGTCTACTTTTTATTATTATTATTATTTTAAATAACTGTCAAGAAAAAGAAAAGATAAATCAACCATAAATATTTTAATGTGATTTTTTCATAATCATATTATAATGATTAATTATTAATATTGATAAATGATCTGATTTTTATTTTAAAAAGAAAATGATTGCGGTATTTTACAAATCTTATATAGTAATTTTTGTGTAATCTATTTTTCTGAAACTGTGGATATAGCAAACTGAATTTAATACATGTGAACACGAACACAAACACGCATATATATTAATACCCCTGCGCTATAATTTGATTTAAAGATTATGTACATTAATGAGACAACAAATAAATTAACAAAAAATACAATAATGTTATTTTGAAAAAGGCAGGGTGGAAAGAAACTGAAAGACAGAGAGAAAGAGACAGCAATCACATGACTGATTGATTGAACATTAAATGCATAACATAAATGATGAAGATTATTCATGATGGTGCTCTGGAAGACTTATAATTTGTATACTTACTATTTTTCCAAACTGTGGGTTATTGCAACTGTAGACAGTAAATCTGAAGATAAAATAAAAAAGGCTATATATTGAAAGTATATTTTCCAGATGTATTACCAAAAAGTTTTTAATAAATGTGTTTTGTTAATTCTTACTTATGGATCTGAGACTTAAGCACTTAATAGAAGAGCAATAGAGACACTCCTGACCACTCAAAAAAGTATGGAGAGATGCATGGTAGGAGTAACAAGAAGAGATCAAAAATGCAATATATGGGTAAGAGAACAAAGAGGTGTTATGACATCTTTAAAAAATTAAAAGACTTAACTGAGTTGGGCTGGACATATTGGTAAAATAGATAATAGATGGACAATTGAAATATTAAACTGGATTACAAGAGACTGTAAAAAATCCAGAAGGAGACCACATGTAAAATGGAATGTAGGGATGATGTGGAGAAGAGAGGCTAGAGTTCAGAGATGGATTGAACTTGGAGACCTTAATTCTGCAGTGGATTGATGAGTTGTTGATGATGATGATGGCCAAAAAGATAGAGTAATTTTTGATGGTAACTATTTTTTATCATTTTTTCTGAATTCATATATCTTGACCACAATCACTGATGTTTATATTTGTGAAGATTTCTGACTGCAGTGACTTTGATTTACCTGATTTAATTATAACTTAACAAAAAAACGATGCTCTTTAGCCTATTACTGTCATCATAAAATTTTATGAAGAGCGATATTGCCATGTAAATAGTTAATTAATATAGTAGATATATTTCTCTCTATCTATTTGGCAATCATTTCTATATAAGCATTGACTAATCAAGGCATACAAAATGGTAGTGTGAATACATTCTTATGACTAGTTTATAATAACTTTTTGGGGATAGTAATCCTCATCTCAGTAGAAAATGATTATTGACTCTATCTGCACTGTTATTTCATATTCACTGCATTTAGAGTTTTTTACATGCTTTGTTTGGTAACGATTAATTTTCCCCCTTAGTTAGGGTTTAATCTTAGAACTTTGTCATAGGAGCAATCTGTTTAATAGCTAGGCAAATAGCAGTATTTTATTATTTATAGCATTGAGATTATTACTAATTTTATAGTTTAATCTTTATGAGAGATTGTGTATGTGTAAGAGAGAGAGCGTATTTATTAATAAATATTAAAAGATAAGTATGCATTGCTCATAAAAGCAAGATATCTATCTCTCTTACAGTGAAGGCCATGTTATCTTTTAATCAATTTTTTTATTTCTACAGCTACAAATGATAATATCTGACTAATCCATAGTGATCTGGGACGTTTATTCGCTTGCTGTATATTTATTAAATAACCTTAAGTTTATTGTGACCAACAAAATTTCATGGTTCATCCGGTCTGGACTTTTATTCACAGCAAAAAAGCAGATAATACTAATTATTAGGCCATAGGGTTTATTCACTTAAATCCTATTATAATATTACTATTATATATTTATAATATTCTAAAAGTCAAAACTAAATTGTAAAATTCAATCTACTTGTTCATTTATAAAATGATTGTTATTAAATATAAATTGCATGATTTTTTAATTTAAAGTGCATTTAGAAAACTTTTTTTTTTAACGATTTTGTTCTAAAAGGTTATGGGTTTAATCAAAGTTATTATTATTTTGTACATCACCTGCCAACTTCAATTTATTAATTTATTATACTACAATTTTAATAACAAACAATTTACTTTTTCATTAAAAAAAGATATTAAATTTGTAAGTGATTTGAAGATTTATAATATTGACTTGATTCAATTTTTCTTTTATGTGTGCATGCTTGTGTGCTCATTTAGACCACCTTTATTGAAATGTTTTATTATATATTGTAACGGTCAACAATAAATAACTGTCAAGCGTTGGTGGCCTTGTGGTTAGCGTAGCTGTCTTCCAAGCTGCTGGCCCGGGTTCGCTTCCCGGTCAACGCTTTGACATATGAAAGGAAACAATAAATAACAAATATAAAAATATCTTCTTAAGACAAACCATCAACAAAATATAAAATCTTAAAAAAACTTGGCTCTTACCTGAACCAACTTCAAGGAAGTAAGACTTGGCTAACATGAACATGAATCCAAAGGAAGGGCCAGCAAGTACTATCCACTACCGATCTTAATTTTGTATTACATTATATCAACCTTAACCGTTAACAAATAACAATAATAAATATATTAGAAAGCTACTTGGGTAGGTATGCATAAGCAAATCTATAAGAGAAAAATCACAAAATGTACATGAAAATAATAACCTAAAATATTAAACGTCAATTAACTTTAAGATCCAGAGTAAAAATATTACAAGATAAGTCTAGTTGCTATACCACTAAATAGTTAATAATCAGGTCTATGAAATTAATATGGAATTTGAATTATGGCTTAGATGATAAATGAATCAAGATGTAGATGGCCGAATGGATGTTGAAAGACAAATAGAGATCAACTAATGAAAATGAATGAATTTAAGAGTAAGGAAAGAAAAAGGAAATGTGTTAGAGTAATGAATAATTAAGATGGTGAGAGAATAAATGTTAATGATGGATGAATCATATATGATAATGACTTAAGATGAAATGAGAATGAAAATAAAAGAAATAAAAATATGGACAAGCTATGATAGCAATGTTGATGATGAAGAATGAGATCCTGAACTATAAAACTAATATTGTGTCCAACAACAGCAAGACAATAATGATATAAATGCAAGGAGTTCTAAGCTTGACTAAAATAAAATATTTAATAACTAAATTAAAATAGATTATAAGTCTTAAACTAGAAAAGAAACATCTTAAAATTACACAGAATCAATTAAACAATAAGAATAAACATAAAAAATTAAGGCTAAACATAATAACTTCAGAAATGGAAAATTAGGATAGATTTAAAATGAGACTATTAATTAGTAATTTACTTTTCTCAGGGTTCAAATGACTTAAATATTTTAAAAGATATATTTGAATCAGTGAGAGAGATTTTGCCACCAGCCAAACATAACAAGCAAAGACAGCTCGTAAAACAAGATGGAATTAATAAAGAACATTTGACAATTTCAATACTAATATATAATATGAACTTTAAATTTTATGACGTATTAATATTTTTTGTACATTGAATGTTTTGTAATCACATCAGGTAATTAGACCTGGAAGACTTCTATGTAATCTTTAACAATAAAGGTTGCTTTGAAAGATAGTTAATTTTATAATGACAATAATGTCATTATGTCAAGCATTGGTGGCCAAGTGATCAACACAGCTGCATTACAAGCAGTTGTCCTGGGTTAGTGGGTTCATTTCCCAGACGATGCTTTGACACATGAAAAAAAAAAAAACAATGTCATTATGTTGTAGTCAGTGACAATTAAATATTACTTAGATAGGGGTAATAGGTATTTTTGAGATGATGTGCTATATTTCGTTTAAGTGTTATTTATAAATCATACTCTTGTATCATATATCTATATATAGAATGCTATCAGTTACCTAAATAAAGGCAAAACTCTCCATACAGCAGTGCCACCCTGTGCTAAACAGAGTAATCAATGGATGCCAGAAGGCTTGTGCATAAAATCCCCAACTAGTGCCTACTCATCCAATATTCCCAGACTAGTTTCTGGCTTGTGGCCCTTGTTAGTGAGGAGCTTTGGATGTGAAAGCACTGCACTTAGATCTTAGGATCTAATGCAACCCTCCAGAAGCCACCTTTTAACTCTACTTTACTACAAAACTATGAGAATGAAATTGAAAACACAATAATATTTTCAATCTAAGCTCAATAGCTTATATAGTTCAGACCCATATGACTATATAAGCTATTGAGCTTAGATTGAAAATATTTTTGTGTTTTCAATTTCATTCTCATAATTTTGTAGTAAAGTAGAGTTAAAAGGTGGCTGCTGGAGGGTTGCATTAGATCCTAAGATCTGGATGCAGTGCTCTCAGATCCAAGGCTCCTCACTGATGATGGCCACAAGCCAGAACTAGTCTGGGGATATTGGATGAGTAGGCAGTAGATAGGGATTTTATGCACAAGCCTTCTGGCATCCATTGATTACTCTGTTTGGCACAGGGTGGCACTACTGTATGGAGAGTTTTACCTTTGTTTACAACAATTATGTGCTAATATAGAGATGGTGATCATGTGATGTTTAGTGGTCTATCAGTTACCTCATATATTTTTTGACATATTGATTATTTATTAGTATTTGAAAATAAAAGTTTATATCCCAAAATACTGAAGTCTTCAAATGTTTATTCTGTATTTATAGTTTATTAAAATAATATATAGTCTCACATATTAACATTTTTATCAAGAATCAACAAGGGTAGTAAATATATTCATGGAGAGTGTTGTTCCCGAATCTCTCCTCAACAATATGCATGTAATTTTATGAAATGGGATTCATAAATATACATTGAATACTCTTGAATATATTTATGGTTAATTATTTGAGATAATAACATTTACATTAAATGTAGCACTGGAAATTAAATACACTTATTTTTGTTCAGCAGTAGATAGGGATTTTATGCACAAGCCTTCTGGCATCCATTGATTACTCTGTTTGGCACAGGGTGGCACTACTGTATGGAGAGTTTTACCTTTGTTTACAACAATTATGTGCTAATATAGAGATGGTGATCATGTGATGTTTAGTGGTCTATCAGTTACCTCATATATTTTTTGACATATTGATTATTTATTAGTATTTGAAAATAAAAGTTTATATCCCAAATACTGAAGTCTTCAAATGTTTATTCTGTATTTATAGTTTATTAAAATAATATATAGTCTCACATATTAACATTTTTATCAAGAATCAACAAGGGTAGTAAATATATTCATGGAGAGTGTTGTTCCCGAATCTCTCCTCAACAATATGCATGTAATTTTATGAAATGGGATTTATAAATATACATTGAATACTCTTAAATATATTTATGGTTAATTATTTGAGATAATAACATTTACATTAAATGCAGCACTGGAAATTAAATACACTTATTTTTGTTCTTGCATGATTTCAATTGAATATAGTCTATAAATATATATATATATTTACACTTTTGATCTAACATATTTCAAAAATCGCTTTTTTCCATGTCTTCATTTTAATTAAATTCTAATAAAAATGTTTTAGCTTATGTTTAAAGAAACTTAATTCCTGCTAATTAGTTTTGGAAAAAAGTTTCAGACTTTTCATTTATAGGAAATTCTCTTCAAAATTATCTTACTTTAATGTTGGTTTTCTTTACATTTTATGCTTATAGATATTTTTTATGTTTAACAGAAAAGATAAAATAAAAATGTAATTTGTTTGTTTAATATAAATTTATCAAATTTTGTCAATAAATTAGTTGTGAATCATCTTTATCTGATTTATTAACAATAATTAAAGAATATATGTTATTGATATTTGTGCATTATCCTGTTTATCAAGCTTGGCAGAAGATTTTTGTTTAAATATACACTTTTAGGGGCATACAATAAATGTTACAAAACAAAATGGCTGAAAAGTAGCAGTTGTAATTAATATACATTTTTTATTATAACATTATATTTCTATTTTTTTATATTTATACAAAAAATAAATAAATGAAGAGAAAATATTATAATTAATTATAATCAGCAATAATAAATAAAAGGTAAATATTATAATTTGTAAACACCAATATCTATATATTTGAAACTGCCATCAAATATCCCCACTTTTTATAAATAATGCATATAAAGACATTTCATTATTTACAAAAAAGGATAAGTCAGGATATTTAATTATTGTTTTAATATATATATATTCTAACCTGTAATTATGCATCTTCACTTTCAGATAGTATATGGTATAAAATAAAACGGGTTCTATCTCAGTTAATAATTAATAACTAAAATATTCAGTACTAAAATTAAAATATTTCACTAACTCCAATTTTAAAATACGAATAAGGTTCAGTTTATATAAAATAAATTAAATAAATATTTAATATTTTCATGAGACTTGAAGTGAAAATACAGGTGACAAGATAGATTACATTGAGCCAATATCCTACAGGATACTACCTCAATGGCATAAGAACATTATCCCCCCTTTATTACTATTTTAAATAACAAACTCATAGTATTCTTACGACTTTAATAACTTCTACTCACTAAGATTAAACTAATAATTAAATCTTAATCTTCTATTTAATAATAATCTAGCTCAATAAAATAATCTCAGGTTCATAAAGTTTATTCTAAGTTAATTTAAAAATACGGTAGTAAAATATGAGAAGGGATTTTATGTCATAATCTACTACACTTAAACTAATAATAATAAATAACAATAATAATATTCTTCATGTAATGATATAATAAATACGTGGTAGCATTTTAATAATCTGACAAACAAAATATGTGTGGCAACTGATAGCATATAATTTAATATAATATTGTGATAACTGATTTATGACCAATAAATAATGTAAGATTATGATTATTTAATTATAATGAATACCAATAAAATATTTAAAATTCTTAAAATAATTCTTTATTTATCTTTTGTGCAAAACTATATATTTGTTTCAGTTATTATGCATATATCATGCTTTCATGCAGCGATATGGAGAAACAAACAACTCTGACACAAAATTTTTAAAATAACAAAATTTAACAAATTTTATTACTAACAATAAATAACTAAACAATTTATTTACATTATTTACAGTGGATATCCTTAACCTTTTTTTACTTTACAGTTTGATTTACGAGTTATAAAAAAATAATTTATATTTCAATCATGTCTTTATTTAGATTTATGACAAAATTTAAAAAAAAAAGTTACTATTTGGTTTCTCCTTATGGTTAACTTATTACAAATAAATTTATCTACTTTATTAACAACAGCATTTTATCTCTATTATTATTAAACTATCTTATTTTAAAAAATTCATACCTAGAAAACATTCCCTAGAAAACAAAATTTTATAATGAGTATGGACTTCTCAAAATATAAAAATTTCATCTTGCAAAGTCAAAGATGTTACATAAAATATTATCCAAAATTCAGTACTAGATTTTAGTATTTATCACACAATGTTTACTAATCATAATATTCTTCTTTAATATTGTTTACATAATCTACTTTGTACTATTAATACAATTCTGTTAACAATAAACAAAAATATACTATGCATATTGTTTACATAATCTACTTTGTACTATTGTATTTTTAAAAAAAAAAAAAAAAAAATGCAATACTTATTTTTCTCTTAAAAAAAAAACAATACTAAAGCATTTAAAATTATTATCACTTTAAAAAATATCTTTGTTTAGATACCTTATTTTAAAAATTTTATATTTCATTTCCGAAATAAAATTCAAAATATATTTTATGATTCTTTTCTTTCCCTAGGATACTTTGGATCTTCAATTTTAAGTTACAACATTCTGCTCCTTATAAGCAACTAAACTAATCTTATACAAAAAAAAAAAACGATAGCACAACCTCAGTTCTAAATTATTTATCACTTCCCTTAAACATATCTTACTAAACGATGCAGTTACATGAAATAAAGATAGCGAAAATAGATGTATAGGATTAAGGAAGAAAGCTAGAGTATTGCTCTTAACATATCTCAAAATCATGGTACAGTGCGAAGAGGTAGGACATTTATCTGCCTAATATCCTCTAATACAGGGACGATGTTAAAGCTATTTATTCAGCTTTATTAGAACATCAAATATTTAAAGTAATATAAACACTGTCCAAATAAATATGTATCAGTCATAGGGCTATGTTAACTATGCTGATAACCACATAAAGACTAAATATTATTCCCATTCCTTATCATATCCTATTTAAATATACATCATCTTGGTTTCCTGCTAACTATAGTACTTCCAAGCCACTATCTCAACATTATTTCTCAAGATTTTTCTACATCTTACATCGATAAAATAACTATCTGCATTTACAAAACAATAAATAAAATTCATTAATAGTTAAACAATCTTACGATCCCATAAGAAAAGTCTGTCCACTTCATCATTCTATATGTCTAATCATATACAATCTACTTAGACAATATTTGAATATCCCATATCATAAAAATCTTAAAAGAATCACATAATTATTTATGTTGGATTATATTACTAATAAAAAAAAAATCGTCGTATGTATATTTTCAGATCAACCCTATCTCATAATGTTTTTTTAAAATGTTGTATAAAAATGCGTTACATATAATTAAAAAAACTTTTATACTTCATTCTTCCAATTTATGGATGATCTAAAGAAAACAAAAAAAAATATACATTATAAATTATCAATAGTTATTACCATTACCAATAACCTTTATCTAATCATTGTGTTCAGTAGGCTTCCTTTGTCCACTTGAGCATTGCAGATATAAAAATTCACACCCATACACTTTATATTAAAATATTTTTAGCTAAATTATTAGATTGTTATATTATAAGATTTTAATATTAACAAAATAATGTTTTTATGTTTTTCCTAATCTTATATAAAATTTTAGATTTAAATTAGGTCAACAAAATAAAAAGAATCAAAACTATAGTTACATATTTTCTTGACGATAGTTCTGATAAGTCCAAAATGCTTATTATTTTCTCTAGAGTTTTTAAAAATGTTCTCCAAGTGCGTTAAAGTTTAAAACTAAATAATTATCAATCCATTTAGTAAAATTTAGAAAATAATCCTTGGTTTTAATTTAAGACGATAATGATTACATAATCCCATGAAGCTTCCTAATCTTCTCTACCAATATTCTCTGCGTATCCGATGCATCAATCCATCTAATTTAATTTTAAAATACTCGAGAAACTTTTAAGTACCATTTATATTTCCATGGATCCATTTTTCATTCATCTATGTGTTCACTTTTATCTCTGTTTTCTTCTTGATACATTTAAACTCTCACTTGGTATTTTTATACATCTCTTTTAAAATAAAAACTTCAAATACTTTTGAACAAATTTTTTCCAAGTACATTTTAAATCATTCGAAGAACGGATATTTTAATACAAAACGCTTCTGTAACATATTTTCCCAGGTTCTTTATTCAACTCTGCACTCGAAAATATTTTTTAAAAAAAATGTTACCTTTAGAAAAGATATAACACTTTATTCCTTTGAATATTATACTATATAAAATAATTCAGGCAATATATAATTATCTTATTACCATTTAAAAAAATATCTTGAATAAGCTTATAAATCATACGTTTCAATACATTTTTAGACTCCGTATAATGTCCGAGCTGTGGTTTTTTTTATGTACCAAAAAAGTTCTCCGGTTATGCATAAATAAAGCTGTATCAATAAATATTCAAATATTTCTTCAGCATTACAATTTCTATCCATTTTATTTTGTAGTATATCCATTTTTATTACGTAGCTTAGGTTAAACTTTTAGATAAATACGACTGGTAAGTACTTTAAAAATTAGAAAATCATATTAAACGAAATTATTAAAATATTTTTAGTTTATACTCTCTTTTGCAAAAATATATTTTTAAAATTATCAATTAGTTTTTTTTTGCAGATAAAGTTATAAGAAAGTACTAAAAAAATTGACTAAAGTAAAAGATTTTAAAAATACTATCTTTTGATAGCTATAATTTACCTCTCTCCGGTTTCAATACATTTTTATTCTCCCACTCTAACTTAGTTACAACAATATTTATCGTCTGTAATGATACCTATTCTTATTGGCCCATTCTTACCCCAACTTGAAAACAAATTTACAGATTTTCAATTTATAGCAGAATTATATTTGAAAAAAAAATGATGACGTAATAAACCCAAAATATTATTTAAAATATTACTTTTAAATAAATTATTATTTTATTAAAACTATTTAAACATTTAAAATAACTTTTAAAATAACCTTAAATAACCTATTTCATTTATCTATTTAATTTATCTATTTTTATTTAAATAAAATATTTAATTTTTATTATATCTGCATTCGTCTTTATTACATTACTTAAACATTACATCATTTAAACATGCAATAACGACAGTTAACTTAATATTTATTATTATTTGCTTTTATGATAGGCAACAATTCTATCCAATTCTATAATATAACTTTTAAAATATTTTAAACTTTGTTATTATTTCAAACAAGCGTGTGTGTGATAGTATACATTAAAAAAAAAATCTCGTGATTATAACTTTGACAGACGATTTTTAATCTATTTCTCTGCCTAGACTAACAAAATTGATACACTTATTATATTATATAAAATAATTATAAAAAAATTTGGAAGAATAATTTAGAAAATATAGAACTAGATATAATTTCCACCATCACAAAGTTTATTTTAAAATATACTATATTAATTTTTGCTTATTAAATATGATTATAAATTTAAACACTGTATTTATTAACTATAAGTTTTAAACTATTAAAATCGAATTTATTAAATATACTTTTAATTATTTACAGCTGTGTTATTTAATATGGCCAGCTTTTACAACCATATGAAACAATATTTTAAGCTTTATATAAATATTTTTAAATGATTTTATATACTACTATTCTCTTTAGCTTCAAATTGTACTTTAAAGATATAATTGACTTAATATAATTAATGTATTAAAAGAACATATTCTAAATTTAAAATTTTTTAGTAATTGATTGTTATAAATTATTACTGACCTATAGAAAAGGGCACAATATATATATATATGTGTGTGTGTTGACATTTATAATTTATAATATTTACCTTTTATTGTTATTTATAATATTTCCATTTTATTATTATTTTCTTGTATTAATATAAAAATTAAAAAGATAGAAATAAAATGTTATAATATATAAAAAAAATTAAGATATATCTTCTGAATACGATTTGAATGCTCCTGAAAGTACATATTAAAACAAAAATTGTCTGCCAAGCTTGGTAAACAGGTTAACATACAAGTACCACTTTATTTACCACATTGTAGACTATTCAGTTATAGTACACTGAAAGATATTTCTTTGGATGTTAAAATCCATATTTTAGATTGTCTTGCAACAGGAATGATTTAACCTTCACAGGTAAAGATTTTGATTAAACAAACTTTCTGTAATAAGCATTAAGAAAAATAAAATTTCTATGTTATCTCAAGAACAAAATGAAGTTATTATTTAGGAAGGTGGTGATAATATGGATAGAAAATGAGGCTTAAAGTAAAATACTAATAGATTAAAATGTCAGAAACAAACAGTGTCAGTGACAAAATAAATAAAGTGATGGTTGTAAATGAGACTTTTTCAAAGACACACATTTCATAACAAATATTAAATATAAAACTTTGCCTTCAAATGATAAATGCTGAAGAATGTTTTTTGAAACTTGCCAAAAGTATTTTAATTAGTTGGTGTACCTATTACAAATTTGGAAATGAAGAGAAATGGTTTTTTTAATGGGGGTGGAGGAAACTCCAAATTGAATATATGTGGTAAAATTAAAATACTTATAATAGTTATAATAATTAAATTTGTAAAGCGCATACTCGTTACATAAAGTAATATATATAACATAAAGACCATGCACCCGAAAAAATGACAGTAGCGACCTTTACAAATCTTAACACACTCTTGTCTTTTAAATAAATCTTGTGTTAAGATTTGTAGAGGTCGCTACTGTTAATTTTTCAGGCACATAGTCTTCAGGTTACTATAATAGTTTTGAAACAGTTAAGGATTATAAAACCTTTCTTCTTATCAATCAATTCCTAAAGCAATGGGCTATGAAAAGTGCATGTTTGAATACAAAGAACTGATTGGCACCAGAAATTGGTCCTAAAATGTTTTATAGGTGCATTGCCCAGAAATTATATGTTGTATAAAAGAAACTCATTTTAAAATGTTGGTTGTAAACAATATATTTAGATATATGGTTTTGTAACACCAATATGCAATTTTGTTATCAGTTATATAAAACACAACAAATTTTAAAATATCATGTACATTATGCAGGCTTAACACCTGCATTTATATATGTAATATATGCGGGATTCGGACTCAGACTTTCACATGATCCACAACTCTCAGTGCCATCTTATATTGCTGACCCACCTGATCACACACATGTTGAAAAGATAAATAATCACCACTAACCTATTTCGTGCTAAAACATCACTCGTCAGTTGGTCCAGATTATCATCTCCACACATATATAAGATGGCACTGAGAGTTGGGGATCATGTGAAAGTCTGAGTTCAAATCCCGCATATAATATCATCTAACAATTTTTCTTTTCAAAAATAATCTTAATTTTCCATATATATATAAATAAATGCACCAAACTTCTTTCTAAAACTTGTTTTTTATATGACTATTATAAAAATAAAATAATTACCAATGTTTAGACTATTTTATAATATAGTCTTTTTCAAGAAACACTCAACCACGTTGGTGTATTATTTTATTTTTATAATAGTTATATAAAAAACAAGTTTGAAAAAGAACAAGTTTGATGTATTTTTATATAGTACAGTAATCTTAAAATAACAACTAGATCAAGGCATATTGCTCATTTAAAATTTACTATGTAAAGCACAAATTCCAATGGATTTTAAATTTAATAATAATAAAATACATAGTCATTGGTATAAAGAGAAAAAAATAGTTTATGCGGATTGATCAAATAAGCTGGATTAAACGGTTTCAGAATTGAATGCATGTTGAAAATCTATTGAGCCAATCTTCAAATATTATAATACAAAAAATATTTTATGAATAATTTACTGCTTTTTTATACAAGTTGAAGGCAAATGTTATCTAGTCAAAACAACCAGTATATTTACTTTAATATAGCCTTAATATATATTACTTACTATAATGAGTATGCGCTTAACGAATTATTAATTACAACTTTAAATTATCTTAAAAGAATTCTAATTATAAGAGCTTTATACTGACTCACTGTAAATCGAAAGATTTCGCTTACGTTAGCTTGTATAGAAATTATGAACTTAATCAGTGAAGCAATTAATAGCTTCACGCTCTCAAATCAAAACGCTTTCGATTCGCTGATATAATTAAAAAGTAGGTCCAAGATAAGAGTGACCGCTCTTGTCTTTTAAAGTCGTTAATCTTGTGTTAAGATTTGTAGAGATCCCTACTGTCGCATCCAGGCGCATTAGCTAACAGGTTCCTTTGGACATAGTTGTTGAGACATTCTTGACTCCTTTTAAGAAGAAGTCACAATGTATTACAACACATCACATAATCTTAAGGTTATAGCCTTAATATATATTATTTATTAAAGGTTTGCTCCCCAAAACATGTTTTATAAAACATGTTGACACGAAGATTTTTATAGGTTACAGATATAAAATATACTTTACGGGTTATTTATCCAAATAATACACAGATGACCCCCCCTCTTCATATACAGGAAAACAGTCAACAATTTAAGTTTTTTTCTATATATTATATTCTTTTGCTCTATTAAAATATTTTAATAATAAAATAAAATTGTAAAAAAAAAAATTGAATTTCATTTCTTTATTACCTTTTTCATTATTTATATGTAAGTAATTAATAACTGCATTAATGACGAAAATAAAAATTATACTAATTAAAACATTTTGCTCATCAATTCTAAATCAAGAATGAGATATTTTAACGCAGATTCTTTCAACAAGAAATGTTTTGATTCTTTACTTAACTTTTAATTAATATTTTTACTGAAGTAATGATTGGATTTACAATAACATTAGAAAAATTTCTTTTCAAAAAATAAAAAAATAATTAATGTACGTAAAAAAATTTATGCAGAATTTCTGAAAACTAAATAATTTATAATTTTATTTACCATCATACAATTTTTTTAAAAAATATTTTAAATCAAATATAAACCACTAAACACCACATGATTACCATCTCTTATACTAGCACATAATTGTTATTAAACAAGGCAAATCTCCCCACCCTGTTCCAACCAGAGTAATCAATGGGTGCCAGAAGGCTTGTGCATAAAATCCCTATCTAGTGCCTACTCATTCAATATCCCCAGACTAGTTTCTGGCTTGTGGCCTTCATCAGTGAGGAGCGTTGGATCTGAGAGCACTGCACCTAGATCTAGTCTGGGGATATTGGATAAATGGGCACTAGATAGGGATTTTATGCACAAACCTTCTGGCATCCATTGATTAGTCTGGTTGGCACAGGGTGGCACTACTGTGTGGAGAGTTTTGCCTTGTTTAAATCAAATATACTGATAAAATTAATATTTACTGATAAAATTATTTAAAATAAACATTTTAGAAAATTAAACTGAAATTTGGAATGACAATTTTTTTATCTTAAATAAAAAAATTACGCCAACAATATATTTTTTAAGTTCTCATAGATTTTCAGTATTGAAAAAATCTGAGTTACTATATGCTGAAATATTTCGAGTAATAGTATTGAATAGAGAGATTTGAACTTGGGATTTTCAGTCTATATCCATTCTTTATTCCATATCAACAATCGATACACATGACTACACACATGTGGAAAAGATAACCAGTTCCCAATATATATATTTCATGAAGAACCAGCGCTCATCAGTTGGCCCAGATCATAATCTCCCACACATATATACAATCAGTGCTTATATTAAGATAGCAATTTCTTAAACTTTAATGGACAGGCTTCAAACTTCTCATCCTTCCAACTATCCAACCATCCATTTCATTACAAATTCAATAACAGAATGCTCAAAGCCCTTGCTGGATTTGAAATTGTAGTCGAACCCATATAGACACAATATCAATTTAACCCCTCATATTATCAGACCATTATGAATAACGTCTACATGGGTATGATTACAATATCAAATCTATCAAGAGCTTTAAACACTCTGTCATTGGTTTTCAATGAAATGGATAGTTGAATTGTTGAAACAGTAAAAAGATTGCCCATTAAAATTTAAGGAATTTCTATCTTAATATAAGCTGAGCACTGATTGTATATATGTGTGGGCAGGGCTTTATAATAAAAAAAAAATGCTGGAACATATTTCTTATCAAAAGAACATTATATTCAAATATCATTTAATTGAAATTTAAAATAGCTTTTCCAATGCTGTGAAGCAAATAAAAAAATTAAAGAAAATTTTTCATATTTTTCTTTGTTTTAGACATGTCAAATCTAAAGTTAAATAAACAAATACAAATATACAAGTGATAACTAAATATAAAATGGAATTGTACAACTTTATATAATTGAATAAAAAAGTTTATAGTGATTTCCAAAGTTTTGTCCAATTCTCATCTGACAAATTGTCTCGATTCAATTTCTTAGTGTTAACACATATGGCCAAATGATGTCTTCTGAGTAACCACAAATCAATGTATTTTGAAGGATCGAAAAGTGGCAAAGATGGTCTGATGATTTTGATGAACAAAAGTGCCAAAATGTTTTTATCTTCAATGAAGATCTTATTGAGATAATAATTAGATTTATTTACAAAAACCTGAGATCACATTCACTTGAAGAAATGGGAATAGAATTCAGAGCATATATCAAATGCAATATTTTTTCAGGATATCCCTTTTTTGAGAATGTATTTGTGAAATCCACGAATTCTCTTTCATTAATTTGTAGTCTGATTGTCATGTGTCTAATTCCCATCTCTCCAAATGTCAACTTAATGGCAATATCTTCAGGCCAATAGTTTTGGTCAAGTATGCGAGCCCAAAATGCAAACTTAATATCTTTTCTATCTAGCATTCTTTTTTTCAATTGATTCTTTCGACATGGTATAAAATGTTTTAGGCCAATAGGATGATAATTTAAAACAGACAAAACTCTCTATACGTATTGCCACTCAGTGCCAGCCAGAGTAATCAATGATGCCAGAAGGCTTGTGAATAAAATCCCCATCTAGTCCCTATTCATCCAATATCCCAGACTAGTTTCTGGCTTGTGGCCTTCATCAGATGAGCCTTGGATCTGAGAGCACTGCACCTAGATCTTAGTTAATCATGTGATGTTTATTAGGAGGATAATTTCTTTTGCATGAAGTAAAACTTTATAAAAATGCAGATCATGCATAGCAGCTACAGGCCATTTATAAAAGGGTCCAAAATTCTATTTTCTTTCTTCAAAAACTTGAACTAGGGTATTTATTTTTCAATTTGCAATGTAAAAATTGATATTGTAATCTTGTAGGTCCAAACTTAGTTCTGACAATTCTTGGGGAGCATTGCACATCAATGCCACATACAATAAAAAGGCGGCAGATGTTATTGTTTTCTTTAAGCCATCGTAAATACGTTAATCATTTTTATCTCATGTAAGATCATTCATTGCTTTTTCAAAATGATGCACAAATTATTCCACATAGCTGAAACTGAATGAAAACTAGTTACCACCCATCTAGTACTTAAAACTCTTCCAATTTTTAGCAGATCATTGCATAGTGATTCTGCACCTTTATGCAACTCTATTATTTTACAGCAATGCATGGCATAAAACATAAAGTTTGTCAATAAATTATTTGAATCTATTGACTCCTAAAATTTTCTTTACAATATTACCTACTGATAATTATAATCTATGATTAGCACAATGCCAAATTGTAATGGAAGGAAATTTCTGTGTCAGCAATTCTTTCACTCCACTTTTACATCCTAACACAACAGCAGCGCCATCGCATGCTACCAAACTTAAATATTTTTTAAATAATCTGTCATCCCATAAAATTCAAGACATTGAAGTAAGGATTCAAATATTCCTTTTGCCATTATATTTTCAAGTTCGATCAAGTCTAAAAATAAACTAATCGGTGAATTCATTTCAACATCTTCAATACAGCATCGAGTAAACACAATAAGGGTGATTTTTTTTGCTTACAGTACTCGATTCATGAATTATCAATGAAATTATATTTTTCAACTAAACAATTTCTTTAAATACAATTTTTCTCATTTCATCACCTATTTGATTCATGATATTAATGTATGCATTTGTTGAATGAAGAATATAATCCATTTTAACTCCATTCAGTTCTTGCAGATCAAAATCACTTTTAAAAGTAGAGAATGATTGAATTTTCCTTTGCTACTTTATATGCAGTTCAAAAATTTTTTGCTGATATTGCTTTTTCACAAGATAATAATTTTAAAAAATGTTTCAATCTTCTCTTTTTTTTTGACTTCAAAAATAATTTTAAACACTGTTTTGTGTGCAGCAGATTCTCTGTAATTGAAACTTTTTTTGGAAGTGAGCTCAATTGTGACTTCCTACCTTTCCTAGAATAGGTGATTTCATTGTTGGACCATTTTTTGGAAATTTTCATTCCCATCATCACTTCAATTCCAAGAGTTCTAATGTTTCTGTAAAGTATGCAGCCAAGTTTCATTTTGTGTATGTTCAACCATTCATTTTTTGAGCAAAACATTTTTTTTGATCCAATGACTATCAATCTGGCCAATCATTTTAAGTTTGGCATTATACCTCAAGATTCATTTGAAATGATTCAGAAACATCAACTTGCACCAATATTTCCATATTTATTGTCATTGTTTTGGGCTTTTTATTAGTGGGACCGATGGTCAAGAAGTAAGTGGAAATGTTTTTCATTTTTGAACTTATAAAACTAAAAAATAAACAAAATAAAATGACATCGAATTTACGTAAAAATAAAAAAATTAAATCCCCACATACTATCAATTGCTATGAAGGCCCATTCAACCACAAATGTCCAGACATTACTGGTGGCACATCCATTGCTGTATTGAGTTATTCACCATGAGTTGACTAATAGTGATGTGAACGAATCCACTACACACTACTTGAGAGTGCCAATTTCAAATCCATCCATATTTTATTTGATTGATAGAACACTATATTTTTTATTTGTTCATATTATATAAATATGGATTGTAATTATTTATATGCAATACAATTTCATCTCATTACATTTGAAACAAAGTACTTTAAAAGGTGCCAGTAAGCCATTTCACCATGTTACATAATAAAAAAGCCTTGTGTGGAGGAGATTATGATCTGACCCAACTGATAAGTGCTGGTTCTGCATGAAATAAGTATTTTGTGGATCAGTTATCTTTTTCACATATGTGGTCATGTGCATTGATTGTTTAAGATGAAGTGACAGATGAATGTAGACTAAAAATCCTAAGTTCAAACCCCATTATTTACTAAACAATATATATTAAGATCATAACCTTGAGACTATGCCCCTAAATATGACAGTAGGGACCTCTACAAATCTTTAACACAAGATTAACGACTTTAAAAGACAAGATCGGCCACTCTTATCTTCAACCTACTTTTTAATTATATAGATGAATCTAAAGCATTTTGATTTGGGAGGATGAAGCTATTGAATACTTCACTGACTAAGTCCACAATTTCTATTACAAGCTAACATTCATGAAATCTTTTGATTTACAGTGAGTCAGTATAAAGCTCTTATGATGAGAAATATTTTGAGACAATTTAATGTTGAAACTAATAATTTGTTAAGTGCATACTTACGCTAACTCACTGTAAATTTGAAAGATTTCACAAGCACTAGCTTGGAATAGAAATTGTGGACTTAATCAGTGAAGTATTCAACAGCTTCATGCTCATAAATCAAAATGCTTTAGATTTGCCTATATAATTAAAAAGTAGGTTGAAGATAAGAGTGGCTGCTCTTGTCTTTTAAAGTCATTAATCATGTTAACGATGTGTAGAGGTCCCTACTGTCATATTTAGATGCATAGTCTTAATGTCATAGCCTTAATATATATTGCTTACGTGATGAGTATGCATTTAACAAACTATTTACGAAAGCAAACTTTTGGTATACTGAATGAATAGGTTGGTCATAGTAATGATAGTTGAATGGATTATTGCTCATGACTTCATAAAATGTTTGAGCATGAGAAGTAATAGATATTGGCAGAATCCATGGACTGAAACATCACATGATCACCTTTTCCTATGCTTACATAAGCTGTTAAACCTTGCACTGGGTGGCATTATTGTATAGAGTTTCCTACTGTTTCAAACCAGGCAGAGTGAATATTTATTGAGTTTCAATTTTCTCCTATAACAATTTTCATAAAGTGGATCTAAGTTATTTCTTTCATTATTATTGCCTTTTACCATTTTTTTCTTCATTTTCCCACCTTCTGATACCACTATTTTAATGAACAGCAATAATATATAATAATATAAGGCAAAACATCTTTTCAAAATTGATTAGCATAATATCTTTTTATGATTGCCTTAAATATATATATATTTTTTTATATATTAATTAAGGATAGATATTTCATTCAAAGGAAAAATAATTTATTGATCAGCAAATGATTCTGGTTGAACTTCTCATAAAAGAGAAAAACATTCTGAATGCTCAGAATGAGACTTTTGTGTGACAAGAACAGTGGAAATTATTCCAGTGCTAATCTAACTACTATGGATATTTAAAATGTAGAATTTCCAGCGCCATATTTAATCTTTTGTTGAATGAAAAGTAGTGTAAAATTACTGATAAGTAAAATTGGCAAACTTCATAATACAATGAATGGATGAAAAAAGGATACCATTGCATGGCTTTCCAATAATTTATCATGAAAAACATCATAGTCAAAACTTTCGAAGATATGATACACATTACATATGTTAACAATTATTTGATTATTATTACTATGATGATGTTAAATTTTTAATATTTATTTTTTTTAAACATCGCTTAAAATAGATTATAGAAAATAATGACATATTTAAATTTAGATAAAATTTAGTTTCATCCACCAGTTTTTTGTTTATGTTGAGAAAATTAGATGCCAGTAAATATTTTTTTTTATCAATATATATTTCTAATTTATATAATTCAAGAGTTTTAAAACTGTCTGTCCATACTTCAGTTTAAACTTGATAAATCTATAAATCAGTTTTATATAGATACATTTTATTAGTCATTCATTAGAATAGAGATTATCCACTTAATGAATAATATTTCTGTAGAGTAATTTTCACTACACCATTCTCATGCAAGATAGGGACTGTTTTCTATCTGCTTTAACACCTGGTGCAATGTTGTAATCATAAATATGTGAATCAAGACATACAACTTCTTCATATCCTTGGTCATATATTTATGATTATACTCTTCCACAGGCTGTTAAAAGTGGATTTTTATGAGAATGGTGTAGTGAAAATTACACTACAGAAATATTCTTCATTCAGCTTTATAGTGATTTAATTATTCACTTTCTACTTGACATAGAATCTATCACAGAGCATTATTAATTGGTGCTACAATTGAACCTACAGTGGTTCACTTGCAGCTATTCTATAGCACTCATTTTATGGTTTTGCATTTATTTGATAGTTAAAATCAGAATTAAAATATATATTTATTTATTAATTTAAAAAAAATCTCTAGAAGCCAATATTGGACAGATAGTCAATTCAAATCACCTGGAATTGATTTTTCAAGTGCAGTTTATTGTAGAAGATCATCTTTTATTCAAATCTTGAAAATGAAAGGGGTATACTTTCCATAGTTTGTTCATATATTTAGGATTATTTTTGCAAACTATTTACGAAATATTTATTTTTTGATAAAAATATGATGTTTATACTCAGATTTTATTCAAAAATATTTGTTTTTTAAGAAATATATACCTAGAGAAATGTAAATACATAAAACAGAGAGTTATGATTGGCTGAAAAAGGAATGCTTATGTAATCATTGTAGCTGCCATTTTTAAAAATAACTATAAATGGAAATCTTGAAAATGAAAGTTATATACTTTCTATAGTTTGTTCATATATTGATTATTATTTTTGAAAAATATTTATGAAATATTTATTTTTTGATAAGAATATAATGTTGACACTCAGATTTTATTAAAAAATATTTGTTGTTAAGAAATATATGGCAAGAGAAATGTAAGTACATAAAACAGAGAGTTATGATTGGCTGAAAAAGGAATGCCCCTATAATCACTATAGCTGCCATTTTTAAAAATAATTATAAATAGAATTTTAAATTTAATTTCATTACATTATGAATTTTTTTACACAAATTCAATTTTTTGTTAGACGTAGAATTCAAATAAATTTTAATTTCATTCCATATACATTTTTATTGCCAAGAACAAAATAAAAAAAGGCTTGTTCTGATTATATATTTCAATTTATTATTTTTAGTTGAAATATTATTTTTATAAAGTTTTATATTTTTTAAACTTATATTCTATGAAATAATTTTATAAAGTTGGAAAATATAATGAAAAATAAAGCTTATCTGTTAAAATAAAAAGTTGGAAATGCAACCCAAATATCTCCTAGGAGCTGTCAAAAAACCGTGCAGTAAGAAATGGTTGAAAATATATACACCAAATTAATTGAAACAAAAAAAATGACTTCTATTTATATGTTTTACATATAAACATAATAAATATTTTGAAATTTCTTTCTTTCAAGAACTAAAACAAATGAAGTGGTAACAAAACTTTTTGAAAAGGCTGTACACAACTTTTATCTTATATATAAAATTCCTATTTTCTCTGTTGTCTGATTAGTGAATGTATGTTTGTCCATGTCATGTGTCAAATTCACAACCACAGTCACATGTCAAATTCATAATCAATTAAAAAATTTACATTTATATGAAAACTGCCATTAATAAAAAATGCTTGGAAAAAATCAGTACATGTGCTTTTAACTAAAAAGTATAGTATTTAAATCTTTAAAAAAATGTCAATACAATATATAAATTCATGTTTAAAATGTGATATCTAGTAAGGAAAAAAAATGGATGCTACAGAACCATATTTATATTTAGATTTTGTTAGTGAATAATTGAAGTTGAAACAATGGCTTTTAGACGGTGTACAATTCTCAGATTTATTTATATAATATTAAAAACTTTTGGTTAACTTATGTTAAACCTTAAAAAAAGTTAAAGCAACCAATTTTAAAAACTCATAGCCTATTTAGGCCAGGTTCTGGTATTATAATAAATGTATTCTGTTCATTTATTATAAAAACTGTAGCCACTATTTAAAAAATCATAATTTAAAATTTTGAATTGATATTAATGGTATGAACGGAGTATTTACTAACATGCCAGTAATTATTATAAAATTCAAATTCATGTCTTTCTAAACGTTTAATATTGTAGCTTTTGTTTTTTGGCAATTTCACATTTTTTATATCACTGTTAACATTTTTTCATATCATTTTACAGTATTTTACACATTTAATATTCTAAACAATTACTTTTCAAATATTTTTATTTTTCCTGTATACATTGTAAGAAAAAATGTTAATAAATCATTGTTTTTTTTTTGTAAAGTATTCAATTTATTTTTATTTATGTTGTTTAGATCTTTGCTGTTTTTAATTCTTTTTATTTCTTGAATAAAAACATTGGAACATTATTGAAGATTACAATATACATATGTAATAATTCTTATAAATATAAATGTCATCCTTTAAGAAATAATGTATATGTATATATTTGTATAGACCTAGATATATTTGAGCTTGTAAGTCTACTATTTTTTTATAAGGAAATCAAAGACAAAGTAAAGTTACTGCAAATTGGACATGTAACAATCTAGTAGCAAAGTGTCTTATAGGAAGACATATTGCAAGGTTTGCAATAACAGGATTCTTACATGATTAGCCAAGGAGTAGAGCATTATGTCTTTAATACAAATCTTTTGAAATACAAGTGTGAATAAGTGGCTTGAAATTAGTGTCATTAATACTTTTTTACAATCAAAATTAAGAAAAGTTGATAGAAGTTTTATGAATAAGTAGTATATAAGGTATTTTGACCTCAGACTTTCACATGATCCTCAACTCTCCACACTATCTCATATCACTGATGCACCACATATATGTCTAAAAGATAAATAATCACCAATATATGTATTTTGTGCTAAACCAGCACTCATCATTTTGTCCAGATTATCATCTCTACACACATATACAATAAGTGCTCAGATTTATATTGTAGCCAATATAAATCTGAGCACTTATTGTTGATATTAACATTTATTGTACTTGCCAGGTCACATAATCTTTGAAATAAAACTATAATTGACTCTATTTTGCAGTATATGTGTTTCCTACTACATGACTACTGTAAATATACTACAAACTGTAACCATAGTTTTAATGTACACTTTAAATAATTAATAGGTCTTCAGAAACTACATATGTATGAGGTTTCAACTGCTATTTTGACATATTAAATAGACATTTTGATCTCTAATATATTTGATGACGCTATCTTATAGTTGAAACTTGAGTAATATAAAAAACGTATGTTTATTTTATGTTAGGTTGTAGTTTACAATATATATATATGATATTAAAACGTTTGAATACTATACTGTAAATTTCATTCTTTTATTTGTAAATCTATCTACATTTCCTTATAAATAAATCACATTTTCCCTTTGATATGTCATATTTTTGTGATGAAAAAAAAATCTTTGCATTTTTCTTTTATTTCGAAAATGGGAATCAATACATTTAAGAATTATTTTGATGGATGTATTGATGTTAAATAAAAAATGTAGGTTTCTTCATAAAGCTAACTTGAAAAAGCTTTATAAAAGTGTAAGTTGCTTTTGAAATAAAAATATTGAAGCAAATTGAAATTTAAACTCTTTAAATTGAAGCCACAATAAAATAAGTGTGTTGATAAATTATTTATATACAATAATCCTTCCATAGGTGGATTCACCGTTCTCTGTATTAAGTAATTCATAGTTTGGATAAATAATGCATAAAAAATAGAAATTAATTAATTTAAATTCATATATGTTATACATTTTTACTCATTTGTAAATGTTTGATTGAATCGGTCATTTATCGATATCTTTGACTCTGGGTTTATTGTTATATTATTTCTTTCGCTACTGTATCATTCTATTTGTAGTTTTTTTTTGTTAATATCTAAATATATACATTTAAAAAAATATATAATATATACATATGTTAATGCACTGGGTATGCTATTATCCATGGTTTTGTACCTATTTTTATTTATTTTTATTTTTAGTATATATGTATAATCTTTGTTTTTATGTGTAAACAATAAAAAAAAAAAAAACAATTTTACCCTCATATATTTCAAGAATCACATGGCCACAAGCCGGAAACTAGTCTAAACATATTGGATGAGTAGGCATTAGATGGGGATTTTATGCAGAAGCCTTCTGGCATCCATTGATTACTCTGGCTTGCACTGAGTAGCAATAGATTTATATTTCAAAAATACAACAGTAGCAAACACTTCATACAGTAGTGCTACCACCCAGTGTAAGCTTTAGTAATCAATGAATGCAATAATATTTTGGCATAAAATCTCTCTCTATGGCATATCTATCCAATATTCCCAGACTAATTTCCTTACTTGTGGATTTCATCAGTGAAGAATGTCAGATCTGAGAGCATTAAACCTAGATCTTTGGATCTGATGTGATTAGCAGCTATCCTATTTAATTAACAATAAAGCTATAAGCCTAAGATGAAATCATAATAATGTTGCCAATCCAAGCTCATTTGCTTGTACAGTCGTATAGATCTGAACTCACTGATGAAATCCACAAGCTAGAAATTAATCTGGAAATACTAGATGAATAGGCACCGGATAGTGATTTTGCATAAACATTGTTGCATCCATTGATTACTAAGGCTTACACTGGATAGCCCTATTGCATGGAGAGGCTTTTACATTTTTTAACAGATTGTATAAGCATAGGAAATGGTGATTATGTGATGTTTTAGTGGTATTATATTTTAAAAATGAAATGGTGGAGTCAAAGCTTTAAGTATAACTAATAAATATATTGCACATGGAAAAAGAGACATTAAGTTGAGTTATTCCATGTGATTACATGTAATTAAAAAAACAGGTATAATAATGTTGAATAGAGGTTTAAGGTTCATACAACAGCTAGGGATAATCTCTAATTGAATAAATGATCTGAAATGATATCAAATTGTGGGTATGAAAGTTTGATACTTGTAAATCAAAATGAACCCAGGCTGTTTACTTAAATAGTATTTATGTAAATCTCAAAAAATTATACACTTTTCATAAAATATGTAAAACTACAAAACTTGTATTGTTATCTCAGTGCACTTAAGTCTTATTTTGGTGTTATGCTTATCTTTTCATACTAACTTGAACAGTAGAAGTTTTGTAGTTTTAAATATTATTTGAAAAAAGTTTTACCTAAAATAAATATAATATAAATATTTAAATACAAATATAGTTTATATAATTAAGCTAGATGTAATTAAAGGAGATTTGAATCCAGACTTTCAAGCTTCCTGCAACTATCTACTCCATCTTATACAATCAATACACAGGACCATATACATATGACAAAAATAATTTCCAATATATGTATTTCATGCTAAACCAGCACTCATCAGTTGGTCTGGATCATCTCCCATATATATATATATATATATATATATATATATATATATATTAGCATAAAATATAATAATTGATGTAACTATTATTAAAAAATTTCTCTGTCTTCTTTGGTGATTTGGTTGGCTTGATTTGCACTTTGAACAGATTACTCTCTTATATTATTTTAATATAATTTAAATTTGCTTCGTTCCATATACTAATTCATATCATAATGTTTAACTTTTTAAAAAATTTTGACAACACATTAAATTTGGTAAAATAGTATTAAAATATAATACTTTATTTTTATTTGTTTAAAATGATCTTAAAAATTATTTCTATTGAATTAACAAAAAACCATTTGTTCAATTAAAATAAATTATTAAAAATAAATACAGTAATTACGTAAGCGTCTCAATGTAAAAAAAAGAAAAGAGCGCAAATTTAAGAGGAGATCGTCTGTTAGTTGGTTTTAGAAGGGAGAAAAAAAGAAAAGAAAATGGTAAAAAGGCAAATGGTGTAATTTTGATAAGCTTATTTAAAATAGTTAATAAGTAAATGGATTACCACTAATTTTCTATAAACATAAAAATAACATCGTGGTAATTAATTATAAGATGAATTGCTAAATTTAAAAGTCTGTTCAAGTCGGCTGGCCAAGTGGATCAAATCACCGGTAATAATTTCCCAATATTACATTTGGAATGTCGGAGCTTCCCAGTTTAAAAGAATTAATTGCAAGAACTTGGTATGTTTTAAAATGTTTATTGTTCTACAATTTGGAAAATTTAAATAAGTATTTTAATTACAGAAGTTTTATAAATATGAAAATTTGTTTTTTAAAAAAGAAGAAGTTTAAATTAAAGTATAATGTTAAAGTTATCAACATAGTTTAATATTTCCGTTTCTAATTCTAAAAAAAATATAGTATTGATTGATATTTAACTTTATAATGCCAGGAATATATTTGCTAGTTAATTTGTTTGCCATTTGGATAATAAACAGTCTTCAAATAATTAATCAAAGCTATTTTCTAATTTTATCGTCAGTTGGGAATGATTGAATTAATTGCTGTAATTATTATTCCTAGATTTAAGCGTGGATAAATAAATATTTAGCATGGATGTGATGAACTTGGAACATTTTAATAGAGAAATGTAGAAATTAATAACTTTTGAAAAACATTTTCATTTAAATTCTGCGTGTCATGTTTTTGAAATTGTTTCATGTTTATGGAGCCACATAAAATCATTAATCTAATAGTGATTATAATAACTAACACAAATGGATAAAATTACATGTAAGGAATTCAACTATAATTATAGCTATTACTTTGTACATTTATTGTTCGACACATCGTACATGGATTTCACGGATCATATTTGTAGTTATGAAATGCTATACAATCTAATTTGTGACACACACACCTGCTAAAATTCATGTATTGAACTATAAAATGCTATACATTTAATTATATCACACACACACCTGTTAGATTTTATGTATTTAATGAATAATTCATTACTTTGATTTTATCGTTATATGAACTTGCATGTGAAGTTCATAAGTTATATTTTATTAAGTTTAAATTAATAGGGGTTGAATAAAATATTTATTCAAGAGAATAGCGCTTGCGAAAGAGCTTGAAAGGTACTAAATGAATTTATGAGATGCATCAATTTTTCATGAGGTATTTTGTGAGTCTTTCCAGATTTATATTCCTATACTAATATTACTTATATTGTATTACACATGTTTTATTTTAAGCAAGATAAGTTAGTACATTAGTTGTCCTGATTAGTGTAACATTTTATTAAGCAAGAACCCACATTTGCTAAAGTGTTAGTGTTTTCTGAATGATCAGAATAACTGAGGAGGATGATTTTGCACTTTAATGTGAAGTAAATAGTAATGTTGTTTTTTTATGTTGAAAGGCATTAATCTGTGCCGGTGGTTAATCCGCAGATTATTTAATTGTCATTTTTGTATTTTACACTCATTCCAGTGCTGGTGGTTAATCCGCGGAATTGTGTAATTATATGTATTACTTTATAGTGGTGTATAAATCCACAAAGCGTTTAGTGTTGTTTAATTCCTATGTGTAGATGAATACATCCACAGAAATATGTTTTACTTCATTGATATAAGTTGGGCAAAGTATTTTAGTTAATCTGCTAAATCATCTTCTTCCATTTGTAAGTATAATTCACAAGTTAGATCATCAAATTGTAGCAGGACATTCTATTCAAGTTACTTCATAATAATTAACTGTCGGTTGAATATTATTTACCGGAGTGCAAGTTTAAATTTTCATTTTATTTAAGATTGCATTATAGCTAAATCCTACAGATATAATATTATTTATTATATTATTATAATTTTACGGTATGGATTTATTGAATCTGGAAATGATGTTAAATATTTCATGAGTTGATGTTGAATTTAGTATAATTTGCTCAAGATTCATTATATCAAATTGAAATAAGGTATGATTAGGTTTTTAAAACCGTACCTAAGATATGTTATTGAAGAAAGTCGATGGAATTATAATTTATTTATTTTATTTGTTTAATTTATGTCTTTAATTATAACATTAGAATTAATTACTTATTATTCATAAATTTGTAAATAAACGTTGATTTATAATTAAACTTACTGTGCCGTTGCTATGTGTCATTCTTAAAATCAGAAATCATAAACCTTGGATAGAGCATACATTGAAATACATACTATCGTCAACATGATATAAGAGTTTAATGATATTTTGGAGAAAACATTTGGATGCTTTTCGTCTTTGGTAGTTTATGATGTGTGGGGTACAATAAAATCCCATTTACCTTCTCCATCATTTTAGCTTTGCGTAGTTGATTCTAGTATACAATACAAATTGATTGGTAAACCTGTAAACAGATTTGCCAAATAATGATATGATTGAATATATTTACTTAACATTTTAAATTGTCATTTGTCAGTATAAAAAGAGTCTCAGTGATATAGTAAATTATAAAAAAAAGAACCCAAGTATTTATGTTTATTTATTGCATAGCTTTACCTGGACTAGCATTTGTATTAAAATCATATAGATTGTTTAAAATTTCATAATCTTATGTAGTTCCACAAATTATGCCATCTTGTACACAGTTGGCCATCGGGTCTCATACAATAAAAATCGCAAATTAAGGTTTGTAAAATAATAACATTGCACTTATAATTTGTTTACTGTATTTTATCATACTACTATGATAGGTCTTCACGGTACACCCTGGCTGCGATCAAATTAAATCATAAAAGTTTATGTTAGATCATTAGTTTGGTCTGTGGTAAGTTGCTCCAGATGTTGTTTGTGGTCTTCGGTGCATAAAATAGATAGCATAATATGCTTTTGGATACAGCACTTAATAGCTGACAATGTGTAGCGGGAATTGATTAGTGATCAAGGTTACTATTCTTAGTGCACTTACGTTACGTAGTTGGGACCACATACGAGATGGAGGGTTACAATATATATATATAATCAGTGATCAGTTTATATTAGGATAATAATGCTTCAAACTTTAATAGACAGATTTCAATCTTCTCTACTCTACAACTCTTCAGCCATCTGTATCATTAAAAATTTGATGATGGTGTGTTCAAAGCTCTTATTTGCCAATTTTGTTGTCATACCCATGTTGATTAAAGTTTGAAGATTTGCTATTATAATATAAACGAAGCACTTATTAAATATATGTGTGGGAGATGATGATTCAGATCAACTGATGAGTACTGGTTCAGCAAGAAATACATATATTGGAGATCATTTATCTTTTTTATATGTATGTGATCATTGGATAAAGTGGATGATTGAAGTGAGCTTGGGTTCAAATCCTTTTTAATTACATCTCACTTAAGTATATAATTTAAATATTACATATTCAACCTGTATTCTGCCCATCCCTCTTATGTGTATTCAAATGGTCTTAAAGGTCATATATATATATGAGGAGTTAGAATGACTTACAGTCAACATGGGTTTGACAACAAAATAGGCAAACAAGGACTTTGAATAAGCCTCATTAGATTTTCAATAGTACATGGCTGAAGAGTTATAGAATGGAGAACATTGAAGTCTGCCCATTAAAGTTTGAAGATTTTCTGTCTTAATATAAACCAAGCACTAATTATATATGTGTGTGTGTGTGTGTGCGTGGGAGATGATGATGTGGAACAAATAATAAGTGCTGGTTCAGAATGAAGTATATATATTGGAAATCATTTATTTTTCACATGTCTGTAGTAATGTCTATCAGTTGTATGGGATAGAGTGAATGACTGAAGGGTGGTTGAAGTCTGAGTTCACATCACGTCTGATTAGAAGCTATAATTACAAAATATAAAATTGTTAACAGTATAGCTAAAACAAGAAATCAACTTATTTTAGGCGGATTAGATTAACAATCTCTTTTTTTACTTTCGTTATTGTTAGGGGCAGGATTGATGAAAAATTTATAAGGAACATGAAAACTAGTTAAAAAATGATTTTGGTACTAAATTCATGGAAGAAAATCAATTTTTATAAACCAAATCTTTAATAAAAATTATTCCAATCTGATTGAATATATGGCAGGACTAGTTCATGTGGATGAAAATTTAAACATTGAATTACTTTCTCAAAATTGCAAAAGAGAATGGTTTTAGGAAATGGTTATTACTGAACTTTAAATTGAAAAAGCCAACCTATTTCCACTATAAGTAATAAAAAAGATTGTCAGACATTTTGAATATACAATAAAGCCAATGCACATGCGCTTTAAAGATAAATTATAATTTATCTTTAAAGCGCATGTGCATTTGCTTAATCGCTAATATTACTATTACATAAAAAAACATAGGCTATATAAAATAATATCTCATTAAATATACAATAAAATAATTGCCGAGAAACAATCCTTTTTCAAAGGAATAATAAATTCTATAATATAATTTAATTAATGATAAATTTACTAGTTATGCATCTTGTAAACTAATTTTTGATTCTAATTAAGAACAGTTATTAACTATAAAAATTGTTTCTCTGTGAATATAATTAAATACTTAGTCTAAAATTAAAACTAATTCTCTCCTGTACAAAGTGTTTTGGCTATGATAAATTGATTTGTGTTATTATGCTTCCAATGTTCTTGCATTAATATGAACAGACCATTACAGAGGTGAGTGTCTATGAATACTTTGCTTATAATAATGCAGGAAATCTCTAAACTTTTATCTTTCAGATAAACTATTGATTTTGTTATTAATAAAACAATTTTATCTTGTATTGTAAAAACATATATTTAGATCAGGACAAACTTTAAAAAAATTAAGTTGTGCCTTATTATTTATAAACAGCTTGATGACACCTTATACCACAATAAATTTGGAAGTAACAATACAAATCACATATATTTTACATGTATGTATCATAAAATATCTATTATATTTTAAAAGAAATACAGTCTATGGTATCGAAGCATAATATTTATACTAATTGTTAGATCCAAAAAAAAAAAAAAAAGTTTTATAGAGATATTACGTGTTTTAAAATCATCTACTTGATATTTTTATTTTAAATACTCTTGATTTTATATAAATTAATTCTTGACAAGTCTACATAATTTTATTTATAGAATAATTACGGTTTTCTCCAAAAATCTAATGACTTTTAATAAGAGCTTAATGCTAACACAAATATATTTGAAATTATAGTACAGGTAATTAATATATAATCTTTTTATGAAGTATTATAACTTTATCTTTAACTGAAACACACAGGCTTATTATATACCTGTGTCTATATATGTAATATATAGGGTGTATGAACACAGACTTTCATACGACTCACCACTCTCCTCACTATCTCATAACACTGATACACATATATGTTGAAAAGATAAATAATCACCAATATACGTATTTCATGCTAAACCAGCAATCATCAGTTGGTCCAGATTACCATCTCCAGACATATATACTATAAGTGCTCAGATATATATTAAGATAGCCAATCCTCATACTTTAATAGACAGGCTTCAGTCTACTCCACACTCCAACTCTTCAACCCCACATCCAACCTGTCCGTTAAAGAATGAGGATTGGCTGTCTTAATATATATCTGAGCACTTATAGCATATATGTGCGGAGATGGTAAGCTGGACCAACTGATGATTGCTGGTTTAGCATGAAATATGTATATTGGTGATTATTTATCTTTTCAACATATATGTGTTCAAGTCTATCAGTGTTATGAGATAGTGAGAAGAGTGGTGGGTCATGTGAAAGTCTGTGTTCATATATCCTATATATAACTTTACCTTTCTTAATGCATTGCCAAATCCATATAATATTAAATCATTTATGCTCTTTATTACTATTTTACAATGCTTTTATTACAACCCACGATGACAGTTTCGATTGCCCCAGCAATCTTCTTCAGAACTTTTTCTAAACCGTTTGGAAATATAAATGGAAGTTCTGAAGAAGATTGTTGGGACAATCAAAACTTTCAGTGGGTTGTAACAAAAACATTGTAAAACAGTAATAAAGAACATAGATGATTGAATATTAATATATAATCTCTTCAGCAATCTAGGGCTTATACATTTTATTTTTATAATGCTCCAGACACAGATTTTTTAAGGTAAGGAGGAGATAAACAATGGTTACAGTGACTATAAAATTATGACACCTTCCTCACCAATAATGAAGGATATATTAAATTATAAATTGTATTGTTTATTTTTGCATGCAGTGCATTATTAGCAAGCTGATCAAACCAGATAATCTGGAATCCATTAACATCTAAGTAATAAAATACAAATATCATTTTATAAGCCAATACTATATGATTGGTTAAATTTTATATTAGCTGACTAACTGAAATAAAAATCCTAAACCTTATTGTGCCCTGAAAAAAAAATTCAATGCTTCTTCAATTTTCCAAGTTATACATATGAAAGTTGTATGTTTAAAGTACTAAATTATAAGACCCACTAAAACCAGACCACAATATAAACAGATCCATGATCTTCATTTTATTATTGGTTATGAACATTATTGGACAATGGTGAATATAACAATGGTAAACAAAAATGCATCCAGTCCAGTGGAGTCTGTTATAGATTGAAGTAAAGAAAGTTTATGTTATTAGATAAGAAATAATAAATCTAAATAGATAGTAGAGAGACTTAAGATTTTGAAATATATCTTTTGAATATTTTGATACTAAATTTAAAAGTAATTCTTAGAACTTCAATATGTTTTAAGTAAGCCCACAAGCAGGCAATATAAATGATTTTTATAACAATTTAAAATTAAGGATTAATAGATTCAAATTCAGTATAATTGGTTTAAAATTTGGTACATTTTTTCTAGATCACTATCAAAGTAATAAGGCACTATAATATTTTAGGTAGATGACTTAGCTTCTTAGATATGAATTACTGGGCAGGAAAATTTTTAATATTTTAATATCAAATTATAAAAGTTATTATTAAAACTAAAATATGTTTTAATTTAATGCACACAGAAAGTTTTTTGGGTTTCAATTGAAAGCTTGATTTAAGTTAGAATAAAATAAAGTTTGTGTATAATATAGCTTTGTTAAGTTTTTTTTTTTTTTTTAAAAAATCCATATAAAATGGAAAAAATGTTAAACACTTTTCAACAGAAAAAGATGTCTTCATATTTAAGTCACTTAATGATTTATTATACACATATATAATTATGTAAACATACTAAATATCATACATACATAAGGAATATACACAATAACTTATAGCAGAAATATCTAGTGATATATCTACAAGTCAATTCAAAATCAAATATAATTGTGCATTTTCATTTATTGTGCTAATACTAAAAAGTTAAAAAGAGAGATAATATTTTGATATATTAAATGCTTTTATTTACCATGCATTAAAAAGAAAAAAAAAATTTCTTCAACCACAATTGGAGTTTTTAGATTTAACTTTAAATAAAAATGTGTGAGACTTATAAATTAATTAAGACAATTTCTATTTTTCATAACAAGGAATTGACATAATTAATTTTTATACCCTCCACCCTTTTATTTCAAGTTAAATCTAAAAACTTCAATTGTGGTTAGAAAAACAACTATTTTTTACCTTTATAATGCATGGTAAATAAAAGCATTTAATATATATAAAAAATTAACTCTAATTATTATAGATTTTGTTCTAAATAAAGCTTGATTTTCTGACCAAGGTTGGCATTTCTGAATGAAAAATCAAATCCAAACCAGATGAAAAAACAGTATTATTAATTTTGAAATTATAATCAATTAAATAACAGGATAAAGATAAAATATTATTTTAACAACCTTTTTATAAATAATAATTGAA
Source organism: Epiperipatus broadwayi (assembly GCA_028023455.1). Lineage (NCBI taxonomy): Eukaryota > Metazoa > Onychophora > Udeonychophora > Euonychophora > Peripatidae > Epiperipatus > Epiperipatus broadwayi. The sequence continues at coordinate 282,038 of JAQFVV010000539.1, forward strand.
AGTCAGTTATTTGTTAGTATTAATAAACATTGATTCAGACATATTTAAACATATATTTAAGACATATTTGCAGATTCATCTGTGTAAGATTACAATTAGATATTCAAATGCTTTAATTTGATCACACAAACCCCAATAGAAGAATTGTGAGATCAAGTTGAAACTTTGGAATATCTAATTAAAATCTTACACAGATGAACCTGCAAAATATATCTTTTATATCTGTAACCTATGAAAACATTTGTATGAACATATATATGTGGGTTCAAAGTTGTGTTATTAATAATGAAACTTCTAAATTTTATATAGTTTTAAAAATATATGAATAAAGATGCATGTATATATAGTATTATATAAATATTTGAAGAATACACATATGTGTTATATTAATGATCCATACTTTATGTTTCACTATCATCTATGGATTTTATTTTATGATTAAGTTTGGGACTTTATTCTGTATATATAGGATGTTACTGTATTCACATATACTTGCAAAGAAATCAAGTCATACATCACATGACTTAATTTAATAAGCTTGTATTACAATTGTTATATAATGAGGTTAAAAGCTGGGCTTGAGCTCATATTTTTAGATCTAATGTCTGAGTATTCTAGCACTTCAATGATGACAGCCAACAGCTAGAAACTGGTCTGGGGATAGAGATATTTAAAAAGCTTGTTAAAAGCTAATAATGTTCATTATATAATAATGTATACTTGTGTAATTATATATATATATATATATATATATATATATATATATTGGAGTCAGAATTTGTATGTGTAAAGAGGAAAATGTAGTTACAAATTAACTATGATAATTTTAATACAGAGAGATCATGAATAGAATGAGGGGGTCATGCATTTTGTACAAATAGTGATGTAAAAAGGTAAAATAGAAAATAAAGAGAAAGAACACAGATAGGAAACAAAATATAATGTTGTATTTATAATAATACTTAACATTTTATTACCCAATACCTTATTTATAAAGGTCATAGAAAATCGTCTTAATTAAACAATATTTATTGATTATTTGTATTAAATGTTATATGTCAAAGTCATTCCACTTCTTTCCAACTGTTGGCTATCATTGGAGGTTGAAATCAGCATTCAACAATTTTTATATCTTCATCATTATCATCATTTTTGACCATTATTGATCCACTGCAGGATGAAGGTCTCTCCAAGTTCAATCCATCTTCTCTGATCTCTAGCCTCTATTCTCCACATAACTCAAGTACATTTCCTCATTTCATATAAAACCTTAAGATTGTCATCATTTTCAATTATTATTGATCCGCTACAGGATGAAGGCCTCTCCAAATTCAATCCATCTTCTCTGATCTCTAGTCACTCTTCTCCACACTACTCTAACACACTTCCTTATTTCATCCATCCATCTCACATGTGGTCTTCTTCTAGATCTTTTATCTCTTGTAATCCAACTAAAGATTTCAACTGTCCATCTATTATCATCTCTTCTAAAAATATCTTCAGCCCAACTCCACTTCAGTCTCTTAATTCATTCAATGTCAGTAACACTTGTTTATTTTTATTTTTTATTAACAAATAAAATTTATTTTGGAAATTAACATGAACTATAATGTTATTTGAAATCAAGAATCCATGGGTGTCTCACTTTATTGCTCTGCCCATGCAAGGGACCAGGTCCTATATAGTCCTGAGTTTTTTTACCTAAAACAGCACACCTCAGTGCAGTTGATTAGATTCCATTGGAACCCATGTCATCAATCATTGTGCAGCTAGACAAATTTATTTATGACATATTGGCCATTGAATGATTAAGGCTAAGATTTGTCGGACATACCACATCACTATTTGTATTGTGGGAGTGTTCTCGTCCATTGCAGACATGAATCTGCAAATATAAAGAACCCACTGATTCCAGTAATTGTGTGATGCAGCAGTGCATTTAGGCCACCATTCATGGTCACACCTATTCCTACAGCAAGACATGGCTTCGGCATCCACTATTCTCTCACCATATATTTCATTTTCAATTTTTCATGTGACTCCCAATATGCATCTCATCATACTTCTTTCAGTGGTCTGAAGTCTCTGTTCTGACAAGTGTCCAAGTCTTAGATATGTAAGTAAAAACTGGCAATTAATTTATTTATTTCTATTGAAATATCTTAATTATTTATTAATTCTCAGATATATACACAGAAAATCATAAAGTGTTTAGTGTATATTAGAAATACTTTTACTACTGAAAATGCATGGTATAAATACATTTCAGTGGGTTTTAATATAAAGCAATCTAAACAAAGCAAAGCAAAACTCCATATAATAGTGCCACCTGTGCTAAACAGAGTAATCAATGGATGCCAGAGGGCTTGTGCATAAAATCCCTATCTAATTCCTACTCATCCAATATCCCCAGACTAGTTTCTGACTTGTGGCCTTTATCAGTGAGGAGTTTTGGATCTGAGAGCACTGCATCTAGATCTTAGGATCTAATGCAACCCTTTAGCAACCACCTTTTATCTCTACTTAACTACAAAACCATGAGCATGAAATTGAAAGCACAAAAAATATTTTCAATCTAAGCTCAATAGCTTACTCTGTTTAGTACAGGTGGAACTACTATATGGAGTTTTGCTTTGCTTTGTTTATAAACAATTATGTGCTATTATTGGAGATGTGATCATGTGATGCTTGCTGATAAAGCAATCTAATCTAAATAGTTATTACTTACATATTAGAAAGCCAGTTCAGAGGATAAATATAAATGTATTTTATAATAGTGTACATAATTTTTTTTCTCATAAAACTATAATTTTTTTTTTTTAAATTTTAATTTAATTTTTATTATTATTTAGAAATAAATAAATAAATAGTTTTTTTTTTTTTACTTGTATTTTTTTTTTTTTTTCAACTTCAAACGCAATTTATTAAAGTTGAAAATTTGCTTATAACTTATTCATAATCACATCAACTGCCTTGATATAATTTTGTAAACACTTTTACATCATAAAGAGTAGTTAGTTTTTTTGTAATAAAAAATGATTTATTTTAAAACAACGTTTTTGTAATCTTTTTTATCCTGCTGAAAATCGCTTGAATAAAATAATTTTCAAATATCATAATTTACTAATAATCTTAAAATCTTATCTTAAATCCTTTTTAAATACATTATAGATATATACTATTTATATATGAAAGTAATTAATTAATTATATGCGCTCACATAAAAAAAAGAATTTGTCATTAAGCTAGAACATATAATTTTTATAAGCATAAGATACTACATATATATATTATTTTGTGTATTCTACCTTTGTTCTTCTAATAATTTCTACTAGATAACCATTCATTTTTTATTAGCTTCTCTTTATATGGTTTTCAATTTTTCAAATGTTTTGGCTTCAACCATATAAAAATGATATTAGCCATACTTAAACATCATCTAGGGACATCAAAAACAAAGTTTCATTTCAAATTTTATAGAAAAAATCTCATTTTAAATATAATGATAAAATGTAAATATTTTTTAAAAATTAGAATATTATACTACTTAAAAATTAATTTTTAACTCAAACAAATCCAATCACACTCATACATAAAATCTATTTGCACATTTTATTACTGATGTTGCCATCGATTATAAGAAATTTCAAAATTATACTTTAATAACAAAAAAAAAGAGCTATTATATGTTAATGGAGAAAAGCTATATTTAGCCTGTGGGGTATTGTCAATTCATAACAATTAATACTTTCATGGTAACATCAAAAGGCAAAAAGTTATGTCTGTTTATATGGATATAATCTCCTTATTTCTATTTTTTATTATAATAACAATGCATGAAAATATTTAACTCAAAAATATATATATATAATAACATAATAAAAATAGTGAAAGGTTCTTATTTAATATTTCCACAGATTTGGCCAGCATTTGTAACAGAATAAAAATATGATAAGGACAGGAAAGGTTTTAATGTGGCACATGAAATTGATACACCAGTTATAACAGAATACAAGTATAGCCTAATCATTGACTGCCGATTGTATCAGAATAAAAATACAAGAAGCTAATATTTAGATAACCCCACAAATTTGGGAAGCAATTTTAACAGAATAAAATGAAACTAGTGTTAACAGAGCAATACTATCTCATAAATACTAATATGCACATGTTTGGTAAATCAATTGTAACAGAATTGAAATACTTAATAATGGTAAGAGGCTTCATTATCCTACAAATTTATGCACATTATCCTATCATTAATAAAATATAAATTTTCTTTTTTACAATCCCATAAATTTACAATATCAAATCATAATGGAATAAAATGTTTACCATACTACTATAATAAAACACAATATACAAAATCAACTCATCTAACATACCTCATCATGATATAAAATGAAAGCCAATATTTCAAATAGCCCTGTAAATCATGATATCCAAATCATAATAACATACAATAAATGAAAGACTTATTTGATATTCCCACAAATACAACTAACAAATCACAAAAAGTTATCCTTCAAATCATTAAACCAAGTCAGTAAACTCTAAATAATAACTGATTATAATCTATATGATACCATTAATAATCAATTTTAAACAATTATGAATATTAAAAATTTAATATCTAAATAAAATATATATTCTACACTGATGAGTTTTAAATCTAATCAAGACAAATCATTCTATTTATTGTAATTCAAATACCAGTTTTAATGTATGCAATTATCAATTTTATAACATCATAAAATTACCATCTTTTTAATTAAATAATAAGCCACTATAATATACATCCAATAACTAATAGTTTAAAAGAATATGCAGCCATCCAATTATAACCTCCTCTGTTTACCCTAAATAATTTTTACTTTATAATGCATATGTGACTGTTTCAATAATTGTGGTAATATTCTAATTAATTATTAAACATCTAGCTATACCAAATTAATTAATCTATTATCACTTAAGATCTATAACTAGTTCAAATAATAATATATTGGACTTTTAATACGTAATAATACATACACTTACCAATCTAATCATTTGATTCCCAGAGTATTTTATGATTATTTATTATAAAATATATGGTGTAAATCAATGCATAATTAATATATACTTTAAAATTTTATTAACCAATAGGATTGCATTATTAACTGAATATCAACTAAAGCAAGTTTATTTGTTTAAAGGAATAAAAAGTTATTAACAATAAATATAAAAAATGACAAGTGAACAATAAACGTTTGTGAAACACTCTAATTAAATATCATGAAATATATTCTTCATCTAAATTAATATTAATAAAAATAGATGCTATATACAGGGAAAATTCACCTATTTAATGCTGAATATATGATATATAAAATTTATGTGAAATAAAAATATTACTGCATGCATATACTATTTAAAATATAAGAAAGCTATTGAATGATAATTGTATAATATTCATAATAAAGTAATTGGTAATGCAGAGTATTGCCAGGTGACCATGGTAGCCACATGAATAATATTGTTGCTTTATGCCTCTTATAGCGAGACAGAGTATGGCTTATTGATATACAATTTGCATTCAAATGATGTTAATTTGGCTGTATATTTTTAATTAGGACTCGTGGTGTTAGAGTTGATTTGGCTGTATATTTTTAATTAGGACTCATATCTATTGGTATATAATATGGTGTGTGTGCAACTACTAGATATATATCTTGAAATGCTATAACCTTAACAATTGATTCCATCATCATTTGAAAATGTTGACTGTTGTTGTTGAGGTATGTATTTTTAACTATCTTGGTTATATAGATTTGGCAATCTTGATCTACAGTTACCAGTGAATAATTACCGAGAGTTTTGATATGTGTTATGAAACTTCCTCCTTTGGAGTGTGTTGACAAATTCACTTATGAGATATCATGGATTGGGATGTTCAGCAATAAGCTAAACAGTTTGTCAAAGCCCATATAGAGTTAAAGCCTCATATAAAAAATGGGGACATTTATATAAAGATATGCTTGAATCTGTAGCAGTTAATATTATAAAGCAAGGAAAAAATCATTTAAAAGATGTCAGTAAACTGTTAGGAATGCTGTTGTCAAAATACTTATTGACTAGTTTATTATCATTCCACTTCTTGGGGGCATCTTGATTTTTTTTATGTATTCTTAGATCTAGTTTCCTTATGTCTTTTTGGTTCATTTTTTCTGAATCAGGGGGTATTGTTGTTGTTATTATTGTTATTGTTAAATTAAAGAAAAAGGATTTCACCTTTTTAATTATGTACCTTACTGCTTTTATAGTATCTCAATGATGTTATGTTGCATACAGAAAAAAACTCTCAAACCCAAACACAAGATAGAAATTTTATAAAGATAAACGGGGCTTTCTTATTTTTAACCTAGAAGCTGATTTACATAGTGAAGTGTCTTAGTTTGAAATGAAGATGTAATATTAATACATAGTAAATCAAAAAAGATTTTGCAAATGTTAATGTATATAAGAAAGTAATGAATGTAAAAGTGAACAGGGTAACATTTTCCCTCTCTCAAACTAAGACACTTCAGATTGGCTCATATAAATCAGAATCTAGGTCAGAGATAAGATGGTCACTTTTATCATTGCACAGTAGCATAAAAATCAGTAAAACACATATGTTAAAAAGGTATAATACTTTCTCATTAATTTCATATGACCTATGACCTTAATATATACATTTGAATGTTGTTATTATTATTATTACTGTTGCTGTTGTTGTTATTATTATTATTGTTATTATTATTATTTTTACTTACATTAATAGCTTGAATGATAAAAAAAGAATTCAATATTTTTGTTGTCTTGGGTACATCCTAATGACATGCAGTCATCTTATGTGAATTCAGTTACAATATTTAGTAATAACTGTAGTTTACTCCACTGCACATACGCTTTATAGTTCTAACACTAATTATAATGAATACTCTTCACCTTTCCAAACACAAGCTAACATCTTTTTAAAAGATGAATGGATCCACACTATAATTTTCACCCAAACTATATGCATAGGCAAATCTGAAGTATTTGGAATTGATAGTGTAAAGATTTAATTAATCACTTTAAATCAGGGGTCCCCAACCCTATGCACATGGGCACCATGGTGCCCACAGACCATTTTACGTGAGCCCGCCACTATCCGAACACAATAAAAAATTATTTATCTGATACAAATAAATTTAATTTTTAAAATTTCTTATAAATTATTGTATTATATTGTAATCAAATTGTAGGGCATACTATACTTTTACAGTGTAAAAATATAAACATTAATTACATGTTAAAATTTTATTTTTGAAATAAATATTTTTTTGTACATTATGTGTATTATTAACAATATTCAACTATAAATTTACATTGAAAAAATAAATGGTGCCCGCCACCTGGGCAGTATTATAGAATGTGCTCTTAAGTGCAAAAAGGTTGGGGATCCCTGCTTTAAATTACTTATAATCTGATTTTGTTGATGACGTTTGTGAAATTTTTACTATTTACGATATGTCATTATTAAATGAAAACTTTAAACATATGTAAATATTTAATTTATATAGTGTGATGTTTTTTTAAAACTAAATATTTAGTAGAGTATTATTAATGCTAAATTCTAGTGGATATATGAATTGCATTCTGGCAACAGTGAAGCTACACTATGAAAGTTTCAACTGCAAACAATTTCTACAGTGAATACTTTTTCTCAGCAAAATAAGATATGCATTACGAGACAAATGTTATAATTAAAACAACTTTGTCATGTTTTACAAGGGGTTTAAATTATCAATTTAATTTTTTAGCAAAGAAAATATATGTATTTTTTTTTTAATTATTCTGCTGCATACAAAAACAATTTTATTTGCAAGTCTAAAAAAAAACATTATAAAACTTTTAACATCATCATAAAAAAATTCCTTCATGAAAAAACTGTAAAACTATCAATAAACATAAATGCTGCAATGAATAATATTAGCTATATAGGGCACACATACAAGATGGTTTTATGTTTTTCTGGAGAGTGAAATTAAAAATCTAATTACTGCTACCAAAAGAAAATGTTTATGTATAAGCTTAACAAATTCTTTTAAAAGTTCACTTTAGTATTCACTATGAACCCCAAATTGACTTAGAATGTAGGATCAAGAACAAAAAAGAATTCCAAATAAAAAAGTGGGTATTCTGAATTTGATATCATTAAATCAATATATTATGGTCTTCCAGTCTAATGATTTCAAGATTTTCAGCGCTGTATAATAATAGATTTACATTTAAAAGTTATGTTTGTCTGATCGCTGGTGGTTAAAAATGGACACTATCTTTCTCCTGCGGTTAAATAGATTTGTACAATTCAAAATTTGATTTTAACATCAGGCTCACAATAGATTCAAGCCCTGATTGAGCATGGTCAGTAAAAGTTGGTGTATTTATAGAAATGCACTCTAAGCATAAGTGATTCACTTAAGTTTTTTAAACTCTTACTGACGTGTGAATGCGCAGAGGTTTATAATATTTAAAATAATAGCGCATTATCGGAAGTCGACTTCCGATCTAATATTTTATGATTTTATGGACTTTTATTAAGATAAGTTTATGTTTTTATTTTATTTTTAGAAATTGGATTTTAGTTTTAATTAAAATCAAATTATATAGAATACACTGCAATTAACTTTACGTGAATAATAAATAATTTTACATTTATATTTTTGATTTTGTAATATATTTTTCCTATTTAATTTGTTATGCAGAATGGTAAATTTGCTCTGTGCTAGGAGTTTAGAATGGATTACTTATATATATAGTTTATGATTGGTTTTTTTTTTAGGCAGTTCAAAATGTTGTTTAGCTGTTGACAAAACAAATATAATAAATGAAATCAGTAAAGATAAAAAAAATAGACTTTTTTATGAAGTATTTTTAGTATTTTTGATTTCAATATGAGGAGTATAATCAATAGTTAAAAAGGATCACTCTTAGATATAGCCCATTGAGTTTTCAAACTCTTTCTCACTAGTTGTGACCAAAAACGTAAAAAGACTTCTAATATACGTAAATATATATACGCATTCACGTATAATACATTTATATATTGAAAAAGATTAGCTTTTATTCTTTATTTATCTAATCTCAATATTGTTTTTCTATAATTCTCAGAATAAAGCCATTACTTTAAAAGGAGATAAAACTATCTATTTATTTATTTAGCTGACAGTCACAATTTATTTAGCTAAACTGATTTGAAATCAAAAAGAGAAAAATTGTATATTTCTATGTAAGTGTTTTTCATTCTAAATGAATTATTTTTTTACTTAAAAAGAAATACCGTTTACATTAAATTTATATCTAAATTTATTACTACAGATAAAATTACTTAAAATGGAACTAATAACTGAAATACAGGCTTATTATATACCTGTATCAATATATGTAATATCTAGGGTATATGAGCACAGACTTTCACACGACCCACCACTCACCACTCTATCTCAAATTACTGATACCCTTGAGCACATATATGTTGAAATAATAAATTGTCACCAATATATGTATTTCATGCTAAACCAGCAATCATCAATTAGTCCAGATTATCATCTCTACACATATATGCAATAAGTGCTCAGATATATATTAAGATAGCCAATCTTCATACTTTAATGGGCAGGCTTCAATTCACTCCACACTCCAAAACTCTTCAACCATCCCTCCAATTGAAAATCTGATGATGGAACGATCAAAGACCACCATCAGAAGATTTTTGGAAGATTACAGCTGAGTACTTCCACCCTTGAAATTCAGTATCTGTTGGTGCCATTTATCTTTGAAATTTTTGCATACGTGAATTGAAAGACTATATAATAGTTAATTACTGTTATATTTATTATTTTTATTGTTATTATAATACTACATATATATGTAGATAATTGTGCTTACACAAACACAATTTCATTGCTAATAATGTCTTGTTTTATACCAGGGTATGTAAATGAAACTATAAGCTAAAAAGTAAAAGAAGAATAAAAGAAAGAATATAGAGAGAAGTGCTTACACAAACACAATTTCATTGCTAATAATGCCTTTATACCAGGGCATGTAAATGAAACTATAAGCTAAAAAGAAAAAGAAGAATAAAAAAAAGAATACAGAGAGAAGTGCTTACACAAACATAATTTCATTGCTAATAATGCCTTGTTTTATACTAGGGTGTGTACATGAAACTATAAGCTAAAAATAAAAAGAATAATAAAAGAAAGAATATAGAGAGAAGATTCAAATCTTTCTGTATTACATACAAATGCAATCTTTGATGAATCAATATTGAATCATATAAAACGGCAGCAAGTACACTTTTCCAGGGACTCCTTATTGTTGGCAGGTATCTCTCATGTCTAAAGATCATTTTGTTACCTACCAATAATGAACCTCACAATAGCCTGAGATTCAGGCCAGGTTATTTATTCATACTGTATTGTATTTTAAAAAGTTATTTGCAATAATTGAATTATTAATAAAAATTCTTTTTATTCTGTGTAATATTTATATATATATTTTTTATCGCTTTTTGCTATCCTTTAAACCTATTCATTTGTAAATTTTTATTTAATTTACGAACTAAGCAGTTTTATGCGGAATGCTACTAAATGAAGACAACCTGAGGATAAAATATAGTAACAATAAAAAGAAAAGAACTTAAAAAAAAAAAAAAATTCATTTGTTCATTATTTTTTTATTCTATAATAAAACTAAAATTAAATTATAGTTCACTTTTCTCCCCCAATTTTGTGATAAGTCACAAAAATATAAATTAAATAAGGAGTCGAAATGAAAATGATTATAGTTAGTTTATGTTTTAAAACTGCAGTTTTAGAAACTAAAAGGTTTGTCAAGGTAAAAAAAATAATATGAAAAAAAATGTACAATCATGTCTAAATTAGATATTAAATAGAAAAAAATCTTATTATTACTATTTTCTACAATTGAATTGTTTTTTTTTATTTTTCATTTTATTATTTTATTTGTACGCGAATAAAATAATGTGTGCGCCTTTATTTCTTAACTTTAAAAAAAAATTAGTTTGATTATAAAGATTGATACATTGTACAGGCTCAAACCTGCATTTATATATGTAATATATGGTTCGAACTCAGACTTTCACACATCTTAATATAAAGCTGAGTACTGATTATATATATGTGTGAGGATGGTGATCTGGACCAACTGATGATTGCTGGTTTAGCATGAAATACGTATATTAGTGATTGTTATCTTTTCAACATGTGTGTGATCAGGTGGGTCAGCAATATGAGATGGCACTGAGAGTGGTGGGTCGTGTGAAAGTCTGAGTTCGAACCCGTATAAAGATTGATGCAAAATTATGTTGAAAAAATAGATTGCAAAATAATTAGAAAAAATAAAACAAACTACAAATGAAAAAATCTTTTAACTATTAACATGGGCATGGTGATTCAGGTATACTAATACTAAAAGAATAACATTGAGAAGGGTGTATGACAGAATGACTTCATATCTCTAAAAAATTTTACATCCATTTTGCAAGAAGTATTTTGTGGATTAAAATAGAAGCTAACAGAGTTAAACTCTCCATACAGCAGCACCACCAGTGCAAGCCAGAGTAATCAATGGATGCAAGAAAGTTTGTGCATAAAATTCCTTTTATGCATGAACCTTCTTGCAACCATTGATTACTCTGACTTGTAGTGGTGGTGCTACTATATGAAGAGTCTAGCCTCTGTGTAAACAGATTATGTAAGGATAAGAAATGGTGGTCATGTGATAAGGTGAGATTATTTAAATCAACTAGATTTTGCAGCTGATGTAATTGATTAATGCTTGAGAGCTTCAGGAAATGTTGCAAGAGTTATCAGATGAAAGGAAGCAAGTATGACTAATGTTCAATGGATTTTCTCAAAAGCAGAAAATAAAGATTGATAATGATGAGTTTGAAGAAGTTAACAACTACAAATACATTCAACAGATTATTACAACAGATGGATACATAACCATAGAATTAAACTTGGTTGGAGTGCTTTGGTTAGAAATAACAATATTAAAAGACAATGTGCTTATATGTTTGAAAACAAAAATTTGTAATAAATGTGTTTTACCAGTTCTTACTTACGAATTGACACTTTATAGAAGAGCAATACAGAGACTTCAGACCACACAAAGAAGTATGGAGAGATACATTTTAGGGGTAACAAAGAGATCAAAAATAAAATACATGGCTGAGAGAACTAAGAGATGATACTAATGCCATTGAAAGAATTATGAAACTGAAGTAAAATTAGGTTGCACATATTGGGAGAAAAGACAATAATAGATGGATTGTTGAAATTTTAAACTGGATTCCAAAAGAATTTGAAAGACTTAAAAAGAGACCATATGTGAGATGGATGGATGAAATAAGAAATTGTTCTTGAATGATGTGAAAAAGGGAGACTACAGATTAAAGAAGGATTGAACTTGGAGAAACCTTCATCCTGCAGTGAATCAATAATGGTAGAAGATGATCCAGGTATTAGAAACCTCTAACTCATCTGATTAGTAAAGATTCCTTACAAAATGCATAAATAGGGAGAGAGGAGGTTTGAATTTTTGTGGTGGTAGATAATTTTGTTGTACTGAAGGTAAAATGAGGTTTGCCCTGATAAAAACAGGCATTAATATACTTTTCCCATCACTATAATAGCTTTCATCAGGTAAACATCAATAGTTTCTAAGGTGACAAACGTTTTTTATCGTAAACAAACAATTTCTTTATACATATCTTTTCTAAAAAGTTTTTTTTTATTTTGCTACAAAAATATGAAAATAATATTTAGGATTTTTTTATTACTAAAGTTTATAACAATAGGACTTTTTAGTAGTATTGTCTTTTTAATATTTTTAACTATTTAATTAGCACCTGAATTAGAAAACATATTTTGTTACATAGACTGTTGCAAAATGAATAAATGGCAACAGAATTCTAAAAAAATATTTTTATGCTTGAATATGATTATGATGAAAAAGGTAGATTTCATTTACACCCTAAGGGCTATCTTGAAGACAATCTAATAAAACATGTTCAATATTGAATGCTTTTATTGGAAGATAATATTAGTTGAAGATGGAATCCAGTAGAAAACAATTACAAGACGGCTGCTTCCCCTAGTGGCAAAAATGTGCAGAGGCCTAAACTACATGAACTAAAACCTTCAATATTACCCAAATTTTATTCAAATCAAATTTCAATATCAAAGAACTTATCTCAAAGTCTCTATCTCCTTGCCTTCTGGATTTTCCTCACTTTCAGACTATGGCTTGCTCAATCAAAGGTGAAACACAAGTCAAAAAGAACAACATGACCAATCATAATGCCATTCCAAGTACAACAGCAAAAATTTAAATTCCTCATCTACAAAGGACAAATTCAGCCTGTTGCATCTAAGCATAACTCAGAAATCCCCTTATCCATCCCTGAAACCTCCAAAGACTTAACATATAGCAATTCCTCCAAAGCTAATGTCACACATGGATCCTCCTATCAATTTACCAGGGCATCCAAGTCTATCAACATTGCTCCTTACCAAAGACTCTTCTTTACCTGAACTATACACACCCTTTCCATATCATTTTCCCATTTCATATGTATTCACTCCCCCTTCATCATACTGTACTTGAATTTCATTTTGCCATGTCATCATCTCTTTGTAAATCTTTTTAACTGTTGTGCATTTTGTCTTTTTGATGGATAAAGGCTTTTATCACTGAAAAAAAAAACAATTACAAGACAAGAAAAAGACTATTCAAAAAGCAGCAATTGCTGCCAAAGAAGTTAAACAAAGCATTGCAAGATGACAAAAAATAGACTAAAACACGTGCAAGTGATATATACATGTGTCTTACAGTTTAATTTATTTTTTGCTATTTGTATCATTTTTTTTCTGAAATTAGACTGACTATAATTATTTTAAATCATATATATATTGAAGCAGTTGATCTAATGCTCAGATTGAGCTTCACAGCCCACTTACAATCTCCTACCACCAAACCATGTTTAAACCCCATCCTTACACACATATGCATATTTACTAATATATATTTTGCCTCTGCTTAAATAACTGACATAGATATATTTATATCTTAATGCAAATAAATTTAATAAATAAATATTTAATGTTATTTTAATGTGTATGCGCGCATAATGGATATATATATATATTTCAGTGTGGGGAGATTGCTTATATATATATATTTCAGTGTGGGGAGATTGCTTATAAATCAAATAAAGTCATTATTCATGTATATTAAAAGTCATATATGTAATTTATTATTTATATATTTAATATTAGCGGTCAGAAAATGATGCAATTCTTTTAAGAAGTTTCTCGAAAATAATTACCCGGAAAAGTCCATTAGTTAGAATTAAAATGTTACAATTTGTAATAGTAAAGTAAAAATTCATTAGTGAAAATTTTATCCATTCCAACTTGTTTTAAAATCGTAAGACTTATTTTAAAACAATCGTTTGAGAAACTTGTAACAGGATTGCATTGTTTAAAAAAAAAAACTTATTAAACAAAAGATATCCGGTTAGCAGATTTCAACTTTGCTAAAGTGCTCAAATTGCCTCAGGTCCAGCAGCTAAGTGCTCTACTACATCATTAAGAAAAAGGTATAAATACTGCTGGATTTGAATCCAAGAAAGGAGGAGACAACCATAAAAAAATGATGGTAAACTAAATCCACACTAGTTTAAATTTCAATTCAATGTGCAGTGAGTAGAGGAAATTTCACCTTCCCCTCTGTTCCAACATGCTCATTCCCATAATGAAAGCTCTGGATCCCATACCTATGAACTTTCAAATGCCAATAAATTAAGTAAATAAAATGCTACCTGTGTGGCTGCTTCCAAAACCTAGATTTAGTACATTAACTCTGATGAACATTCAAAAGGATCAAGGACCACTACTATTTATGAAACATAAAGAACTCTAACCACTATATGACTCTCTTAACCTCAGCCTTCTATAAGAATAATACTCCTGATGCTCTATTATGTAATCTCATGTAAATTATTTATGATTATGTATTTCTAATTTATCCTAACTCTATATAACTTAATCTCCACTTTCATTGAGCCTCTATTTTTAATATGTTATTCTTTTATTTTTCATGCAGCAATAATTCTTATTCTCTTATTATATATTTTGTGTTTTAAATATGCCAATAACATTTCCAACTCGCTAGCATATAATAGATTTCTTTTATTTTATTCCCACCATTTATGGGATGATTAAATTTAGATTAAATTAAAAACAAGTCTTATACGATTTATGTAGGTGCTTGCAAGTTGGGAAAAACAAATTCATTATTTTATAAAGTTGTTGTAGGAAAACAGATCAAGATCTGTTTTTCTAAAAATGTTTTTTTATCTTTTTAAATCATAATGTGCTCATTCTAAACATAAATGTTTTCTATATATGTAACTTTATTTACTATCCCAGTTATTACTACCACCCCATTTGTTTCTGTATCAACATATTTATTTTAATCATAGCATTTATTAACCGAGACTTATACTTATAAAATGGTGTGGGGAAGTTCTAGATAAATTAAAGTAAGGGGAAAAGGGAATCTTTATCTTAATAATTATATAGTTTCATTAATTTAAATAATCCATGTCTGTTTAGCAATTAGGTCATACCATTATTCAGGATGTTCCATAATACATGGGCATTAATTAATTAGATAGTCTTTAAAGCTATATTTTATTATTCCAAGCGTTGCATGCATATAGGCATCCTCATTTTTTTTATTTTATATATATATGTGCTTCTTTTATCTGAAGGTATCACAAAGTTGAACCCCATTATCCTTCTCAAAGTCCAAGAACCAGGTTTTAACCCCCCTGGGGACTCATTTGGTTGTATGTGCATGCTTTATATGGGGATCACTCTGGAAAAACCAGCCCAATAAATGCATAGCCAACCGCTCTTCGTTCAAAAACCAAGCCTTCCAATATCTGCAGAGTTATATCGGTATATTCTTCAAATGAATTAGATGAAGCACATGCTAGGATCCGTGACTGGATCACATAAATACGCCACCATGCACACACTGCCTCTCTGTCATATTTCTAATAAACCCATGAATATCCATAAGTCGTAATGTTATGATTGTGCTAAACAAATATCTTTCCACTAGTTTAAAATGCGCATTCTTGAGATGACAATATTATAAATATATTCATTAGCTATCCCACACGTGTTTATTATTCCAGAAACAAAATATTAATAAAATGTATTTTGTATGAATTTAAGGCTTCATTCAAAATGATAATCAAATCGGTTAAATGCTTGTTTTGTTCCTTCTGGGGGTGGAGTAGTATTTCAAAATTGATATTTCTAAACAGCGCTAAGTCATGTAGTCATTGTTATAATTATATATTATTGGCATAGCCGCAATTATAACAAAGTTATTTATTAAATCTAATTCCATAATTCATAAACAAACTGTAATGTTATTTCTCTATGACCAAATGTCATCTAGTATTTACGAGAACAATGATTAATAATTAATGACACGCATTTATGGATGTTTTGTCAAATTAATAAATCTTGAATATGTATATTATACATCTCAGAATCATTGTGTTTTTTTTTAGTTAAATTAATGTGTTATTTAATAATTTGTGCTAGTACTAACCAGATGATCTCCATTAATATAGAATTAATAAGAAAGGTCACAATCTTTAATTGCTATCAAATTATAATTCATGCTAAGTTGTTCCATCATTAAACTTAAATTAGAGTCTCTTTGTATCTACGATGTGTGATGCCGGTGGAGAGAATTAAAATTAGATCAATATCATCAGGATTGTTGCTCATAAGTTGGTAGATCTGGAAAATAGGCAAATAGGGCAGGGTTCATGAGTGTTCCTGACTTATGTATCTTGTGCATGATTGGACTCGAGGTACTCTTGCCTATATGCTAGATCTTGTTATGTGAACAGACAAAACTGACCGGTACAATATATATATCTCACAGCAAATGTTAAGAAATTTTCAGTCCGAAAATTTCTTAATGTTTTTGTGATTTGATATTTAATTATCTATTTCGGATAACAATATGCACTGAAAATATATATATATATTAATTCAATATTCTCATGGATAATTGATCATTTCATACTATTATTTGCAGATTCCATGCAGAAAAAAAAAAATAGCTTAATAGCTGGCATTCAGGACAATAAGTACTTTCTTCAGAGTTTCTTCTTTCTCAAATCATAAGAATTACTTTTTTCGTTTATTATTTTCTCTACATATTCAAATTCTATTGGTTTGCAAAGTTAAAAAAAATTTTTTTTGTCCAATATTTTCAATTTCTTTAATTCACAGTTCTCATTTATGCTTTTGGGCCTCAATTTTTGCCAGAATATGTGTTTTGTTAAAATTGATCTGATAGTTAGTTTATTTTATGTGTAAATAACTAGCTGATGAATTGGATATTTCTCTAAGTGCAAAATTGTGCACTTCCTTTCTTAGGTTTATTCTATGTTTTGTCTGTCAATGTATGAATGAGAACAAACTCCACATGGAATTTCATATACGCCATGACAATCCAAAAGAATTTTATCTTTGGGGGCATGGGAAATTTTCTTTAATTTTTATAAAAATAGTAATATATAGGTTATATGACCACAGACTTTCACACAACCCACCACTCTCCACTCTACCTCATAACACTGATACACTTAAACACATATATGTCACAAAAATAAATAATCACCAATATCTGTATTTCATGCTAAACCAGCAATCATCAGTTGGTCCATATTATTATCTCTACACATATATGCAACAAGTGCACAGATATATATTAAGATAGTCAATCTTTATATTTTAATGGACAGGCTTCAATCCACTCCACACTCCAACTCTTCAACCGTCCATCCAATTGAAAATCTGATGATGGACCGCTCAAATGCCACCCTGAGGCTGAGATTCTCATCACACTCATGTTGACCTAAAGTCAATCTGATCCCTCACGTACAGAACATAATCCATTTAATACATATACAAGGGATGGGCAGATATCTCTACTAGGTAATAACTGAAATACAGGCTTATTATATACCTGTCTCAATATATGTAATATATAGGTTATATGAGCACAGACTTTCATATGACCCAACACTTTCCACTCTATCTTATAAGTGTAAAATGTGTGGATATTATTTTTCTTTAAGATGTTACCAATTTTATCAATTACTCCCTTTATATACTGCAGAACGGTCGTAATTTTTGAAATATCAAAAAAAAAAATTTCTTATGAAAAAACTCTTAATAATCCTGTGATCAAAACCATTTTGAAGAAGCATTTTTAGTAGCAAAGATATCCTGATGAAAATGCCTGTCGTGTAAATAATAAATGCTGCTGCAGTATTCAACAATATGAAAATAATTAAAGCAATTCCACTTTATTATTTAGTTCTCTTTGGTTATAACAAATATTGTCTTGAATAACTAAAATAGTGAATGGGAATTTTAATCAATCCAATTATTTATTGTAAGATAGTTATTAAATATATATATATATGGCCATAGCTTATATGCGTTTTAAAGCTAAACATTAGATAAGTGATATTTTTAACAAAAGTTATTTACTCGAAAATAAAATAAAAATATTACCTATGATAAATTTGTATTAATTTTATTATTAATTATAAAAGTTATTTTTTACATATAGAATGATGAAAAAAAAAACATCTTTTTATATATTTTTTCACAGAAAATAACTACAGGCCACATTATTTTTTTTTTACCTTTTTTATTACTTCAGTTCAGGAATGTGTTTTATCATGAGTTTAACATATTGGGTTTTTTTTTGTTTTTAAAAATGTAATATTAAAGTTTTGTAGTCAATATGTTATAAAAATGAAAATCTATTTCTCCTACTCCTGTTCTGCTACTTACTGTAAATGTGAATATTCAATAGATGTCAGATGAGAGTACTTACTAGATTAAGCCAATAAACATCACATGACCACCATCTCTTACGCTTGTGTATAACTGTTGTTAAAACAGGCAAAACTCACTATACGTATGCCACACACAGCAAGCTAGAGTAATCAATGGATGCCAGAAGGCTTGTGCATAAAATCCCTATCTAGTACCTACTCATCCAATATCCCTAGACTAGTTTCTAGCTTTTGTCTTTGATTGAAAATATTATTGTGTTTTCAATTTTATTCTCATAGTTTTGTAGTTAAGTAGAGATAAAAGGTGGTTGCAGGAGGATTGCATTAGATCTTAAGATATAGGTGCAGTGCTCTCAGATCCAAGGCTCCTCCCTGATGAGAAATGGATACCTTTTTTTTTTTTAAAAAAAAAAGATATGTTTATTCATAGACTGAAAGGTAAGCATAGGTAGTGAAAAAATTGCAAGTATGCTGTTGATTTTTATTAATGTAAACTTTGAAATAAAATAATCCAATGGCTAATTGTTCAGGAGATCATGTGACAATCGAGCATCAAAAATGGCGTTTTGAGCTTTGATTTAGGAATGCTTAACTCTATAATGTGTCATTCTGTCAGTACGCTAACAGTAACTTTATAGTAAGTTGTGAAATATTAATAAAGATTTTAAAAATATAAAAACATTCCAATTTTTATTGGCCTTTTTATTTTCGAAAAAAAAAAAATGTTTACATTTTTGCATTCAATTTCTATGTCATTTTTTACAGAGACGATAGAGGGGATATCTTTTTTTTTTTTTTAAACGAATGCAACAGCTTTCAAAAATAAATGGATATTTTATGACAGCTTGTTTAAATAAAATCATTTTTATTTATGTTTTTAAATAACAAGATTTTTAAAAAAATGAGAAGACAGTAAAATTAAAAAATTGACATTTGTATTTTTTGCTTTCATATGATTAGTTCAGCTCAGTCTGTTCTTTCCTATTTGCTTAAATCAGAGTATTGTTTAAGTAAATTAGCAGTAGTAGGATTTCTGATAATTTGATTATTATGATCTCTTCTGCTTTTGAGACTAAAAACAAAAGTACGGATTGCACTTGGGTACAAAAAAGAGCGAACCATATCTAAATCTGACATAAGATTTTATTTTAAATGAATTTTCACCAGTGTATTGAGAATTAAAATATTGCTTTTTCACAGATGGGTAAATTGACTGTGACAGATTTTATTTTATGTCATTATTAATGATACTATTCGCATTACGTTTTTATTATTTTCATCAACAAGGCTCATCCTTTTATTAAATTAAGATATATGTATATATTATACTGAACAAAAAGCAACGCTAACAATATAAAATGATTATACCGTATGATGGGCAGTCATTATGTGCAAGATACTGAAGATGAAGTTGCTCATATGGATAAGTTGGTATATCAGTGGAAAATGATTACAAGATATACTGACCAAAGAATTTCATTCACTGAGCACAATATTGTCAATAACTGGATCATTGTTAGAGACAATCATTATCAATTTACATAGGTGAATTACTCACAGTATACAGTTTCAATGAAATAATGTTGCTAAAATAAATTTTCCTAATAATAATCGCTCTTGCTCATTCATCTGGACTATCCATTAAAAAAATATTAGTCTAGTAAATCAGCTTATTTTGAAGATAATAATGCAATGCTATATTATCCGAAGGAAATTTTATCTATTTTTTATCACTCTTTAAATATTGGTTCTTCTTTATCAATTTTTGCATGGTCTAACACAATTCTTTTTTGCATGTTTGATGATTCATAGTCATATATATATAAACTATGCTATGCATTCAGGTTGGAAATTGAATAAAAATATAAATAATGTTTTTAAAATTTAAAAGCAACACTTTAACATTGATGCATTTATGAAATCATGTTGCATTTCTATACAAATGCATAAATTACTCCTATACAGCATGGACTTTTTCAAATACAGAAACCATTCTTTTATAGTAGGATATTTACTAATAATAACCAGTGGCAGCTGGTCCATAAGCACTGCAGCACTCCCAAAAAATTATTAAATTTATGCTTGAAAATATCTATAATGTAACAAACATTTTTTTCATAATTATTATGTAAATGTAACTAATTAAACCATTTTTTAAAAAAAATACTTATTTTAAATGATAATAAGATTACCAAACTCTCCATACAGTAGTTCCACCAAGCTAAAAACTAATCTGGGGATGTTGGATGAATAGGCACTAAATAAAGATTATATGCACAAAACCTTCTTGCATCTGATTATGAAGGCTTGCACTTGGCGGCACTACTGTATGGTTTGGTACTCTTATTAACCCTATGTGTAAGCATATGAAATGGTGACCATATGATGTTTTGATGGTTTTATATCTATCCTGACAATAGGATGATGGTGACTGTAGTTTATGAAAAACCAGGCACCAAAATGTATAGATGCTGCTCAGGTCTATATGATTATTCAAGCAAATGAGCTTGTATTGGAAACATTATAGGGCTTTTTTATCTTGGGATCCTAGCTTTATAGTTAACCAGATAGGTTAATTTTGTGGCTGCTGGAGGGTTGCATTAGATCCTACAATCTAGGTGCAGGCTCTCAAATCGAAGATTCCTCACTGATGAAAGCCATAAGATAGAAACTAGTCTGGGAATGTTGTGATGAGTAGGAACTAGTCAGGAATTTTATGTGCAATCTGTCCTGCAATCATTGATTATGAATGCTTGGATTTGATGGCACTCTTGTATGGAGAGATCAGGACTCTTATTAATAGGATGCATAAGCATATAAAATTATAATCATGTGTAATGCCAGAAATTTCATATTTGGTAAATTTCAGCAAGTTCCACTGAGATTTAATTGCTTTTTTCAATGCACATAACTATATCAATAGTTATTTCAGCATAGTAACATTATCTTTTCTGGTTTCTCTTCAGAGTGAATACATTGTTATTGATTTTATTTAAGATGCATATTCTGTTTTTTCTTACAATTAACATTTATAAATTAACATATAAATATTTATTACAGAAAAGTATAAAATAATAAAAGAAATATTTTAACTATTTATAATGATGGGTTCTAGTGTTGAATATATATAAAAAAAATATCATTTCTTAAAAAAATTAAAATTAAAAAACAAAAGTAATAGTAATTAGTAAAAACAAAAACATAACATTAGATTTTTTTAACAATCATTGATGTGGAAAAATAAAATGTTTGTGTGGTTGCGGAATTAGAAATGCTATGGTTTGTTTTCCTTGTGTACTTTTTGGGGGCAATACTGAGTAAAAATTTCACGTGCCACCACTCGTAGTGATCCTTACATAATATTTCTATTTGTATATATTCTGTCTGGGTTTACTACTTTATTTATCCCCTTCCTTTTTAATCTCTTCAAAGATTTACTACATGTTGCACAAATTCACTAGTTATTTTCTTAGACATGGGTTGTATATCATAAAGTACAGAAAATGAAAATATAAAATCTTAACAGAGGAAAAAGTAATGATGAAAACTTAAATTAATTTGTTATTAATTAAATGCCAGTATATTAAAATATTTTTATTAATTATAATTGTGGAGAAATTATAAAATGAAATATGAGCTCTTACTAGTATTTACTGTTCAGTATCACCTTGTATTATCTTTAGTATTTTTTTTTCTTTTATTTTGCATATCGTAATTTTGAAAAATATATTACTGATTGTGTTCAAAATACCATTTTTTGCTAAGTCAGTGATTCTAGTTATACCTTTTTTTATATTTAAATACTGTTTTTTCCAAAGCTGTACTGATATATAATAGTTGTTCTAATTTTGATTTTTTTATAGATTTCATTTTCTTCTGACATCATTTTTATATTAATAATTTTCTTAACCTTCTGCTTATTTATTGCAATTTCTAAACCATCAAACATCACACAATCATCATTTTTTATGCTTAGACAAGCTGTTTTTCATAGAGGAGAGTTTTGCCTCTGTGAAAAAACAGTTTGTGAAAACATAAAGAATGGTGATCATGTGATTTTTGATAGTTTAATACCAATCCTGCCCAATAGTATTATTTTGGACTCAAAGATTTATAGTTAGCTAAAAAATTAAAAGGTGGCTGTTGTAGGATTGCATTAGATCCTAAGATTTAGGTGCAGTGCTCTCAGATCCAAAACTCTTCACTGATAAAAGCCATAAGCTAAAAACTAGTCTGGGGATATTGGATGAGTAGACACCTTCCTGCATCCATTGATTACTCTGGTTTGCACTGAGTACTGCTACTGCATGAAGAGTTTTTGCTTCTGTTATTGCAGTGTCTCATGAAATTCTCTAATTGGGTTGCTATGCTACAGTTTTAAACCACTTTTTTCAGTCTTTTTTACAGTTATTTACAATTATTTTATACTAAAAGTTAAATTGAGTGCTTTGTGGAGTAGTGACATATTTAGGTTTTTTTTCTAACTAGTAAATCAATATTATCTGAGCAACTTTTAGAGTATAAAGTAAAAGGTGCTGATTGGATGATTTTTTTTAATATAAATATTAAGATCCACCCAATCTATTTTTTTAAAACAAAAAAAAAATCATAATTTTATAGTGTATTTAATTTACAAAATATTTTCATTAAATTGAGTAAAATTAAAATATATTCACATTTCTACTTAGATATTTTTAAAAATATATTTCACTTTTAAAAATACAAGTTAAGAAACTTGAAGTAACATTATATTAGAACTAACTAAAATATCACATGATCACCATTTCTGGGTTGGAACTTTCCAAACAGCAATGCCATCTAGTGCAAGCCTTAAAAATCAATGGATGCAAGAAAGTTTGTGCATAAAAGTTCTACCTGTGCTTATTTATCCAATATCCCCTGACTAGTTTCTAGCTTGTGTCTTTCATCACTAAGAAGCCTTGAATGGGATAACACTATATCTAGATTTTAGGATCTAATGTACCCCTCCAGCAGCCACCTTTTACCTATATAGTTATAAGCCCAAAATGAAAACACAATATTTTCTGTCCAAGCTCATTCACTTGTTATATAGCCATATATATTTGAATCCAGTTATGGGTCTATACATTTTGGTGTTTTGTCTTTTTAAAGACCAGTCTCTATCATACTTTGGGCAGAATTGGTATGAAACCACTCAAACATCATATGATATCCATTTGCTATGCTCATACAAACTGTTGAAACAGTAGCAAACTCATCATATAATAGTGCCACCCAGTGTAAGCCTTAGTAATCAATAGATAGAAGGTTTGTGAACACTAAGTGGCATTACAGTATGGCAAGTTTCATACTGATCTAATAGCATGTGTAAGCTTGGGAAATGATCACATGATGTTTTAGTGGTTTTATACCAATTCAGCCCATAGGTTGATAATGACTTGGTTTTTAAAAATTTTAAGATACCAAAATGTATAGATATTGAATTGGATTCAAATCTATAGTGTTTTTATCTTGTGCTCATAGCTTTATAATTAAGTGGGTAAAAGGTGTTTTTTGGAGGATTGCATTAGATCCTAAGACTTAAATGCAATTCTTTCAGATTACTCACTGAAGAAATCCACAAGCCAGAAACTAGTCTGGGGATATTGGATGGTAGGCACTAGATAGAGATTTTATGCATAAACATTCTCATATCCATTGATTACTAAGGCTTACACTGGGTGGCACTATTGTATGGAAAGTTTGCTACTGTTTATACTAAAAGCAGTGAAAAATATGTCTTAATATTTAGCCAGACAGTGGTGATTCTGAATTATGATTTAATAAATGTAAATACAAATCAATTTCAAAAAGTATTTTCTATATTTGTTATGTCTTTATAATAATTTATTAAGAGTTACTAATTGAAATTGATTCGACAAATATTTCATTAATTTTCTTTTTACAATAGCATTATAACTAAGAACTAGTAATTATAAAGGCAATGTTTTCATTATGTATTTTACAGTTTTATATTTGAAAAATGACGTTTTTTAAACCCAAATTTATTTGTAAAATTAAAATTGTAACAAATCTAATCCAATTATTGATTCATAACAATGAATGAAGGTTTTAATATTATGAGTAAAATGTTCAACTTATATGATCACCATAATTTATAACTGTTATTAAAACAGGCAAAACTCTCTATACATATTGCCACTCTAGTGCCTACTCATCCAATATCCCCAGACTAGTTTCTGGCTTGTGGCCTTTGGCATTGAGGAGCCTTAAATCTGAGAGCACTGCACCTAGATCTTAGGATCTAATGCAACCTTCCAGGTTCAAGGCTCCTCGCTGATGAAATCCACAAGCCAGAAACTAGTCTGGGGATATTGGATGAGTAGGTACTAGATGGAGATTTATACACAAGCCTTCTGGAATCCTTGATTACTCTGGCTTGTACTGTGTGGCAATATGTATAGAAAGTTTTGCCTGTTTTAATAACAATTATGAACATGCATAAGAAATGGTGATCATGTGATGTTTATTGGCTTAAAAAAATCCCACCTGAACTGAGTTCAGACCTATATCACTACATAAGCCAATGAGCTTGGGATTGAAAATATTATAGTGTTTCAATTTAAGACTCGTAGTTTAGTAGTTGAGATAAAAGGTAGCTGCTGGAGGTTTGCATTAGATCCTAGGATCTAGGTACTCTCAGATCCAAGGCTCCTCAGTGATGAATGTCACAAGCCAGAAACTAGTCTGAGGATATTGGATGAGTAGGCATGTAGATGGGGATTTTATGCACAAGCCTTTTGGCATCCATTAATTACTCTGGCTTGCACTGAGTGGCAATATATATAGAGAGTTTTGCCTGTTTTAATAACTCATCAGATGCGGGTGTAGAAAAATTCAAATATAAAAAAGTTAATTTTAACTTTTTACTGCTCTTTAGTCTGCAAATGGGCTATCAACACTGGAACATACTTTGTTATGTAGAACATATGGGGTTAAGTTATAAATGTTTTACAACTGCCTATTTACTACTCCACCAGAAATTACATTTCAGATAGCAAGCAATGACTGAATTAAAATTTACAATTAGAGAATCATTTTATAATTTGTATCAGTGGTTAATAATTTTTCGTAGCTGTAATTGAAAAATTATAATGATAACTTACAGTTTTTCAATGGTGATTTAGCTGTGTTTCGTCAGTTAACTACTTTTTTCTTGTAATTAACATAAACTATTTTTTTTATTGTAATCACATCTATTAGTTTATTGAGAGAAATTCTATATTTGATGCTTTCAAATATTAGTGGCTATTGATAGAGTTTAATATTCATCTGACTCATTTCTAACTCAATGGATTCAAGTAAATGAAACTCCAATCAAATGCAATTTACCGAGGTTGTTTGCTATCTTTATTTATCCTTACCTTGATCGGGTGTGACAATCTGTGTTGCTAACATAAAAAAAACTATGGTACATGCTTTTATCCCAAAATGTGATATCTTACTATATGGAGAATAAATACGCTTTGTTTTTAATCAATTTTTGGTTAATGATTCATTTAATTAATAAAATTTAATAAAAAAGAAAGCAACTTAATTGCTATTACATTTTAATTTTTTTTAACTACTGTTAAATTTATAGCAATTGAAGTTTTAAATCTTAAAATTGATTCTTAAATTTCAAAACAATCATTACATAAATTAATTATTAAAATAAATTAGAATAAATTATTCTATTTTATAAATGAACTAAAAATATATATTTTCCAATATTTACATTAATTTCATTGCCATGGAAAATTCAATGCAACCTTTCTTCTTTACTTCATATCGTAATAAAAATTGGTTTTAATCATATTGCTTCACAATTTTTTTAATCACGTTTCACTCAGCTTATTTGAAGACGTCAATTTGATTGAAATCTTGAACTTGTTCAAATATGGCAATACGTATAGAGAGTTTTTCCTGTTTTAATTTTATTGCAGAACTTGTGAACTACTAATAATTTTTATTAGTTATTCATTAGACTAGACAATATTCACTTAATGAATATATTTCTGCATAATTTTCATTATATCATTCTCATGCAAGGTAGGGCCTGATTTCTATTCACTTTCAACATCACGAGGGGTATAATCATAAACATTTGATCAAAGACATGTTAAAAGGGTATATGATACCCAAGAAACCCATTTCATGCTGAATCTGGGTTAACTGATGAGTGCTAGTTTCATACAAAATATGCATCTTAGGGATCATATATACTTTTCACATCTCTTTGGTCATATGTTTATGGTTACACCTCTCCACAAAGTGTTAACAACGGATGGAAATCTATCCCTAATTTGTGTGAAAGTGATGTAGTGAAAATTTACACTAGAGAAACATTATTCATTTTCTGAACTGTTTAAACAAGAGAATTTTTTTTACATTAGGGAGTATGTATGTATGGCACCTTATATATAAACATAAAAGTTTAAATACATATTCGTTAATATTAATTTTCATTTTATTATATTATATTTTATGATTTGGATTGCTATAAAAAATCAATAATAACTTTTAATGTGTACACATCCTATTTGTTATTTTATATATTTATTACATACATTTTGTTACTTCAATTTCCGTGCTTATTTCTCTCCTGATTTAATTGTATATCTTTACTGGTATACGTGTTTTCTAAATTCTAGGTTTATAAAATGCTACGATTAAAATATATCCATTGTTGATTGAAAAATTACTTTATATGGATTAGGGATTCTTATGTTTTGCAATTAGTTGGCATTAATTAAACACCCTTGATAATAAATCTTATATATATATATATGTCAAAGCGTCGGCCGGGAAGCGAACCCCGGGACAACTGCTTGTAAGGCGGCTGTGCTAACCACTCGGTCACTAACGCTTGACTAAATCTTCTTTTAATAGATGTTAATTATTACAAAGAAAGTAGAAATCTAGTACAATGAAGAGAACTTTTTGTCTATGCGGAGTAATAAGTTTCAATTCTTTTAATATATTTGAAATCAATGCTTCTGCACTTTTAAATATAAAACAGTGTTAAAAATATTTTTATAAGTCGTAAGAAAGAATAACCTTAATAAAAAATTATGTCAATCACTAAGAGGTTTTAGAAGAAGCTAAATTGGTACCCTGGCTGAACTACAAGCAAGTTACATTTTTAATAATCCATATTACATTCAAAATACATTAAAAACTGGTTTTATATTGATAAATTGGGAAGGGTGAGAGAGATCCAAATAAAGATAAAATGTTTAAAATAGTTAAATATGAAATATTAACATCTCTAGCTTAATAATATGTTTTTTAAATGGAAGGTATTTATGATGAGAGAGAAGGAAGTATGACACCGTGCTAATATGTATATATAATCAATACTAATCACAACTAATTATATATAAGAACTAAATATTTAATAACTTTAAGATTTAAAATATATAATAAATCAATTGTCAAGTATTTTCAGTTACTGCCACGTAATTATAATTAACGGGCACACACATAAAATTAAATATAAATAATTCCCATAATTCACTTTTCATATTATCCCAAGCTTCATGAATGTTCATGTTAGTTTGTCTATTGAAAAAATTATTTTATTAATAAAATAGCTTTACCCAAATTAAACAGAAACTATAGTTTACATTTAAACAGGCAAAACCTCCATACAGTATTGCCACTCAGTGCAAGCCAGAGTAATCAATGGATGCCAGAAGGCTTGTGCATAAAATTCCCATCACTTGTGATCTTCATCAGTGAGAAGCCATGGATCTGAGAGCACTGCATCTAGATCTTAAGATCTAGATGGGGATTTTGTGCATAAGCCTTCTGGCATCCTTTGATTAATCTGGCCTGCACTGAGTGGCAATACTGTATGGGAAGTCTTGCCTGTTTTAATAACAGTTATAAGCAAGCATAAGAAATTGCGATCATGTGAAGTATACATTTAAGTTCAAGATCATTAAATATGAGTAGTTGAACATTTTTTTTTATGTATTTTTAACTTTTTCATGCAATAATTAATATTCTTTAAATCTCTTCTTCAATAAACAAGAAGACTCACCTATATATAATGTCCCATAAAATCAAATAATTGTATATATTACTTGCTTTTATGCTATTTTTATGCATATTGTGGAAATCTCATGTTCTAGTGATTCTACATACAGTAGTGCCACTCAGTGCAAGCCAGAATAATCAATGGATCTCAGAAGGCTTGTGCATAAAATCCCTATCTAGTGCCTACTCATCCAATATCCCCAGAGTAGTTTCTAGCTTGTGGCTTTTGTCAGTGAGGAGCCTTGGATCTGAGAGCACTGCACCTAGATCTTAGGATCTAATGCAACCCTCCAGCAACCACCTTTTATCTCTACTTAACTACAAAACTATGAGTCTTAAATTGAAAACACAATAATATTTTCAATCCAAGATCATTAGCCTATATAGTAATATAGGTCTGAACTGAGTTGCACTACTGTATGGAGAATTTTGCTTGTTTAATAACAGTTATGAACAAGCATAAGAAATTGTGATCATGTGGTGTTTAATGGTTCTAGTGATTCACCTATCATTTTTACAATCTGGAATTCAAGTACTGAGTAAATGAACCTTGAATTTTTTATGTCATACCAAACATGACTGATTATCTATTACTGATTATTAATAACTAATTAGCAATGTTTAACTGTAAGATAAAAGTCTCCATGTTAACATGGATTCATGAGGTAAGCATCAATATGGTGACAAAATTAAAATTGAAACTCAAGTAAAAGATGTAGTGGTTGAGGTCTTGAATTCATACAGATGCATCCATAAATATATTCCTTTTTTATATCGTTACACTATTTTACAAATGCTTTGATTTTTTAAGAGGTGTCATGACTGTTTTAAGAGATCAATATATCTGAGTTTTTTTAAAAATATATTACATACTAGATTTGAAATAAGAAGAGTAAAAAGAAATCATTGAAAGTCTGTGTTAATTTTATAGCCAGTTCGTTTTTAATTCACCCAATAAGAAGCTGAGTTTTATTTCTTTTTAAAACTTATCTCAGCAAAAAGCTGTGGTTTTAACATTTTTATGTGTAAGAATAAGAAACAGGTCAAGCATTGGTGGCCTTGTGGTTAGCATAGCTGCCTTCCAAGAAGCTGGCCCGGGTTCACTTTCCAGTCAACGCTTTGACATATGAAAAAAAAGAATAAGAAACATTCCATCAAACATTTAAAAAACACTTTCAAGGTAGAAATTAAATTTAGAGCTACTGATATTTTTAAAAAAACTAAACTTCCATCAAAAGTATTTTTACTTAAAACTTAAAGAACTTAAAAAGAGAACAATGTCAGTAAACTACTGGTGGAAGTGATGATGCCATTATTTTATTTAAACTCATAAACCTAAATGACCAACACCACCAAAGCTTAGTCATCTTTTTAAGATTTATAATTTAAATGTAATTTTCTAATTTATTGTTAGCACTATTAACTTGGCTAAATACTGATTAACTTTCTGGAAAAATACTTTTTTTTTGCTATCATTCTTCTTATTTTGTTAAGATAATTGATGATTGTTTTTTCACCAATGTATTTTTATTTATATAATTACCAAATACTCATACCTTAATAATGAATAATCTAATGATTAGTTTCTCAGAAGATCACATGACATTCACTCACATATTGAATTTTAATATGAATATCTTAATTTTTCAATCCATCTTTCTACCACTGTTCTAAATACCACAAGGTAACCATACTATATCCTTCAACCCAATATAGCGGAATGATATAAATACTGATTTTTTAATAGTAACATATTTAACGATATAGCAACCCATCAGCTCAATACATTTTAGAAAACCCTATACAACAGATAAATTTTAATGTATTGGTCACTGCATATTATCAATACATATGTCACATAGTCTCTTGCTTTTATAAATTCAATCAATCTTATAATCATGTATCATAAAAAGAGAAAAAATATATAAGTAAATGCTCAAACAGATATTTCACAGAAAGTTTCCCAATGATGGTATTTTAGTTGTATTTATATATTGGACTATTTCTGTCATCTAATATAAGTACTGAATGTCTTTGGAAAAATTTCACTTTATTTAAATATTTCAAATACATTCAACTGTTAATAATAGCACACAAATTAGTATATGCATAATGTTTCAAGAGATATTATTCTCTCCTCTTCTTCAGATGTTGCTGGCCTCTAGTACAGGAATCAAACCTGGACTCTTAGATTTGTGAATATTAAATTTTAAGGTACCACTCTAACCAACTGAGCCATTCTGCCAAAGGCAACCATCAGGTGAAATTTCATATAATTATCTGTGAAGTTGCTCCTGATTTCTCCACTTTTTCTTAAGAGCAAAGTTGATTAGTGATTTCCGTACATTATGTATAGTCACACTTTATGTTCAATTGGGAAAATACAAAATTATTAGATAGAGAAGAAAAGATACAAAGAAGAAAATTTAAAGAAGCTGCTCAAGTCAACCTAGTTTGACTATACATAATGATGGAAATCACTAATCAACTTTGCTCTTAAGAAAAAAATGAAGAAATCAGGAGGAAACTCATAGATAAGTATATGAAATTTCTACTGACTGTTGCTTTTGGCAGGATGGCTCAGTTGGTTAGTGCGTTACCTTAAAATTCAATTCTCAAGAATCTAAGAGTCCAGGTTCAATTCATATGCTAGTACTGTCACTGATCAGATCAGAAACACCGTAAGAAGAGAGGAGAATAATATCTTTTGATATGTTGTACATATACTAACCTGAGTGCTATTAATAACAGTTGAATGTATTTGGAATATTTAAATAAAGTTAATTTTTTACAAAGACATTCAATATTTATATTAGATGATGGAAATAGTCCAATATATAAATACAGAAAACAGATATTTACAAATTACTTATAAATTGTGTTTAGTCAAATGCAATTAATAAATCACTACTTTATCATGCTTATAACATTTCGAATCTTACGCTACCAATATGTTGCGATACTCTTTTTAAAAAGAAAAACATCTAAATTAGCTATTTTAAAAACAATTTTAATAAACCCCTATATGAGTTTTACAAACTTTTTTATATATAACTGAATAGTTGCACGTAATTACTGAGGTATGAACTTATAATTACAAATAGACAAAAATCCTAAAACAATTCAAGACAGAAAATGTAGTCTATTCTGGTTTGAAAGAATTATTGGATTAATCCAAGAAGACATCTCCATACCTGTTTTTCTGAATGTCATGCATTAACATTTAATCACAACATTTTCCTCAATATAACAAATATTTTCGACAAAGTTATCAGAAAAGTTTATATGTGCAGAGGGTATTTTTTAGACTTAATATTTTCTTCTAATTAACTCTATGTAAATAGAGTAGCTCACCTAATTGAAGCCAATGATTGCAAAAGAAAAATCAAGGAGGCTTATTTTATTATCAGTGATAACAATGTCATAAATAGACGCGATACGTGTTTTTCTATTTCGAGAAAATGGACAAATTAATTTGCATTCGCATTTGCATATTTTATTATTTTATAACATTACAGCAATGTTTATAACTTATTTTGGCCATGAATATGAGGGAAAACCTCGAAAGTACTAGGCCTAAATTGATTTGATTTTTTGGGTTGATACTTACAGCTTCTTCTTCAGCGGGTAAATTGCTTTTATATGTTATTAATCATAAATAAATTATAAAAAAACAAACAAAATACTGTAATTAAAAATCAACAAATAACTGTACAGTTGATATAGTATTTATTGATTTATTTCTTTTTATCCTTTGAGAATGTTCTGCAATATATAGAATAAAACATGGGATATTTTAAAACTGTAGACATAAGAGGAAAATGCATCAATGAAGTTTACTTACCCCTTTTTTCTTCCAAAGAGTAAGCTTGTGGTTTAAGACTTGTAGAGGTCCCTACTATCACATTTTTATATGCATGTGCTTGAGGCTACAGCCTTAATAAATACTACTTACTACAAAAAAGTAATTTAAAGTGATCACTTAACATCTTCACATTCTCATTCCCAATGCTTAGGATTTGCCCATACATAAACATTTGGGTTGAAATGATAGATGGATTCATTCTATCTTTTCTTAAAGATTTTATTTTGTGTTTGGAAGTGAGAGTATTCATTTATAGTTAAAAATCCACAAAGCACATGTGCATTAGCTTAATGGCTGATTATTACTATTATAGTATATTATACTATAAATATTGACTTTAAATTACAAGTTTCATTCACTCTTCTAAAATAAAATGACTTTTTTTTTAATGTTTCACTCAGGAATCAATTTAAAAATCTTTTATCTACAGCTAAAGATGAAATAAACAGACTACTTCAGACATTATGTCTATCAATGTTACTAGATTTTAATAATATTAAACTATAATAATTTACAATTAGATAACATAGGCCAAAAGACATAAAAGTATTTTTTTAAAAATGAATATATTAATTGAAAACTTTGAATAAACAATTAATATTATTTACATTAGCATATAGAGATTGATTTTTCAATGATTATTATTAATTATCATACATATGAATACTATATAAAAAATACAGTAGTTGAAGAACAGAAATATTTTAAATTTCTAACAATGAATTATAGTGTTTACATGGTGTCAAAACTTATTTTTTGCATGAAGCAATTAAATGTAATTACAAATATGAGTCAAGCATTAGTGGCTTAGTGGTTAACATAGCTGCCTTCCAAGCAGTTGGCCTGGGTTCGCTTCCCGGTCAATGCATTTGACACATGAAAAAAAGTATGATTTTTGTGTAGAGACCTTTAATAAATTCATCTGAGTTGTTACCATAACTCTTTTTATTATAATATAGAGAAGGTATTTGAATAAATATAAGAGTGTACTGATAAGTTACAGGAGGGGTTAACATTAAAATTACAAATAAGCAATATACCACTAAAAAGTCTAGCATCGAAGATTCAATTGGTAGTCTAAATATCTTTTCAAATATTTTTACTTAAAATATTAGACAGACATTGAAAAACTGTAAACATATTCACAAAGAAATATAAATTATATAGATTTCAGGATAAATAATTTTGTTATTAATTGCACTTAACAGTGAACCTAAGTAAAAGACAAATGTGGAAGTATGTCCCATATTATAACAAATAATTTTAGATGAAAAGCACACAGAGTTTTTAATATATTGAAATGGTGTCTTATGATATACAACAACATAGTAGTGTCTGTGCAAATATATATAAAGATGAAAGAAAAAGTAGAAATAAATATAAACAAAAAAAAATTTGTCGACATTTTCTATATCACACTGGAATAAATTAAATGATTTTGAATTTAAAAAAATATATAAATTAAATATTTAAAAAGGTCTAATTAATATTTTATTAATTTTGATTTTGAAATTAAAACAAGCCTGTTTTTATGTTACAATAGATATACTGGTAATTATAAAATTACACTATCTGTTTTGATTAGCAAATTTTTGTAATTAAAGCATGTATAACATATTTTGATAAAAATCCTATAAAGTTGTTTTTGAAAGGGTTAAGATGAATTGAAAAAAGTCATTAACTTTTTTCAATCAAAATAAAGAAAACTTACTTTTAATTACTGTTTTTTTAATTCCACCCTGACTATAAAAATGATGGGGAAAAGGATTAGAAGAGTTTTTAGAATTTTACAGATTATGACAATAAGATTACTACTACTATAAAGGGATAAATAAAGGCAAGGAACAGTGGATCTGGATGCTGCTAGTGCAACATTGGAATTTTGATTCACTTGGAGGCCAAGGCTAGATTTTCTGAGTTCATTAGCCTATATATATATTATATTATAGCCAGTATGTCTGAAGTCTATCAAATTCTAGACTAAATGGAGCTGGCTGTATTTATACCAATAGTTACCAGATTATACCTTTTCTAAAGAGAACAAAGCCAATATACTATTTAAAAGTGTCCAGTTTACCAAGAGAGTCCATTATTTTGCTGAAGAATGTTTATACACATACTGTTTTATCTATTTGCAGAAAATCACAGATGAAGGTACTGAATTGTATATATATATATATATATATATATATATATATATATATATATATATATATATAAAGTGCATCTGGTAAGTAGAGTGTCTTGTATATATTAAGAACGATATTATTTTAAATATCTTCTTTAGTGAAAATGACAATTGTTAAAATCTCAAATTTAAAAGTACAATCTGTAAAAACAAAGATTGGATTCATAAATGACTTTATTTTGAAATTACAAAAAAAAAGTAAACTCCCAAAATCTTTCTATATCGAACAAAAGAACTTGCTGGAGTATTTTTAAATATGTTTGCTGCAAGAGAATGATTTAAAGCCAAAGTATAGTGACACCATTACAGTACATCATCATATCATGGGGCTGAAAATTGATTAAGTATAAATTAGTCTTTATTGAGCCAAGTAAAAAACATGAGCATCATGTGACATATTAGCTGAAGAGTAAAGAGAGATATTACTCAAAGAAGAAATACTGAGCTACCTAAATATTCAACTTAACATTACTAAAAAAATTCATGTCTTGAATTAGATGACAATTGATTTAACGGATAAAAATATAATTGTATTTAAGAACAATAAATGTATCAGAAAAAGTATTAGGTTTTTCCCTGTTATTACAATTATATCAGCTACTTAGTTTTCACAATAGACAGAGTTTTAAATGGATTGTTTCTACTAACACTATGAGAATGATCACTGTGTTGTTTACTATATTTTTAGCATATGTTTTTGAAGAAATATATTTCTTTTTTTTTGATCCAGTAATATTTTCATTTAGACAGCTGAAGTGAAATTTCTTTGACTTTTTATAGATGGGAGTCAATTCAGAAAACATTAATTAGATGGTGATGATGATGACAATGATGATAATAATAATAATAATAATAATAATAATAATAATAATAATAATATTCAAAGATCAGCCTTTCAAGCTAATTGTGCATGCATCTTCTGCGAGTGTTAAATAATAAATGAATACTTCACACCACAATACAAGATATAGTATTTATGCAGGAATAAAAGGAATCCTCTTATTCCTTCAACTCAAATTCTTTTATATGAGCAAATCTGAAGTACTGTTGAGTAAAGCGTGAGAGTAGAATTCTCACTTTAAATTACTATCTACGATGTTGTAATGAATAACGTCAGTGAAATTGTCTAGAATTTACTAGACGTCACTCTAAGTGAAACTTAATTATAAGTAAATAAGCATTTATAGCTATATGATGCTATGCATACAATTGTATACATTCAAAGATCAGCCTTTCAAGCTAATTGTGCATGTGTCTTCTGCGAGTGTTAAATAATGCTTATTTACTACTACTACTACTACTAATAATAATAATAGTAGTAGTAGTAGTAGTAGTAGTAGTAGTAGTAGTAGTAGTAGTAGTAGTAGTAGTAGTAGTAGTAGTAGTAGTAGTAGTAGTAGTAGTAGTAGTAGTAATAAAAAGAGCCTAATCTAAAAAGATGAATTGGGATGCTGAATCTAAAAAGATGAATTGGGCAATTATATATGTAAAGTGCATTTAAATAAATTCTGGTACATAGACGTAGAGGAAGCTTCCTAAGTATCAGATGTATAATTTTTGGGTACTATGTAACATATAATAATGAGTGCAATTGGGTGATAGAGATATAACTAAAATTAATCCAAACTAATATTATTCATATATGTAATAGAAATTGCATCAATGGTGATAATTTACATTATCAAATTTTAATATATGTTTCATGGTTAATTTTTTTAAACTTTTATTTACTTTTTATATCTATTCTTCTAAAAAAATTTAGTAATTCAAAACAAACCCTACACACTAAGAATGTTATATTTTTTATATATTAGCAAGAAAATACTTTGTGGTATATGGTTAGCACATTTATTTGTGAATTCCATGACATGGAATAAAATCCAGCTTGATCATAACAAATTCAGTTGTGATATCAGTAAAGGAATGTGTATCTATATACGATTAACTAGAGAATAAAGATTACAGGTTGTGTTAATCAAATGAATATTAGTATGCTGACAGTAAAAGCAAACTGTAAAATTATAATAATACAGTTTTCATTCTGGAGGGGGTGGGTGGGTGATGAGGCAATGCGTTATCATCATCGTCATTATTTGATAATAATTAGTGATTTTTTGAAATTGTTTTCATTTGTATTTTATCCTTGATGCATATAATGTAGATGTTATTTTTTATTAAATAGATATGCACTTTAAAAAAAATAGTTTTAAAAAATAAGTGTAACTTATATTTTAATTAAAGTAAAATAAAATCTTAGGGAAAATATAGTTTTCGTGTGGGCTTGTTTAAAGTTTATATATGTGCGCCTTTTAATACAACGTGCTAATTAAATATAAATTAACCATAAAATGTTAAATGCTCTGCAAAAACGACATTTTTTGCCTTTTTCGCATATTTATTACTTGACATGTGCTACATTTGGCTCTTAATAGAAATAAATATCACCTCGGAGATAGATTGAAACTCGATTCTTTCATCAGGAGCTGACAATGCATTTCTACAATTGACTTGTGATGGGTATTATGGAACCTTTGATTGCCAATCACATTTATTAGCAGAATTGAAGAAAAAAAAAGCTAAACTATTAAAAAGGAAAAAAAAAATTAAATTCATTTGCAATTTTATAATTAATGAGTAATAGTTGTTTTCTTTTTGCAAAAATAATAATTAATTAATAGGTATTTCATTGAATAAAATATTTTTAAAAAAATGCTGTCAAACTTAACTACTCCATATCCATCTAAAGTTTGGCTTCGCTATGTGGATGATACATTTGTTGTATGGGCACATGGTGAAGCATTGCTACAAACTTTCTGGACACACATCAACAACATATCCCCTACAATTAAATTCACAATAGAATCAGAACAAGAACAAAAATTGGCATTCTTAGATGTTCTGGTGACAAGACTCCCTCATGGCACAATCAAAACTACAGTTTACCGAAAACCCACACATATAAGAAAATACCTAGCCTATATATCTAATCTCACCAGAAACACAAAACATTGAGTTATACTATCACTGTGTAACAGAACAAAAGAAGTTTGTTCAGAAACTGGCGATTTGGAAAAAGAAAAGATCTATATAGAACAAACTCTTAAGAAAAATGGTTATCCATCAGCTGTTATTAAGAAAACATTAAATAGACAACAAAAAGAACCATCAAGAGAAAAGACAATTATTGGTACTGTAGTGTATCCATACATTCCAAAAATAGCAGACAAATTAAGGAAAATCTGCAATCAGTATAATATCAGAACAGCTTTCTAGAGCCATACCACACTATGAGGAATTCTAACATCTACAAAGCCTAAACTTGAAATGCTAAAAAAAAAAACTGCATCTATGAAATACTATGTGAATATGGAGATATATTGGTGAGACCAGCTGTCCCATTGAAAAGCACTTGCAAGAACATAAACTGATGATTAAAAGAGAGAAAACATATGTTTAAGGTAACAGAATATGTATGTACCAATGAACATATGTTCAATTGGGAAAATACAAAAATATTGGATAGAGAAGAAAAGATACAAAGATGAAAATTTAAAGAAGATGCTCACATGACAATTGCAAAAAATTCCATAAGCCAACCTAATGTGACTATACATAATGTATGGAAACCACTAATCAACTTTGCTCTTAGAAAAAAGTGTAGAAATCAGGAGGAACCTCATAGATAAGTATAAGAAATTACTACATATTTTTGTCTTTGGCAGGAGGGCTCAGTTGATTAGAGCATTATCTTAAAATTCAACAATCAAGAATCTAAGGACCTAGATTTGAATCCTGTGCTAGTACTGTCACTGGTCAGGCCAACAATACCTGAAGAAGAGGGGAGAAAAATACCTCTTGAAACATTGTGCATATACTAACCTGTTTGCTGTGATATTAATAACAGTTGAATGTATTTGGAATATTTAAATAAAATTAAACTTTTCTAAAGACATTCAATACACATATTTGATGATGGAAATAGTCCACTATAAAAATACAGTTAACTTGGATTATGTTTATTTTTTTTCCTCCTGACAGTTTGAATATAATTAATTATTATAATGTTAAAGCAAAGAAAATCGTCTTGCGATATCTATCTATCAGATCATCCATCTATCTATCTGTTTTTATATATATGTGTGTGCTCTTAGGAATAGATTTTCA
The DNA here is from genome assembly GCA_028023455.1 of Epiperipatus broadwayi. NCBI lineage: Eukaryota > Metazoa > Onychophora > Udeonychophora > Euonychophora > Peripatidae > Epiperipatus > Epiperipatus broadwayi. Next base: position 321,329 of record JAQFVV010000539.1, read on the forward strand.
CTATTCCAGAACTATTTATTGCAAGCTTGATAATTCATAGACATTAAAAGATAATGTTTAATTTGTCTTGGATAGTATCCTTCATCAAAAAAATTTTTTGAACAATTTGCATTTATATATCTAATAGTGATCTTTAATTGTTTATACTATCAAGCAAAAACCAGTTTGCTCATAAAATTATATAGATTTGACATAATATATTGTAATGCCTCACTTTTTGTTAGTTTTCTGCTACCTTTCATTATTTATGAATGATGACGTATAGACACCAAAGTATTATATGACTGTCTGCTGAAATTAAACACAATCTTTTAGCAGCAGGTTTATAATCCACATTTATTAAGAAAAAATACAGGAATATACAGTACAACAACATTATCTATAATCATTTGATTATTCAGAAATGACTTTATTTATTATATGTTGTCATGGGACTGATAAATGCCTACAAGTATATAACAATAATTTATACTTGTAACCTAAGATCTTATAGAGCTCAGCTTTCTGACAATTCAAGAAGAAAATTAAATTCATACTAGATGCAAACAAAATGCTATTTAAATAAGGCAAAACTTTCCATAGAGTAGTGCCACCCTGTGCCAACCAGAGTAATCAATGGATGCCAGAAGGCTTGTGCATAAAATCCTTATCTAGTGCCTACTCATCCAATATCACCAGACTAGTTTCTGGATTGTGACCTTCATCAGTGAGGAGCCTTGGATCAGAGAGCACTGCACCTAGATCTTAGGATCTAATGCAACCCTCCACCATACACCTTTTATCCTCACTGATGAAGGCCACAAGCCAGAAACTAGTCTGGGGATATTGGATGAGTAGGCACTAGATAGGGATTTTATGCACAAGCCTCTGGCATCAATTGGTGGCACTACTGTATGGAGAGTTTTGCCTTGTTTAATAATAATTATGTGCTAGTATAAGAGAAGGGATCATGTGATGTTTAGTGGTTTAAAATGCTATTTAGTACAAACAACAAATAGCACAAGTTAAAAGCAATTTCTTCAAATGTATAATTATTATTAAATGCAGCACTTTCAAATGAAATGTAAGATAATGGAAATAAGAGTTTTTCTGTATCTATCAATATTATCATCTCCAATTTTTTATATTTATTTTAATTATATTTAGAAGATAATTATCTCTTCTCACTAGTGTGGTACTATAATATAATGGATATATATATATATATATATATATATATATATATATATATATATATATATATATATATATATATATATATATATATATATATATATATATCATTCACTCTATATTCATTTCTTTTAATAATCTTATTAACACTTATGAACTATTATAATTTACTTCATGCTAATATTTGAAGATGTTAAACTATGTAAGATCAATGAATTTTATTAGTTCAGTGTCAGATTGTAATTATATTTAGAAGGTAATTACCTTTATATTATATGTTGCCAGTGAGGAAGGATGCTTATCTTCTAAATATGATTACAAAAATTAATTGATCATTATATAGTTTAACATCATTGAATATTAGCACAAAGTAAATTATAATATTTCATGGATGTTAATAAGATTATTAAAAGAAATGGATATAAAGTGAATGATTTATCTATTCATGCTCTTGCTTTGCCTATGTAAGTGCATTTAAATTTGAAAATAAAATGATTGTTCTTATGTTTTTAAAGTCATTATCTTGTGGCTGGAACAAGAGTATCCTCACATTTAACATTGCTGATCTAATATTATATACAGTGCTAGTGAAGAGAAGGGGTTTATTACCTTCTAAATATAATTACAATCTGACACTGCAATAGTAAAATTCATTAATCATTATTTTTATTTTGGAAATGCTGTAATGATTAATCATAAGAATCTTAAAATGTAAAGAAATTATTTCTCAGTTATATTAAATAATACATTGTTTTATCTGGTATGCATTTAAAATTGATTCTGAATTGGATCACTTGTCAGAATTCATCTGTTTATGATCTGAGATTGCACGTATAAGCAACCATTTTATACTTACAGTCTTTCTGACAAAAAAGGAGAATATACAATGATATGGGTAACAAATTGAAAAAAGTCATTTCACTTGTTTTACATTTAATATGAAAGTACTATATATACATATATAAGATTTTTAAATAAACTGAAAATACCGATTAAACTGCTATTTAGTTGCAGTTTTAAAAATTTTGTTATCAAGTAAAGAATTGCTTTACCGAACCAAGAATTTATGTGGGGAAAAAGAATCAGCTGTTTTTTTATTGTATAAAATACATTAAGAATAATCATTTACATTAATAGTGTTAAGAATTCATCATTTCAACAATATTTATATATTTATTTTAGTACTTAAATTGGAATATATATAGTAATAGATTTTGTTTCTTTGATCATGAAAAACATGTAAGATTACCTTTAATTTTGATCTTGAAATGGTTAAACTTCTTCATGAGGAGGGAACCTATAATGGAAGAAAAATTAAGAAGACAACTTTCATAAATAAAACATTTTAGACATTGAATGCTTTTATTGATTGTGCCCTGAAAAGAAATAAAATAATTGTTTTTTCAATCACAATTGGACTTTTTAGATTTAACTTGAAATAAAAGCATGGGGGGTCCAGAAATTAATTAATCAATCCCTTGTTATAGAAAATAGGGATTAACTTAATTAATTTTTGAATCCCTTCCCATGCTTTTATTTCAAATTAAAACCAAAACCCCAAATTGTAGTTGAAGAAACAATCTTTTTTTTTATTTTTAATGCATAGTGAATAAAAGCATTTAATATATATATATATTAACCATTTAGTATTGACACAGTAAATAAAAATGTAAAACTATATATTTAAATTATCTGTACACTTATAGTTGATATATATGTATACTACTAGATTATGCTACAAGTTAAAAGGTATATCCCTTACATATATATTATATTTAGTATGTTTACATAATAATGCATGTGTATATATTGTAATGAACTTTACTTAATAGATAATGTTTTATTTTAAATCAAATAAATCATTAGATATTTCTGCAGTAAGTTAATATATATTATATTTAGTATGTGAACACAATTATATATGTATAATAAATCAGTTACTACATTTTCTATTTAAAATTGTTTTAATCTTAAAACAATTGTTTTAAAAAGAAAGCTAAAGAAGAAAATTGAGATCATTGTTTTAAATAATTTGGCAAGTTTTCTTTAGCTTTTCTAGATCATTTTAAATAATGTAACTTTTTTATTTCAACTTTTTAAAAAAAAAAACATTTGTTTTAAAATAAAAACTATCAAATAATTTTAAATAGAAAACTTAATTACTGATTCATTATACATTTATAATTGTGTACACATAATAAATATAATATTACATTAATAGTTTAAAATAGTAAAAAAATCTTATTAAATTGAAAGAAAAAAAACATTTGCACTGCCCTCTTGTGAATATTATTTAAATCAAATCAAAGTTCTAAGAATAATTATTAACTGTGATACATGAAGTTATTCAACATTTGTAAAATTTCCCCACCCTCTGTTTTGCTAGAAACATAGATTATTGATTAAACTAATTGAAGTATAATTAAATAAAATTAAGAGTGTGCTAATAGCTCTAAACAAGCTTTTTTTTTTTTAGTTATGATAAATGCTACTACAAGAGAAGGCATTCAAATCATTTTTATCTTGGATTGTTCCCATCCCCAGACCGGTTTCGACCTATGGGTCTCTTCAGTGAGGAGTTGGGACATTAGATCTAAAAAACCAACTCAAGCAAAGCATTTATCTAAAAGATAATTGTTAGAAGAAGATCTGAAACTTTTAGACATCTACATGTCTTTAAAGTCACCGGTCTGGGGATGGGGACAATCCAAGATAAAAATGATTTGAATGCCTTCTCTTGTAGTAGCATTTATCATAACTAAAAAAAAAAGCTTGTTTAGAGCTATTAGCACGCTCTTAATTTTACATATTTGTAAGTGCAAGCTATATATAAGTCATGTGACACCTGACTTGTTATTATTACTATAATTAAATAAAGTAAAAAAATCTATTATTTATAAAATTCACCATCAAATGTTATGTTGCTCTATATTTCATTTCTTTCATAATAACTAATATGGCTGAAGTATTTTTATATTTCTTTCTCTCATTACATATTGTCATGAAAACCTTATTATGGTATACATCATGATTATTATATCTTTATTTATAGGTACATATTCCTCTTTTTATGTCATACAGTATTTCAATTTATAAATTTAAATAATTTACTTGTATGAGCATTGTCACTAATAATCTCTCCATTATTTTGCAAATTCAGTACTCACTTAGTCATCTGATTAGTCTATTTTCATTTATTACAGTATTATTTTTTTCACAACTGACTATTTTTAAACAATAGCAATTCTCTCCATACAATAATGCCATCTAGTGCCAGATATTATCATAAATAGTGTAAGATATTGGATGAGTAGGCATTAGGTAGGAATTTTAATACACAAATATCCTAGCATCCATTAATTATTATGGCTTGCACTGGGTGACATTATTGTGTGGAGAGAGTTACTACTTTACAACAGCCTGTAAAAGCATATAAAGTAGTGATCATATAATGTTTTAGTGGTTTAATACTAATCATGGCCAAAGAATTGTATTTAAAAAACAAAGAGACCAAAATGTATATATATTGAACTGGGTTCAGATCTGTATGGCTATACAAGTGAATGAACTTGGATTGAAACATTATTGTGGTTTTATTTTGACCTCATAGATTTATAATTAACTAAATGACTTAAAGATAGTTGCTGGATGGTTGCATTTGATCCAAACATCTGGGTGCAGTGCTCTTATATCCAAAATCTCATCATTCATGAAAGCCACAAGCTAGAAACTAATCTGGAAATATCGGAATACTCGATACTAGATAGGGATTTTGATGCACAAATCTTCTATCATCTATTGATTAATATGGCTTGCAATGAGTGGTACTACGAGAAAATTGTTATTTAACAGTTTATGTAAGCATAAGAAATGGTGATTATGTGATGTTTCAGTTGTTTAATTAATTAATTTTGTTAATGTTCTAACATATGTACGTTCTAAATTAAATTATACCACAGACATACGTGTATATATAAAAAAACTTATTAAACAGAGTTTGGTATTAATTAAGATTTCAGTACATATAGGATGGCTTGGAATCAAATGCTGCAGATATAGAAAAAACAACAACTTCTGAACTATTTTATTTTTTGTTTTGCTTTTCACTACAAATAGTTATTCGTTAATTTTTTTTTTAAATGTCAATGTGGATCATCTGGCCATTTAATTTTTAACACCTATTTTTAATTTTTTACTTTAATGATTACAATTCATATTTAATATGAAAAGAAAATTTCCACTTATAAAAAATATGATAAAAGTTTTTAATACATTGTACAGGCTTAAATCTGCATTTATATATGTAATATATGCGGGATTCAAACTCAGACTTTTACACGACCCACTACTCTCTGGGTCAGCAATATGAGATGGCACAGAGAGTAGTGGGTCGTGTGAAAGTCTGAGTTTGAATCCCGCAGATAAGTTTTTGTAAAATGAATAGTTTTATATATGTATTACCCTAAATGGAACCACTCTTCTAATACCAAAGTTGGCAAGTTTAAACTAAATCGATAAATTTAATATTTTTCATAAAAAAGTCAAAATCATAAATATAATATTGTTTTCCTGAAGGTTTGTGATGATGGTGTTCTAGTTGTATTTTTATAATGAACTATTTCCATCATCTAATATGTGTATAGAATGTCTTTAGAAAAATTTAACATTATTTAAATATTCTAAATACATTTAACTGTTAGTAATAGCACACCAAACAGGTTAGTACACACACATATATAATATAGTTGAAAACATGAAAGTAATTTATTTAGAAAATGGGAAATAGACTTTAACAACAACAACAACAACAAAAAATAATTGAAAAACAAATATTTTCAATTGTACCAAATGGTCTAAATGAAGGCAAAACAAAAAAAAGGGGGATAAAAATAATAATGTTTGAAAACATAAAAATAATATAATTCATTGAGAAAACAAAATAGAAATAATATCTTAAGTGAATATAGAATGATTGAAAAATAAATATGGTTAATAAGCATGATGAATGAAAACATTGTATAAGAAATTAAATTAGCAATAATGGAAAATACTAATTTAATTAATTTTCAATCTTTAGATTGACAATACTTATTAAAAATATGTTCGTTCACTAAATAGGTTAATTTCAGATTTTTAAATATAAATTATTTCCAAGGAGTTTTTTTTTTTTTTAGATTTCTCTTCATAATAGCTATTTACGTTGATTATACTTATTAAAAGTATTTATTTATCAGTCATTGTTTGTTTCCTGAAGATGTTTTCAAGTTTAAATGAATAGGAAGTACTGAAAACCCCTAGTGAGCTCTAGGTGAATTAACTATCAGTTAATGCGGTATTTCTCAACCTTCCTACTGCTCTGACCCTTTAATACAGTTCCTTATATTGTGACGACTCCCAAGCTTTAATTTTGTTATGGTTATGAATCGAAAATGTATTTTCCAATGGTCTTATGTGACCCCTGTGAAAGGGTTGTTTGACTCTCAAAGGGGTTGCAACCCATAGGTTGATAACCACTGAGTTAATGTATAATATAGAATGACCTCATCTATACTTTAGCCCTTTTTTTCCATATGTCGGGAGGCAAACTCACAACAACCATCTGCAACCAATTGCTTTCTTGCAAGGTGGCTATGCTGACCTCTCGGCTAACGCTTGACTATGCTTTAGCTTTGATCATAAATAAGCATAGCATTTACTGACATAATTATACACTATATGTAGGTGAACTCATTCTACATTTTATTTTTAATTACATTAATTCACTTTGAAGCCACTGTGGGGTTTTAGTACTTCATATTAATTTTGACTATATTTATGCTATTAAAAAGTTACATTTTCAAATTTGGTTTTAAATAAATTATATTATTTCCTAATAATTTTTTTTTCATTTTTTATGAAAAAAAAGAAAACTGATCGATTAGCTAATTCTAGTTTATCGTGGTATATTCCCGCAACAGGCAGTATTCACACACAACTAATTCCAATAACTATATAATGCATGTTACATATTGGTTTAGCATATTTATACATCCATTTTTTACAAATATAGAATTATAACTGAAAACACACAGGCTTATTATATACTTGTGTCTATATATGTAATATATAGGGTATATGAGCACAGACTTTCACATGACCCACCACTCTCCATACTATCTCATAACACTGATACACTTGAACACATATATGTTGAAAAGGGTGTTCAAGCGTATCAGTGTTATGAGATAGTGTGGAGAGTGGTGGGTCACGTGAAAGTCTGTGCTCATATACCCTATATATTAAATATAGAATTATGTGTGTATAAGCACTTGTGATTTATAAACAAATGTAGACCAAAGGCTTACACTTGACTATGTATGTGTGAAAACAAACTGTAGATATTGTTTTTCATTTGATTTGTGTAAGAACTAACCTATTTTAAAAGTATTAAAATATAATAAAGGTAAAAGAATAAAGCACTGTTATGGATTAATTTGGAAAAAATATCATTTTGTAATAATGAGTTGATATTCTTAATAATCAAAGTGATTAGCTTGTTAAGGAAATGATAAAAATAATATACTAATAATTTGTCATTTGACTCTAAAGGTTAGTCTGAAATATATTTTTCTTTTTTATATTTGCTGAATGTCTTTGAACTTTAACTTTTTTGTTCACTATAACTTGACAAGATGATCTTAAATCATACTTAGATATTTTTTGTGTGTGGAAGCAGTTTTTCTTATATGTTTTATTCTTTTAAACTACGTCAAATAGCCATAATAAAAATGGAATTTGGACATTCCTTTTTATAATGGCCTCCCATTATTTCAAGAACTACTTAGAAAAAAAATTTTTTTTCTTAAACTTTACTAATTTAGATTAATATATCTGTTTTACAAAATCATTATTTAAACTTTTAACCCTTTTTATCCAGATAGTTTTGCATTAAAATTTCACTTTACTGCACTTTTTACATCTATTCTTACACTATTATTAATCACACACCAACATGGATAGATAGATACTCAATGGCTTATTTATTGGCAATCTGACATGTTTTTTTTTTTGTGTCAAAATATCGGCCGTAAAGCAAACCTGCAAACCTGGGACTACTGCTTGTAAGGCAGCTGTGCTGATCACTCGACCACCAATGCTTGACACGTTTAGTTTTGAAAAACACTCATATTGCAATTTCATTTGCTTGTGATTTAAGACCTGTAGAGGTCCCTACTGTTGCAATTTATATGCATGTTCTTGAGGCTACAGCCTTAATAAATATTACAAAAATTATTTCAAAACAGTCATCCTATTTTTTTTTTATATTATAGATATATTAATGCTATGACCAGATTAATAAAAATAAGGTAGTGTATTCGTGCACGTTTAAATAAATATATGTTAAGGTTTATATAAAGAAAATAAAAGAATACTTTCTTTTTTCCATATGTCAAAGCATCGGCTAGGAAGCAAACCCACAACATCCGTCTGCAAGCAACTGCTTGCTTGCAAGGCAGCTGCGCTGACCTCTTGGCTACCGATGCCATAATTACTTATTTTATTCTATGAATAACGTTAATACGTTAATACAAGAAATGATTACTTTCTATTAGACAACTGAATAAATAATTTGCTTAGCAATGCTTTGGACCTGGGGAGGGGGATCATAATCATAACACTTTAGCTTATCAGTCCAACTGGTGTTAACGTTAAAGAAAACATGATCTTGATATTTGCTGGTTAATATGTATAAATATAATTCACTGGTTGATATGTAAATATGTAACTTACAAATTCCACTTCCAGGACAAGGCTATGCAGGAGACTTTTTTGTTTACAGCACGCATGTTATTAGCAAAACCCAGGCTTCTTTACATTTTAAAATTTTCTTTTCTTTTCTCTGCATTCAGCACAAACTATTTTGATGTTCAGTGGATCGAAATCATGACCAGAATTCAATGGGTGCCCAAGAAATGCTGACTTTACATTGGGATTTGGGGAGGAGGGGTGAGAGTGATACTTATTTAATTTAAATAAATTACAAGTGTTACATGTGTTGTAGACTTTTCTAAGATGGGAAAAAGCTATTATTTCCAAACCTCTTATCACCTAGTAAATAATCTAAAAATAGATCATTTAAGCCATCTGGGATAAACCTGGAAAATTAATAATGATATAACATTAATCTAAAATTAGGAACTTTAAAGATTTTTAGGATTGAGTTCAAAACTTATAAATGATAGTGAAATGTATTCCAGCTGCAGAGACTAATTTGTAAGCTTAGAAACAACACAGAAACATGAGGACTTGGACAAGCCTCAAAACCCAGTTATACCCTGGCTGAAGGTAAAATAAGGGATTTAGGGATTTATTGCATGCTGTCTTGGTCTAAATTATAATTTAAAGTAAGCCTTTGGGTGAAACTGTTGTGTAAGTAATTTTGTGTTAAATTGTAAACAAATATATATTTACTTTGTATGTTCTGCTAATAATAATGTTAAATATTTATATTAAAAAGTCTTTTAAATTATTTTGCTCTAGTAGTCTCTTAACCATTCAAGTCCACAACTGAAACAATTTGAGAGTTCAAATACAGAACATGATTTGTCAAGCATTGGTAGATGAGAGATCAGCACAGCCACCTTGCAAGCAAGCAGTTGCTTGCAGACAGTTGTCATGAGTTCACTTCCTGGCCGATGTCTTGATATATGGAAAAAAATACAGAACATTAGTTGGCACAGTTACAAAACAGTAAAGTCATAGAACATTAATTTTTAAATTAGCAGATAGGGGACTGTTTGTTGAAATTGAAGTTAATTTTAGAGAATGATACATTACTCATTATTTGTCCAGTAGCATGGCAACAACATATTTTGGAATCAGGAAATTTGATATTAATAACCCTTCTGAGTGACCTATTATAAATGATACAAAAAATGATGTTACTTAAATTTTCAGTTACTTCTTTTTGGCAACTCAAAACTAATTGAAATAGCAAATCATCTTTGTGAACTTGCAAACCCTGAAAGTTTATAGTATGCAGGATTAGCAGTCACAACCTTTTAGATATTGGGAACCACTAACATAATTTTTAAAGGTAGGAATTAATATGAGCATTGAGTTTGATATACATGTATATTTATTTATATATTAATAATTTTAATGCAAAAATAAATAATAGTAATATATATATATTAAAAAATATTGCAACATTTGTTGCTCTTGGTTTAAAATTAGTTTACTAATTCTTGGCTCCAATGATATCACCGCAACAAGTAAAGGAGCTTCTATTTTCAAACCAAGAACTTACGTGTTTTTATAACAAGAAGAGATCGAAAACGAAATGTATGGGTAAGACAACAAACAGGTGTTACTGACCTTATTGAAAAAATTAAAAGATTGAAATGGAGTTGGGCTGGACATATTGCTAGAAGAAATGATAATAGATGGACAATTGAAATTTTAAACTGGATTCCAAAAGATTGTAAGAGACCCAGAAAGAGACCACATGTGAGATGGATGGATGAAATAAGAAAGTGTGCAGGGGTGTTGTGGAAAAGGGAGGCTAAAGATCAGAGAAGATGGATTAAACTTGGAGAGACCTTCATCCTGCAGTGGATTGATAATGGTTGATGATGATGATGATGATGATGATGACAGTTGAGAATGTTTTTTCACTAAGTAAGTAATTGTGAATGGAGTAAGATTTATCAGATATAAATACAAAGAAATACTTAAATGAAATTAGAATTTTAAATATATTAATATAACTTTTGTGTAAGTTTTTTTGTAATTATTTGTTTTCATTTTGAGTTATATGAAAGTAAAACTAAGTTTGTATTTATGTGTTTTATAATTTGTTAAAGAATTATGTTTTATTTTGTTTTTTTGTTAATATAATGCTAATTTTATTTCATAAAAATAAATGAATGTATAAATACGTACTTGTTATATTTTATATATGTAATTTTCTAATACATATCTACAAAAATTATTTAAGATTAATACCGAATAGTATTCTATTCTTTAATAATTTTTATAAATGTGTTTTGCCTCAAAATTCTTAATAAAATTTTTGAGTTTTGGTGCATCCAATTACCAAGGGTGAGCCGTAGTCAAATTTGATGCCTAGTCAATTGTACAAAATACGTATTCTTATTTTTTTACTTTTCTATGTTACTGAATAGGAGTTAATTAAACACCCCTGAGGAAGATGTTTTGCAAGTCACAGTAGTATTTTGTAACAAATCAATTAGCAATATTATGTTCTAGTTCTATTTTACATATAATAATACAGCTTAAACAAAATTTATTTTTTATTTAAAAATTTTATTAAATGAGCTTAGTGTATTTAAATATCGGAATTTCTTTGCGGATCATTAAAATTACCAGTTGCTGATCACTGACTTAAACACTCGACTAATCATTTTAGTCCTGAATCTTTTAAGCATATTGCTTATCTTCATTTATAAGATAGATACCATGTGAAGGGGGAGGGGTGTAGGAATTAAAATGTTTCAAGCGTTGTTAGCCGAGAAGTCAGCGCAGCCGCCTTGCAAGCAAGCAGTTGGTTGCAGACAGTTGTTGTAGGTTCGCCTCCCGGCCGATGCTATGACATATGAAAAAAAAAAGAGACTTGGCAAATATTATGCTTATAGAGATTATTTAGAGGCAGTCTTGTTAGAACAATTTTTGTGGAGTATAGTTGATGAACAACTGTGAAAGCAATTTCTGGCCATTTCTGACCTGTCTTATGCAGATGCTATCAAAAGAGGCACTGTTCATGTTGGTTTTAAGTCAGATGAAAGAGTTTCATCAATCTAATGTAGAAGAGTACAAACAACAATTTTAAAAACAAATAAGCTTGAACATCAACAAAATATTAAATTAGAATGCTACCATTGTGGAAAATCACAGTACATAATTCTTGGTTACCTTATAAAAATGAAAAGTGCAGAAAGTGTGGCAAGATATGTCATTTAGCTTATTTGCTGTATTAAAAATAACATTGGAAATAAAAAAACTTTCAAGAGTAAAACTAAACTATATGGGTGAAATTATGAAATAAATAAGATTAATATGAATAATTTCCAGAAAATACTGCTGACTGTGTAAATAGGCAATAAACTCTTAGCAATAGAAATAGATAGTGGGGCTGGAATATCTCTCATATCCCAGAGGAGTTGGGTTAGAATAAAAAAACAGATAAAACAGTGTCCTAATTGGCTAAAATAAAAATTAAAGCTAATGATCATTGCAGTTAAAGTAATGACTGAAGTAAATCAGAGGTGGAAAAGCTAAACTTATTTGTTGTAAAAGGAAGTCTAAAGCCTGTATTATAATGATAGAGAATGACTTATTCCTCTAGATATAAAGATTTGCATTATCAACAAAATTAATATTGAGAGAGAATGGACATGAGCAGAAAATAATTAATACTGTACATGTTGACATAAGTTATTATAAAGACTTAAGACCTGTCCATTGTATAAGATGGGAAAAATACCATTTGGGCAAAAGCAAAGGTTGAATAAGCTTTAGATATTTTAGTAAAGAAGAGAGTATTGATACCTGTTGAAAATTCAGAATGGGCCACTCCCAAGCTCAATGGACAAATTTGTATTTTGTAGAGAGTCTAGAGTAACCATAAACCAAAGCATAGATAAAAACCTGTACCCTGTCCTAAATCTAAGAGAAATGCTAATTAATTTAGGTGAGGCAAATACCTGTATCTAAAGAAACTGCAAGCTTGCTGATGATTACAACTTATAAAGTCTTGTTTAAATATAATGATCTTCTCTTTGGAATTAGTACAGCTCTGAACATATTCCAGGTGAAAATAGGTGTGATGTTACAAGGAATGGAAGGAGTTACACCATATTTTGATGATATCCTAATCATGACTAATTCATAGGAATTATTAAAAAATAAAATTAATAATGTATGTGTCTCTCAAGTTTTACAGCTAAAGTGAACTCTGAAAATGCATTTCTTCCAAAGAGTAAGCTTGTGGTTAAGACCAGTAGAGGTCCCTACCATCGTATTTTCAAGTACACATAATACATCACATCACACATGTTTAAAGATTTATTGCCTTAGTAAATATTAATACAAAAGAAATTAAATTTCTGGATCACACTGTTACAATATCAGAAATAAAGTCCAAACCAGTGAAAGTTAAAGCAATCAACAAGCCAAACAATCTAAAAGAATTGCAGGCTTTCCTAGAACAGGTAATTTTTTTCAATTTTTTTTTTTTAAAAGATAAAGCTCACGTTGTTACTCCATTATACAATTTACTTTGGAAAAATCAATGTTGGATTTGGAAAGAACCACAAGAAAGTGTTTTTAATAAAAGAAAGTTATCACAAACACCCGGAAATTTTTTAATGCATTTTGATAATAGCTTGGATGTAATCTTGATGATGGATGTGTCCGATTACAGATATTGAGGTTGTACTAAGTCATCCCTAAAAAGAAGAAGAGCACCAAATAGTTTCATGACCCAAATAAGGACAAAGTCAGAAAGAGCTTATAGCCAATTGGACTATGAAACATTAGTGGTCATAACAGAAGTTAAAAAGTTCCATAAATATTTATATAGTAGACCTCACCGATCTTTATAAGAAATTTTTCAAAGTAAAAAGGCAGCACCAGATTATTTAAGCACTAGGGTGGTCTGCTCGTATATTTTTTTATCAGTTTATAATTACCAGCTTCATTATAAAAAAGGGGATCAAATAAAACATACCGATGGATTGCCTTGCATGCCAGTTATAACAGAAAAAGTTTATAACAATGCTTCTGTAAACTACTTGGTCCAATGGAAACCAGAATTAATCAATAGTAAAATTATTGCAAAATTGATTAAAGCTAATGTGGGTTAACAATCACTTATTAAATTGGATTAAGGATGGCTGGCTGAGTAACCAATCTGGAAATCTCCGTAAGTCTTTGGGGAACATATGAACTCAGCTGTCAACAAAAATTGGTGTGATAAAATGCTGGTTCCTCCACAAGGATTTTCCAAAGATTATCTATGCATAGTTAGGGTTAAATCTCTCACTCTCAGCTTCATGTGGTGGCCTGGAATACATGCAGAAATTGAGAGATATATTAAAAAGTGTCAACCATGTCAATTCGTGGCAGATGTGCTATCCAAAAATATTGTGCATGGTGAACTTTAATAACCCATAGAGCATAGTACCTATAGATTAGTGCAGATGTTTTTTTAAGAGCCAAGTTTTTATAGTGTTAATTGATGCTCGTTCAAAGTTGGAAGAATATAATACTAATAAAACCATTACTATTGCAGCTGAAACTATATGAATTAAAAGAAAGTTTTGCATGCCATAATTCACCAGATGTTCAATAACGGCACAGATTTACATATGCAGAATTTTAAGCTTGTTTAGTTGTGTAGGATATAAATCATCCACACTCCACTTTATCAACCTCAATCAAATGGAGTTATTCAAAAAGCAGTTCAGCAGTTAAAACAAACACAAAATCAATTGGTAATAATATGCAAGAAGCACTAAAATTTACAATGCTATGTCAACACATTACTCCACCCATAGTTATGAGCAGAAAATTGTGAAGTAAATTGTCCATGCGTGTACCAGAGAAAAAAGTGCAAGAATTTAAAAAGACAAAAAATAGTTCCAATGTTGGAGATTGAGATAATCTCTGCAAATTATGGGATGACAGAAAAGTGTCAAAATATTTTTGAACCAGATTGTTGAGATTCAAACAGCTTTGTGAATTTCTTTTTGCCATCATATTAATCACACCCGGAAAAACGACAGATTCCAAACCAACTGAGAGTAAACAAATGTCAGATTGTGTGCTACCAAAATGAAGTCAGACTGTCAGACAAAAGTAACACAAACTGTCAAAATACAGAAGTTAATAAAACAAATAAGCAAACTGATAATTCTCTCATTGCAATTTGTTTTGGAAATAAAAAAATTTCTTGAAAAAAGGGTGTTACTTTGAATAATTTATTAAATAATACAAAGGAAATTTTTGATAGGAGGATTATTCCTGATGTAATGTATTTTATCCCTTGTTTTTGTAAAAAGGTTTACATAAGTCAGAGTAGTTTGAGTTTAAATGAAAGAATAAAGGTTCATAGAAGTAGGGTTAGAAATAAATATCATAGTTCTGCTTTGAATGTCCATGAAAAAGATACAGGCCACACTATTAATTTTGATGGAGCTAAGGTTGTCTTCTTTGAGAGAAATGAAATCAAAAGAAGAACTAAAGAATCTTTGTTATTGAAAATTTATTATTCTGAAGCAATTAACTTATTTAAGAGTTCTTTTAATAGTAAGGGTGGATGGGAAGTAAATGGATTTGTGGGTAATGTCTAATATATATATATAGTGTAGTTTTTGTACTTCTTTACACTTGAGGTCTGCTTGTAGCAGTGAAACCTTGGGTTGTGTTTTAAGTATTTTTTTCTTGGCTAGTCTGGTTTAATTTTGGATTTGCGGTAATTTTAAATCTTTACATTCTGTATTATACTATCTAAACACATTTCAATCTAATATTACAATTAGCTTAGTATTAAAATAAATTTTGAACAAAGTAATAGCTTTAAATTCAAACAATTTTATTTTAAGAGATTCTTTAATTACTTTTTTTTGTCAACAACGGTATACTCAAATAGTTTATCTCATAAATATGTAATGTAGAACTTTTATGAACTTTCACTCTTTCATTTAAACTCAAATTACTTTGACTTCATATAATTTCTTCTAAAACAAGAATTTATATAACAACTTCAGAAATAATACTCCTATCATTTTTCACTTTCGTTTGAATAAAAGTGAAACTGTATAAAAAGTAAATAATAAAGATCTTAGCTTTGCATTATATGTTTATGAGAGAGAAATACGCACTATACAATTTATCAAAGTCGTATACTGTCTTATTTGAAAAAAATAAAAAGAAAACATAAATTAATGAATCTCTTTAATGCGTTAAGTCTGAAGTTGCTAATTTGTCTGAAAATTCTTTAATATTAAAAATAATTGGAATTTTAGTTTTAATATTGGTAGAAGTATAATATATATGTATTGTTTTTTGTTGCTGTTGTTGCACTTAAAAAGAAAACCATTTGATTTAACTTTTTAATTTGATATTATCTAATAATTTAATTTTGAATTGGTGTGTTTGGATTATTATATTATAAATATATAGTTTGCTAAAGTTTTTTTTATTAATTTTTTTCAAAATTTAAGTGAAAAAGAAAAAAATATTAAATGAATTATGAAGAGGGAAATTAATTGGATTGGAAATAAATTTGTAGTTATTTGAAATATTAAAAATATTTTCAGTTTTATTGTTATCACGTAAAAAATTAAATTTTTGTTTAATTATATATAAGCAAACTGATGTGATGTGAGTTGTATACTTGTGTACACTTTACAAATATATACCATAGTATCAGTTGGTTGGAGTGCTTTTGGTAGAAATGGCTTGATACTAAAAGGAAATATGCCTATGTGTTTTTTAAAAAAAAGGTTTTTAATAAATGTGTTTTACCAGTTCTTACTTATGGATCTGAGACTTGAACACTTAAAAGAAGAGCAATACAGAAACTTCAGACCACTCAAAGAAGTATGGAGAGATGCATGTTAGGAGTAACAAGAAGAGATCAAAAACGCAATATATGGGTAAGAGAACAAACAGGTGTTATTGACCTCATTGAAAAAATTAAAAGACTGAAATGGAGTTGGGCTAGACATATTGCTGGAAGAGATGATAATAGATATACAATTGAAATCTTAAACTGGATTACAAGAGATTGTAAAAGATCCAGAAAAAGGCCATGTGTGAGATGGATGGATGAAATAAGAACGTGTGTAGGAGTGATAATTGGAGAAGATGGTTTGAACTTGGAGAGACCATCCTGCAGTGGACTGATAATGGTTGATGATCATGATGATCAGTTGGTAAGGGAAATATTTGTATATAATGTTGGTTTTAATCCAGCAACACTACTTTGATTACATATTGAAATGAAAACAGATGAAAAATTGTTTCAATATTAGACTATGAAATATAGATAGTTGTGATGGATAAATATAAATATTAGGTAATTGTACTTATTATTTGGATTATTTCCATTATCTAATATGAGTATTGAATCTTTAGAAAAATTTTATTTTATTTAAATATTTCAAATACATTCAACTGTTAGTAATAGCACATCAAACAGATGCATATACTAACCTGTTTGATGTGCTATTACTAACAATTGAATATATTTGGAATATTTAAATCCAATTAAATTTTTCTAAAGACATTCCATACACATATTCGATGATGGAAATAGTCCAGACAACAAATACAACTAAAACACCATCATCACAAACCTTCGGGAAAACATTAGGTAAATGTGTTATTTGTATTCCAGTACAGCAAAATGCAAATTTGATATCATATATATGTATATGTGTGTATGTATTATATTTGCAGTTTCGAGTAAGAACACTGGATGGTTGTGTGTGAAAAAGAAATTGTTATTGTGATTGCATTATATAAATGAAGATTTAATTTAAAATGCAAGAATATTATGAAAGGCGCATAAAAAATGAGTGAATAAAGAGGGAAAGGCTAATAAATTTTTATAAAGAATATGAGGAAGTGTAGAATAAATTGCAAATATTTTGCGTAGTAGAATTAGAAAATTTAATATATTTTGGATTAAATAATGGAAGAGTTAAATGAAATGTGGAACAGAATTTTAGCATATTTAAAGAGCACTTTTCTTTATTTTTGCCGTAATATCCTATAAATATAATTTATCCAAACTGCTTCAAACACTTTTTAGCAGTTTGGATAAATTGTATACTTAAAGAGAATAAAGAGTATTATGATGATAAAGAAGGACAAAGCAATCATTTATTTATAATATATAATTATTTAGTGAGAAGAGCTATGAATATCACAGAAAGAAAAATTATACAAGATGGCAACCATACTTACATTTACCTGTATTGACTGTTAACTGGGATCGAACTTGATCATAATTTTGTTTGTTTTTGCTAATTAATTAACAATTTAAGTAAAACATTTAATTTAAAAAAATACATAATTTATTTTCAAATTATTGTATTTACCAATGCATCTTTTATCTTAGCACAATCCTATCATAATCTTCTATCAACCCAGAGTTCATATCAACTTCTCTCACTATAAATGCATTTTAAACAGTCCCATCACTCTATCAAGTCGTAACACATACCTAACACATGTTATAATTTAAATTCATATATATATATATTGTAACGAGCACAGACGTTCGTTACATTGTTTTTTTATTTATTTATTAAACATGAAAGTAAATTAAAAAGTTCGCATTTAAAAATTTTCTTTAAGAATTAAAAATTGAAATTAAATATCATCTTAAACTCTTATATATTAAATCGCACAGATAATGAAAAATTATTAAAATAAAACTTTATTAAAGAAAAAGTATTTTAAAACTAAATTTTAAAAAGATTTAGAGATAAAAATATATATATATATATTTTTTTCATATGTCAAAGCGTGGAAAGCGAACCCGGACCAGCTGCTTGGAAGGCAGATTAATTAATCAGAAATGGAAATGATTGTTAATTAGTTAAATGTAAACCAGCCTTGGGCATTTAAATGTAAAAACATCAGTCAGATAGGAAAACAATAGAAACTTTTAGCAAATGAAATAAATCCATTGGGAAATCGGACCTCAACGAAAAGGATCATCACATCGATGACGTAATGTTAAGTCAATCTTTCAAAGTAATATAAAAGGACAAGTTTGGAAATTATTAGTTAGTGATTATTGATTATTGATTATTACGATGTGACTATATGTAGTACTACGGAGTTGGAGGTGATGGAATTGACAGACGCACTGTCAATTCTGTCAGCTGTTAAAGAAAGAAAGAGAAATGAACTATCGTTTTTCTACATTGAGGACCAGTTAAAACAAAAACCTCCGGATGGATAAATAAATCGGCCAACAGAATATCAATCTTAGGACGGCGTGGGAATTTACGTTCATGGCAAGCAACGGATAAAGTTGGACATTTTAAAAATCATAAGAACTTTATATTCACTTGAAACAATAAGAACTCTAAATTTTAAAACTTTTTAGTAAATGATGCAATAGAATCCTATCTGACCAAACTAAATTCTTTATTAATAGTGTTATTTGATGTATTTTTTTTCTTATTTATGTAAAATCATTTCCATTTATTTATTTTTTTATTCTTTAAGTTTTTATCATGATTTTTTTTGTTTTTCGTTAAATTAATTATATAAATGTTAAACTTAAGTCGGGCGTGAATGGCTGTATAGATTTGTAAAGTTATATTAGGGGAGGGTAATCTTAGGTTATTTGTGTCGTTGTTAGATTGGGTCAATGGATTGGATATATTGATGTAGTTAGTAGATGTAATCGGAGATTCGCTACTGGCAGAATCGCTTCATACGCCGCACTCTCCCGTTTTGCCTATGGAAGGAATTATAAGACGCAGAGCGCAGTTCCTTTCTATGGAGTTTTTTTTTTATTGTTCTTCTCGTTGGATAGAAGTAATATTCCTATCTAATGAGAGTCAATATCTTCTCTTAATCTTTTTGGTGCTGCCGTATTCTGTATTACATTGAATACATCGATGTATCAGATGGATTGATGCCAGTTTGACTGCGAATTTTAGCCTAAGGTTAAATAGGGATAGAATATTTTATTTTCAAATGCAAATCTATGTGGTCTATTCATACTTGACCCTAAATAAAAATGCATTAAATTTAAGTTGTTTATAGACGCTTGCATGGATTGGTTATCGGTTAAGTTTGTTTTGGGTTTTCATATTTGATCAAAATATATAGACATTCGATAAATAATGATACCTTACAGGTGAGTATCTAAAATGCATTTATTCGGATGTCTTTTAAGTTATTGGTGACAATGCAAGTATCTTATGATGAATACTATTGGGTTACGTATAAATTTCCCTCCGCAATTGTCAGTAATCAATAATTTTGTATTTTGATCGTTTATGTTTACTTTGAAATGTTTTTGACCGTGAAATCTATGTAACCGATCTATATTCAACATTATAAACAAGCTTTCCTAAATTTATCTGTGCGAACTTAATTAAAATGTAAAATTAGAATATAATAGTAATTAAAGGTAAATTAAAGTCAAAAATCAAAGTTAAAAATAATGTTAAAATGTAAACTAATACTAAAATAATTTTAAATCTGATATATATGTGCATAAATAAATGTTTGTATGTTAATTACTGGCAGTGGCTTATTTTATTTATTTTTTTAATATTGAAATATAATTAGATAAGATATTATATTATTTAATCTCTGCTATTCCACTGAGCTAGTGACATGGGCTAACGACCGGAACCAAAATATTTAAAAAAAAAAATTTTTTTTTTTGACTTACGTATTTGCCTACTTTATAATTTTTTCTAGGTTCAAATGCCTAGATGGCGCCCGTAGTGCAGTTTACGGTAAGTCGCACTTCTCCGGATCGTTACAATATATATATGGATATACTTCAATTTAAGTTTATTTGTGTATTTTTTAAATATATTTCAAACTTCTATTTCTTCATACCTTCCTGAAACTTATGACACACACAGATATATGAAAAAGATAAATGAATCTCCAAATGTTAGTTTACCCTGTTCATAATGTCTTACACATTTTCACTATTTCTTTAGTAGCAAATTACTATAGTTTGATTAAAAGTGTCAAACTTTCTGTATTTACAACTTTGCCACAATCTACTTTATATAAAGATGTTAATAATTATTAGTAATTATTTATTAAACTAAAAATTATCTCCAACCCAAATATACATATTAAATTTCACTCAATGAATTGTGCACTGTAGTGTTATAGAGCTATCAACTCCTGAGTTTCATTGACCATAATGATAGTTTTGATAACTTTCACTACATCATTGTTGAAGGAGACAGGGACTAATTTATATCCACTTTTAACATCTCATTGAATGGTCATTAATCCATTACACTATAATATATATTTTCAAATTTTTGTTTTTATCAATGCGTCCGTCTCCTTAGTTCAGTCCTATCACAACCATCCACAATTCCAAAAGTCAGACCAATATATCTCTCTACGAATACATTTCAAACATTCACTTCACTTTTTTAAATGAGCAAAACATAATTAGTACATATTATATTTTAAATTCACATATGCATCGATATGTTTAAACTTAACTTCATTTATATATATTTTTAGATATATTTCAAACTTCTCTTCCATCACATATTTTTTTAAATATATGACCAAAGACATATGAAAAAGGTAACTGATCCCCATGATGCCTTATACTTGGTTCAGATCACAATCCGTTACACATATCTTCATCATTTGGTTAGCATTATATAGATAACAAATTATTATAGTTCAATTACAAATGTTAAAGTTTCCACACTCACACCTTTATCACAAACCTCTTCATTATTGCTAATTATTATTTAAGTTAGAGATTATCGCAAACTCAAATATACAATTAAAATTTCACTTAATGAAAAATATGTTTGTAGTGCTATAAAGCTTTTAATATAAGTTTCTTTGCCCGTGTTGACAGTTTTGAAAATTATATAAATAGGGAACTATATATACATTTGTCTGATATTAAGTGTTAGCTGGGATTGACGGGTTTACTTGATCAAAGATATTATACTTGTTTTTGCTAATTAACTAATAATTAAAGTAATATATTTAATATTTTAAAAGAATACATAATATTTGTGTATTTTATGTATATTTGAAATATAGTGCATTACACTAAAATTCATTGAATTGTTATATCCTTTATTATATCAGATCTCATTTGGAGTACACATTGGTCTTATCATATACATATGGGACATCATGCCTAATGGTAACAGCACTCATTTATTGACCATAATTTAAAGTTCAAAATCAGATAAAATTTTAATTTTTTTAGATACTTGAAAATTTCCAAATAATCTTAAAATTATTTTTGTCAGGTAGTACACTAACAACTAACACTGATAATCATTTGATTATTGATAAATAAATTGGTATCAATCTAGCTAGAGATGAAATCATATAGAAAATGCAAGCATGTTTATCACCTGGTAGTTAACTATTCCAATAAATACCATTTTTTCTTCATGATTACTCTATAGAAAGATCTGGAGATTTCATTTTTGAATTTGTCATGAATTATCCATATATATATATATATATATATATATTACAAATAATAAATTTACGTATATATATATATTATAATTATAATTTAATAATTTTAATGAATGAAATTGATTAATAAAATTATAAATGTAAATTTCTGCATATTGAAATATTTTCATATATTTATATATAGAAATATTTAATGTGTGGAATTATCCATTTATAGTTACTTAATTAGAAAACACTTTATCAGAACAGTAGCTAATGAAAATCAACTGCCCAAGCCAAGAGTTTTACTTTAACTCTTAGCCTGGGATAGCTGGCATTTATTAGCTACTATTCTGGGTAAAGTGCTTTCTAATTAAGTATTTATAAATAAAACTCTTGACCTTAAGCAGTTGGATTTCATTTGATACTATTCTAGGTAAAGTGCTTTCTAATTAAGTAACTATAAATGTATAACTTCATTTTATCTCTTGGTCTGGGATGGTTGACTTTTACTAGGTAAATATTTGAACACCAGGCACTCTTCACAAACCTGGGAGCTTAATTGTAAGTATAGGGATTTGAACTCAGATTTCCAAGCACCCTTCAACTATCCACACTATCTCATACAACTGATACACATGACCACACACACGTAGAAAAGATAAATAATCACCAATATATGTATTTCATGCTAAACCAGCACTTATCAGTTGGTCCAGATTATCATCTCCCATATATATATTGTAACCTTCCCCCGCTCCATAATAATAACAACATGCCAACATGCTAAGAATATACTAACTATTCCGGAATTTCTTTACTTATTTATTTCCGATCAATAATAATTAACATTAATAATAATTCCGGGTTATCTAACTCAGTCTATCAAATATATTATTATAATTTAAATAAAATAATCACTAGCTCAGAACTTTATAAACACAGTTATGTCTGTGAAATGAATCAACATAAACATCTTTTATTATTCCCATGAGACCTGGAGCAATGACAAAGGAACAAGACGAGAGATCATTGAGATACTATCCCAATGGCATAAGAACACTATCCTAAATAATTGACTAATAGCATTCCTACGACTTTTAAAACTTTTATCATATCTTAATATTTTTAAAACAAATTCTAGCTCACATAAATAAATTAATTAAATAAAATAGAGTTAAATTAATCAAATCATATCAAATCAAATAGATAAATCAATAAGTAAATAAATAACTAAATCTCAGGTTCATAAATTGTAATTAAAACTGATTTCATATTGCCATAGTAAACTATGATAAGGGAATTTTATGTCATAGTTCACTACGTAACGAATAACTAATTAATAAGAACAATGACAATAATAAAATAATATAATCTTCTTTTTCTTTCTAGATGTATTAAATATTTTCGTGGTAACATTTATTAATCTGATAATCAAAAGTTATGTGGTAACGTTCGCATATATTTTACTTAAATATTGTGGCAATTAACCCATGACCAATACCTGTTCTACTTATACTTCTTTCATTTTATTATGTAAATAAAACAAAATAAATTACTAAAATTTATAATATTTATTATCCTGTGCAAAATCATAAACATGTTTAATTATAAACGTGCGTTGCGATTTCATGCATTTCATGTGTAGGAAAAACAACAACCAAGACACAAAGCTTACTAATAAAGTTTTATAACATTTTATTAACATTATAACAAATAACACTTTGTACATTATTTACAGCGGATATCCCTATTTACTTATCACAAACTTTTATTTATACCCGTTGATGTCTTAACATTATTATTATCGAATTTTATTTTACCCTTTTACCATTAATAATTACAAAAGTATTTTACAATATTATTATTATGGGATACATGTTTTGAGCTTAGCTGAGTACACAAAATTTCTATCCATTAAACTTTTCTATTTGACATTATGTCCTTATAATTTCAAAATTATATTTCTATAAGATCTTTACTGTTATGTAAAATTATACAAAAATTACAAAATTATACTTATTCTTGTTAGTATGGAATCCTACAGAATTTAATCCTTATGATATTTTCATGTTCCTTTTATTATCAATCATAATATAATTACTGATAAAATTTTGATCCCATCCTTAACTTTATATAGCAATTAACATTATCCACACACTATGTAAAAATACACATTTTTTTTTGTTATATATTTCTTTAACTCATTTTCCAAATAAACATGCAATCTCTTTTACTAAATCTCACGTACAATATTTTAAAATCTTATTATTGTTTTAAAACTTAATTCTAAGGTTTTTTTTCTTTAAAATTATATCAGTTTAGCAATTGGCTTTAAAATTATATCATATGATTCTTCATCTTTTATAATACTTATACTTTCACTTTGGACTTATACAATTCTACTTTACTCTAGTAAATAACTATTCTTACATAACTACTATCTAACTTACTTTCTATCTTATGTATCATTTCTATAAAATTATCTCCCTGACGATGTATTTTCATGAAATCAAGATAGCGAAGATATAGATGCGTTGGATCAAAATAAACAAGATATTATCCTTTATAAAACTTTGACAATCATGGCACAGTGAATTTAAGGACGCCATAGAGGAGTGACTTTTATCTGTCTATCTGCCTCTAGTATTGGAAGGATGCTAAAGCTATTTCTTCAGCTTCATCACATCAGAAAGTTTCAAAGATATGTAAAAAAAAAAACACTGTCCAGAATATATGTGCTCAGTTGTAGGGCGAAGTTATCTACACTGAAGTCACACAAATAATTATGATCCACATATTTCATTCCTTATAGTTTAATAAAACATCCTCTTGGTTTCCTTTGACATCAGTACTCCCAAGTCACTATCTGATTGATTTCTTCAGATTCATCTCTTCATTACATCGACAAATTCTCTGTCTACTTTGCTAATAATAATAAAATTCATTTTTATTTAACTATACAGCTATTCTTAAGAAAATTCTTTACTATACTTCTCGTATATTTCTATCTCTACTGTTATAAACTATTTGAATATTTTCAATATAAAACTCAAAAGAATCACATAATTAATATGCTACTTATTATTAATCATTTTTAGATTATTTATTGCATGCACATTTTAAAATTTTACTACTCTCTTAAATATATGTTTGATGTTGGATAAATGTGTACTTATAACTTTTAACATCTTTCATACTTCATTCATTAATAGATGACCTATAAAAAAAATATATTACATATTACCAATAATATTAAAATTACCAACGATCACTATCCTCTGGATCGTATTTGTAAACTTCTCCATTCCAGGACTTCTAGTAGGTATTTAAAATTTTCCATACACACATTTTTATTTATACTAATATTTCTCTCATTCCATTAGCTCGTATATTTAAATATAATTATTATAAAATTTATGTTTATATGTTTCCCTAAGCTAATTCAAATTTTATACTTTAAATACAATAAAAAAAAATAATTAAAATTATATTTACGATACAGCTTTGTTGGATTCG
Organism: Epiperipatus broadwayi; assembly: GCA_028023455.1. Lineage (NCBI taxonomy): Eukaryota > Metazoa > Onychophora > Udeonychophora > Euonychophora > Peripatidae > Epiperipatus > Epiperipatus broadwayi. The sequence continues at coordinate 347,198 of JAQFVV010000539.1, forward strand.
CTTGGAAAATCGTTCATTGCAAAGCTAAAACAAAAAATTATATTTTATTTTCTTCAGTCACTTAATGTTCTAATTTAAACTTTTAATTCTGTTTATTAATTCTTCTTGGACGATGATCCTTAATTTTCTTCATCTTTTTCCACTTATTCTTGAGATCTCCTTTACATAGTCTGCTAGCTTTTTCCCCCGCGCGCTTGGTTTTCCCTCGATGCATCTTGTACTTTATTTTAAAAATTCAATAAATTTTTCTTTATTTCCATGGATCCATTTTCCTCATTTTAGTGATTAATTATATCTGTTTAAAATAATATTCTTTCCATTCAATATCTTTTCCTTTTTTCTATGATGAGATAAAAATGTTAGGTTCCTCTTAGTAAGTTCATATAGCACTTTATACAGGACTATGGCTTTTCTTCTATTTTTAATTTAGAAACTATATTTTAAATAATGTTTTTCCTTTAATATAACATACTTTTCTTCCTCATTCTTTTTCTATATACTTGAACGCTTATTATGATTTTTCTCATAGAGAAATATGACTTAGCTTTAAATACTTATAAAACAAATGTTCGTCATAAGATTCTCTCGATAGCAAATAGTTGCTTTCTTATATTTTCACACAGCTTTTCCTTTGTATTTTTCCTAGTTATAGGATTTAATTTCTGGTTGAGCACAAATAATACAAAACTTATACAATTTTCACTCATTTTTCTTTCAATAATTATTTCAATTATTATTCTTGGTATTTCCATTTCATTGTAGGCTGAATGGTCAAATTTGATCAAATCCACTGGTAAGATCACGTAGAAATTAGCAAATCATCTTTCTGGATACAAAATTATATTATCTGTTCAAGACTAACTTTAGAATAATTATTAATTTATAAATTTATATTACTTTTTTCAGCTTCGATGTTACAAGCAATTCAAAAAGGTTACCTTCCTCTTCAACTTTCACATTCCATCTCCCCCTTCTGTCTATCTTAGATTTTTTTCTTGCCAATTTAAATCCGTTGATTGGTCAATATTTGTTTTTAGCGCGAACAATATTAGTCATTCTATTTTGGATGATAAATTGTACTTTTTAAATAAATATTTATGACGTAATGTCTGGAATATTACTTTAACTTAATATTATTAAATTTAATCATAGTTTGATAAAATTATTATTTGATCTTTAAAATAATTATTAAGACAATCTATAATATTTTAAACTTTAATTTTTATGATAGATGACAATTATATCTAGTTTTAAATTCACAAACTTTATTATTATTTACCAAGTGTGTGTGCGTGAAAGCATGTAATATACGATCACGTGTCTATTCACTTTACAAAATAATCTTTTATTTATGTCTCGGTTTAAATTACCAAAACTAATGTACTTTCTAAAATTTTGAAAAATAAATTGAAACTTATAGGACTAAATATAATTCTCACCATCCCAAAGTTTATTAATGAAAATATACCCTATTAATTTTGACTAATTATAATATTATCTTTCATTTATTTAAACTATTAATTCTGAAAATATTATATTCTAATCATTACTATAATTTTAACTGTCTATAGCTGTGTTATTTTGTATGGCCAGCTTTCACAACCATAAGCAATGATATTAAAACTTTATTTAACTGTTTACTTTTTGAAAATACTTTATTATACTGTTATCTGTTAGGTATTTTAGCTTAAAATTGTATTACAAATCTATTAGTACTTTTATATCACTTAAATATAACTTAAAATTTAAAATTTTTTTCATAATTGACCTTTCTACCCTACCTATGATCTACAGACAAGGGCACAATATATATATATAATCATTGCTCATTTTATATTAAGATAGCACATCTTCATACTTCAATGGACAGGCTTCAATCCACTCCAACTTTCAACTTTTCAGCCATCCATATCATTGAAAATCTGATGATGAAAACTCAAATCCCATGCTGATGGTCTTGGCCTGGGCAGTTGACTTTCATTAGGTACTGTTCTAGATAAAGTGCTTTCTAATTAAGTAATTATAAATGAATAATTCCATACATTAAATATTTTTCTCTAAAACATCAATTAAATAAAATATATATTTTGTATGATAACCAAAACTTAATAAACCAATAGAATTACAACCTATTACCAAGGCAAACTCTTTAGATAAAAGATTAAGCTTTGGCTGTTTCCAAAAGAATTACATTTTGAAACCTATTAGCTATTATAAATTTATGGTATAATATAATATATATACTGAAATAAAATATTGGTATTAACTTGATAATTTTCACTATACCAACATATAAATAAATAAATAACATTTACAGCTAGCATGTAACATAAGTGCTATCTTGAATAGCATTACAAAAAGTTGGAAATTTAAGCTAGAATGTTAGTGTTGTATGACTTCAATAAGATTTTGATTTATTTGTAAATGTAAGTGTAAGTACTTCTCAACAAGGCAGGAAGTTAGTTACATATGGCATTTATTTATTATATAATAGTATAATGAAAATTCCTTTATTATATATTACTGCATTTGATATTTTATATTTATAAGCATATGGTTAACAACAATTTTGTTTTGTAGGTTTGAAATGTGTTCCAAGTAATATTATTGATGCTAAATTCAAATATACAATCATAATTTTTAATACTTGATAAATTTTACAAGCAGTGTTTAGATTGTAACAATGTAGAAGATAATCAAAGTTTGTCACAAGTGCTATTAAACATTGATGGTAATTTGCAAAGATACTCTCACCTGAGCCAGCAGATAACGACTTTAAAAAATAAGAATGGCTATCTTATTTCCAAAGTCACATGATAATTTATGAGCCAATCTTAAGTGTCTAAAAGTGAGAGTGTGAATATATAAATCATTCACTTTAAATCCATTTCTTATTTTAAAACTCTTATTAGCACTTCTGAAATATTAAAAATTACTTTGTGTCAATATTAGATAATATTAAATTATATAATATTTGATAAATTTTACAAACCCAGTGTTTAGATTGTAACTATGTAAAAAGCAATCAAACCTTCTCACCAGCATAATTAAATATTGGTGTTGAATCTGCAAGGATACTCTTGCCCTAGCCACAAGATAAAGACTTTAAGGAAATAAGAGTAGCCACTCTATTTCTGAACTCAAATGTTACTATATGAGCCAATCCTTAGTGGCTAGAAGTGAGAGCATGAATATATATATATGTCAACAGATGGCATTCTACCAAAAACACCGTCAAGCGTATATCGTTTGCATAAACGTCAGAGAATGCATGCACTATCTCTAACTTTAATTCCACTTTCAGATCATGATTTCAAGCTATTTGCTATCGTCAGTGAAAGACAGGAATAAGAACTAGATCTAAACCCAAACTCTGAGCGTTTATGAAACAGTTTCTATTCAGCTTGCAAGCGTGAATTTTTTAGACACGTTAATGTCTTCGAACTCAGCATAGCAAGCCAGATAGCTACATGGGTCTGATATCAGTTCAGCATCACCACATAGTAGAAGCCTCTGCAATATATATCATTGCAAGAAAGACCTCAAAGGTACATTTATGAAAAACAAAATCAAGTTAAATACTTGTTAATGCTTGTATTTATGTCAACAGATGGCGTTCGACCAAAAGCACCATCAAGCGTATTTCATTTACATAAATGTCAGAAAATGCATTCACTATCTTTAACTTTAATTCCACTTTCAGATCATGATTTCAAGCTATTTGCTATCGTCAGTGAAAGCCAGGAATAAGAACTAGATCTAAACACAAACTCTGAGCATTTATGAAACAGTTTCGATTCAGCTTGCAAGCGTGAATTTTTTAGACACGTTAATGTTTTCGAACTCAGCATAGCAAGCCAGATAGCTACATAAGTCTGATATCAGTTCAGCATCACCACATAGTAGAAGCCTCTGCAATATATATCATTGCAAGAAAGACCTCAAAGGTACATTTATGAAAAACAAAATCTAAGTTAAAAACTTGTTAATGCTTGTATTTATGTCAACAAATGGCGTTCTACCAAAAACACCGTCAAGCGTATTTCATTTACATAAACGTCAGAGAATGCATTCACTATCTCTAACTTTAATTCCACTTTCAGATCATGATTTCAAGCTATTTGCTATCGTCAGTGAAAGATAGGAATAAGAACTAGATCTAAACACAAACTCTGAGCGTTTATGAAACAGTTTCTATTCAGCTTGCAAGCGTGAATTTTTTAGACATGTTATTGTCTTCGAACTCAGCATAGCAAGCCAGATAGCTACATGGGTCTGATATCAGTTCAGCATCACCACATAGTAGAAGCCTCTGCAATATATATCATTGCAAGAAAGACCTCAAAGGTACATTTATGAAAAACAAAATCAAGTTAAAAACTTGTTAACGCTTGTATTTATGTCAACAGATGGCGTTCTACCAAAAACACTGTCAAGAGTATTTCATTTACATAAACGTCAGAGAATGCGTTCACTATCTCTAACTTTAATTCCACTTTCATATCATGATTTCAAGCTATTTGCTATCGTCAGTAAAAGACAGGAATAAGAACTAGATCTAAACACAAACTCTGAGCGTTTATGAAACAGTTTCTATTCAGCTTGCAAGCATGAATTTTTTAGACACGTTAATGTCTTTGAACTCAGCATAGCAAGCCAGATAGCTACATGGGTCTGATATCAGTTCAGCATCACCACATAGTAGAAGCCTCTGCAATATATATCATTGCAAGAAAGACCTCAAAGGTACATTTATGAAAAACAAAATCAAGTTAAAAACTTGTTAACGCTTGTATTTATGTAAACGAAATACGCTTGATGGTGTTTTTGGTAGAATGCCATCTGTTGACATAAATACAAGCGTTAACAAGTTTTTAACTTATTTTGTTTTTCATAAATGTACCTTTGAGGTCTTTCTTGCAATGATATATATTGCAGAGGCTTCTACTATGTGGTGATGCTGAACTGATATCAGACCCATGTAGCTATCTGGCTTGCTATGCTGAGTTTGAAGACATTAACGTGTCTAAAAAATTCACGCTTGCAAGCTGAATAGAAACTGTTTCATAAACGCTCAGAGTTTGTGTTTAGATCTAGTTCTTATTCCTGTCTTTCACTGATGATAGCAAATAGCTTGAAATCATGATCTGAAAGTGGAATTAAAGTTAGAGATAGTGAATGCATTCTCTGACGTTTATGTAAATGAAATACGCTTGACGGTGTTTTTGGTAGAACGCCATCTGTTGACATAAATACAAGCGTTAACAAGTTTTTAACTTGATTTTGTTTTTCATAAATGTACCTTTGAGGTCTTTCTTGCAATGATATATATTGCAGAGGCTTCTACTATGTGGTGATGCTGAACTGATATCAGACCCATGTAGCTATCTGGCTTGCTATGCTGAGTTCGAAGACATTAACGTGTCTAAAAAATTCACGCTTGCAAGCTGAATAGAAACTGTTTCATAAATGCTCAGAGTTTGTGTTTAGATCTAGTTCTTATTCCTGTCTTTCACTGACGATAGCAAATAGCTTGAAATCATGATCTGAAAGTGGAATTAAAGTTAGAGATAGTGAATGCATTCTCTGACATTTATGTAAACGAAATACGCTTGATGGTGTTTTTGGTAGAACGCCATCTGTTGACATAAATACAAGCGTTAACAAGTTTTTAACTTGATTTTGTTTTTCATAAATGTACCTTTGAGGTCTTTCTTGCAATGATATATATTGCAGAGGCTTCTACTATGTGGTGATGCTGAACTGATATCAGACCCATGTAGCTATCTGGCTTGCTATGCTGAGTTCGAAGACATTAACGTGTCTAAAAAATTCACGCTTGCAAGCTGAATAGAAACTGTTTCGTAAATGCCCAGAGTTTGTGTTTAGATCTAGTTCTTATTACTGTCTTTCACTGACGATAGCAAATAGCTTGAAATCATGATCTGAAAGTGGAATTAAATTTAGAGATAGTGAATGCATTCTCTGACGTTTATGTAAACGAAATACGCTTGACGGTGTTTTTGGTAGAAATGCCATCTGTTGACATAAATACAAGCGTTAACAAGTTTTTAACTTGATTTTGTTTTTCATAAATGTACCTTTGAGGTCTTTCTTGCAATGATATATATATATTGCAGAGGCTTCTACTATGTGGTGATGCTGAACTGATATCAGATCCATGTAGCTATCTGGCTTGCTATGCTGAGTTCGAAGACATTAACGTGTCTAAAAAATTCACGCTTGCAAGCTGAATAGAAACTGTTTCATAAATGCTCAGAGTTTGTGTTTAGATCTAGTTCTTATTCCTGTCTTTCACTGACGATAGCAAATAGCTTGAAATCATGATCTGAAAGTGGAATTAAAGTTAGAGATAGTGAATGCATTCTCTGACGTTTATGTAAACGAACTACGCTTGATGGTGTTTTTGGTAGAACGCCATCTGTTGACATAAATACAAGCTTTAACAAGTTTTTAATTTGATTTTGTTTTTCATATATATATATCATTCACTTTAAATCCATTTCTTAATTTAATATTCTTATTAGCACTTCTGCACAAAGTAAATTTTTTACATTTCAGAAGTGCTAATAAGAGTATTAAAATAAGAAATGAATGATTTATATATTCACACTCTTACTTCTAGAGTCTAAAGATTGGTGCACACTTGAGTTTGGAAATAATATAGTCACACTTATTTTCTTAAAGTCTTTATCTTGTCACTAGGACAAGAGTATCCTTCGATATTCAACATCAATGTTTAATGGTAATGGTGAGGAAGTTTTATTGCCTTTTATATGGTGACAACCATAATTTTTCTACATTATTTAATTTACTATGATATAGTGACCATTTTCTCATTATTTTGCATAATCACGGAATAAAAAAATAATAACATTCATATAGAGAAAAAAGTTTTCTGTGGACATAACACAATTTGTTTTTCAAAAGAGAAAGATTTAATAATGCTGACAGTATAAATATGATCACAGTACAGGTTGTCCATGTAGAAATGTGTTTTAATATTTTGTAACTTGATTTCCATGTGTACATCTGCTCCAAGTCTCTTTGGTATCAGATGACATAGTGTTAACAACTAGGGTATGTTGCTTTTTTTTCTCAAGCATTGTTAGTTTTCTTATACCTATATTATCTTCATCTAGATGCCTAGTCACAAAATAAATCAATCTTTAAATTCCAGAAGAGTAACTATATGCTATTAGCAAAAAATGTTTAAAACCTTATATGTAAAGTGAGAGATCAAAAAAGTGAATCTCTCAAGTTTGTTATATGACATGTATAAAACTACTCACTAATGGCTAATTGTTTCATGTAAGGCATGTGATTACCTTATCAGTGATGAGGAGGGAATACAGAAATCATACAACAGGATACTATTTCTGCCTCACTTTACAAGAAAAATAGTTTTTTAAAAATATTTTAATCTCTCATCTTCAATAAGATCAGTTCCCCTTCTCAATAAGATCAGTTCCCCTTTAAGTATTATTAGTATAAAATGTATTAAAAGATGAGCAATAAACAAATATGAATTATATTATGAGAAAAAGTTAATTGTTTTGATAATGAATTTCAGGTGATATCGCAACCAAATTTATTGTCACAAAATACCTGAATGACCATGATCACTATTTGGATATATCTAAGACTTATGTTGATCATTGAGATTAAAAATTAAAGAAATGGAATTTATATATCTTTTTTTTTTCATGTGTCATAGCATCGACCGGGAGGCGAACCCACAACTGTCTGCAACCAACTACTTGACTGCGATGACCTCTCGGCTAACAATGCTTGACAGGAATTTATATATCTTGTAATAACAAATTTGTTTTTTCCCAACAGCCATTATAATTCAAAATTGTTAATTTAGAAAGAGAAGAATTTCATCATACAATGATGTCAGTCTTGACAGTCTGAAATTGATTTTAGAGAAGATTCATTATCAAAAATATAATTAGAATATCTGAAAAAATCTAAAGGTCATTGCACTTAAGCTAGTATCACAATAAGGTTTCTTCAAGTATTGCTATTTTCATATAAATATAGCAGCAAGAAGCAAAACTGCTTCCTACATGAACATTGAGGGACTGGGGAGATATAAACATTACATGATCACCATTTCTTATGCTCGCTCATAACTGTTATTAAAACAGGCAAAACTCTCTCTATATATATATATTGCCACTCATTGTAAGCTAATTGCATTAGATTCTAAGATCTGAGTGCAGTGCTCTTAAATCCAAGGCTCCTCACTGATGAAGGCCACAAGCCAGAAACTAGTCTGGGGATATTGAATGAGTAGGCACTAGATGGAGATTTTATGCACAAGCCTTCTGGCATCTATTGATTACTCTGGCTTGCACTGAGTGGCAATACATATAGAGAGTTTTGCCTGTTTTAACTGGGAAGATATGTTGTGAACTGTTCACTTATTGATCTCCAAAAATATTTCTTTCTCTTCGCTGCATAGCTTGATAAATTTTATAAAACATTTATTTACTTGAAAAACAAATTTACTTTGATTAATGATATTATGATACAAAAACACATTAAAAAATATTTTAAAGAGAGTTGAGTGAATTTAAGAGAACTGTGTCACATGGTTTTGAAAGTGTCTGTGCAAACGTTCTGGGGAACTCTAAATGCCTAAAATAGTGCCTGGGTTTTACCAAGCAATGAGATGAAATATATTTTCAGAGATCATTTTTTAAACCAAATAATACTCTTCCAGTAAACCTAGCTTGTCCAAGAACAGTTGAGTTCCAACATGCTGATTGCCTAAGGTCGAGTCTTAAATAAGACATTTCTGAGACAAAGTGTCACTGAAAAATTGAACCAAATGTCTTTTTTCTTATTTTGATTTTCTTAAGTATGCAAATATGTGTATTTTTAAAAAAAGAAAATTACAAAATCATACCTGATAGGAAAGTTTTATGAATAAACCTGTATTACATTTAATTAAATGTTGACTGTTTTAAAAAATTCAACCTTTATTTATACCTTACTGAGTAATTTTAAAAAATTCAACCTTTATTTATACCTTACTGAGTAAGTATAACCATTAGTTTTAATAGTAATATTAGTAGAGAACACAAAATTCAAGTAGCATTTTTCTCTCCTCTTTTTCAGATTTCCCTGCCTTGACAAGTGATATTCTGGTATAGGGTTTGAACCAGTGACCTGATTTTTTTTATTTGTGTATACTGAAATTAAAGTAGTACTCTAGCCAATTAAAATATTCTGCTAAAATAAATAGTCAGAAAATGTTATATACACTAACATAGTATGATCATCCATAATGTGTGAAAGCCATTCACTCCTAGCTCTTAAAAAGGGGGGGAAAGGAAAGATCAGGATAATCCTCACATATAAGTATATTAAAGTTTTTAATGACTACTATTGGCAGATTAGCTTAGATAGTTGGAGCATCAACTTAAATTCATTTTTCATGAATATAAAGGTCACTGATTTAGTCTCCATGCTAGAACGTCATTGGTCAGACCAGAAATGCCTAAAGAGAATTAAATTTAAAGAGAAGAAAATTTTAAAAGTTACCATTCAAAACATTTGCTTGATACTAATCCGTGTGTTATTTTTAATAATTATAATTTAATAGATAAGGGATTTGAACTCATACTTTCACATGACCCACCTGATTACACACATGTTGAAAAGATAAATATAAAGCTGAGCACTGATTGTATATATGTGTGGAGATAGTAATCTGGACCAACTGATGAGTCCTGGTTTAGCACGAAATACATATATTGGTGATTATTTATCTTTTCAACAAGTGTGTGATCAGGTGGGTCAGCAATATGAGATGGCATGGAGAGTTGAGGGTCGTGTGAAAGTCTGAGTTCGAATCCCTTATATATTACATTATATATGTTCAGATGTGTGTACAGTGTATTAAATTAAATAATTATAATCACAAAAGAATTTCAGAGTTAAGCGAAAACGTTTATTATTACCATTTAAATAAAAATAATAAACTATCTTTAATAATAATTTAGCAGTACCACTTGTTTGTTGCCATGTTATTCTGACACAACTTCAAACAAGGGACTTAATTAATATCCATGCTTTTATTAAAAGCATAGGAATTGAAACAATTTATCATACTGTAACATACTAGTGTATTTTTTCCTTATTATTTAATTTTTTTTGTACAAGTAGTTTTTTAAATATTTTATGTTATATTTAGAAGATAATTTCCCCTCCTCCCTAATGCCATACTATAATATTAAACATTGATCTTAACTGCATGGATACTCTCGCCCCATCCACAAGATAAAGGAGTTAAGAAAATAAGAACGACTGTTTTATTTTCAAACTCAGCTACACTCATATAAGCCAATTCTAATATTTTATGTTATAAATTAAATGTAAACTCAATAAATAGCATACTGATGAATAGAGCATAATTCATCATCATCGTCATCAACCATAATCAATCCACTGCAGGATGAAGGTCTCTCCAAGTTCAATCCATCTCCTCCAATATTTAGCTTCTCTTCGCCACATCAACCCTGCACACTTTCTTATTTCATCCATCCATATCACATGTGGTCTCTTTCTGGGTCTTTTACAATCTCTTGGAATCCAGTTTAAGATTTCAGTTGTCCATCTATTATCATCTCTTCTAGCAATATGTCCAGTCCAACACCACTTCAGTCTTTTAATTTTTTCAATGAGGTCAGTAACACCTGTTGTTCTCTTACCCATATATTGCGTTTTCAATCTCTTCTTGTTACTCCTAACATGCATCTCTCCATATTACATATATGTAAAGAATAAAATCTTGTTTAAATAAAAAAAACATATATGGCTTTATTGTTCAGGACATCACAATGAATTTATGCACTAGAACTGCAATAGAACTGAGAGCATCATAAAAGTTCTGGGGACTGCTTGATCTGAAATCAACTGCTTTACCAACCACACCAAACTGCACAGGGCCTTTTTTTGTTTAAATAACAAAATGCAATAAATTTACAAATTATCAATAAATTATAAAAATGTAATTTCCTCATACTTTATAAAGATAGATTAAACAATAGTGCAAAAATAGCTGATAGTAAAGAAATTTTAGTAATAAAAAGTAGTTTAACTTTATTGAGTTTTATATAAAAGATAAAGCATAAGTGTTATGTCCTCTCCAATAATATTTCATAGGGGAATCATGGATCATAATATATTATTAGGTTTTCTAAGTAATAGAAGACGAAGGCTTGCATCGTTTTCTAACATTGTTTTCTTTTAACTTTTTTCTTATACAAACAAAATTCCCATTGCCTTGAAAATAGATGCTGGTTCAGATGTAGAGTTTTATTCTGAAACCTCTCTGTGATCTCTTTCATTCATTTTTTTTACTATTTCTATAATATATATTATTACTTATTTTCTGATGAATATTAGATAGTTAGATACGTTGGATGATAGCCCGATTGAACTTTGGAAAAAGTTCAGGTCATGAGAAGAATAAGCATAAGTAGTCTCATTACATGATCAGACCTTTGTATACATATTTATAATATTACGCTGGTTGTGAAAAAAAAAAAATTAATCAAAAAAAATACTTAATATCACTTTATCTTTTCTGTTTTGCTTCATTTTTCTTTAGACATGATAATAATTTAGTTTTCTCTTAGTGAATCCGAGATCACTTGATATTCTTTTTAGTTTACCCAGCTTGTTTTTTTCGTATTATTTTTTAAGTGTTACACTTTTTTTGATTGTTTAGATGTGCTGTCAAATATTGAAATTATTTTAAATCTTTTTCAGTACAATTCTTTATAAATAAAGAAATTTCTTCCACTAGCAATTCTTCCAATAAGTTTGAAGTAATTTGATAACTGTTCAAATCTGCAGCTTGTTTGTCAAATGTGCTTAAAGAACTGTTTAGTTCTGCTCGTTTTATTGATTCCTTTCATCACAAACAGAAAAGGTTTCCAAATCATTCAAATACTGATGACATTTATTTTTTGCCTTTTTGGTTTCGTTATTTGACTATCATTGTAATTCAAGATTACTTTAATATCTGACTTTTTAATTAAAAAGTCTACAAAGGTTTTATATATGTAGTGATATGTATATTTGTGTTCCGTTCGTGTACTAATCTATGTGAACATATATATGTAGTCAATTTTATTGTGTATAGTGAGAATAAGTTGTATATTTATATAATGCTAATTATGTATTATAAAATATTATTTCTGTAGTGTATTTTTACATGTCTTTGGTCATATGTTCATGATTACATCCCTCCACAGGATGCTAAAAGGGAATAGAAACCAATCCCTACCTTGACTGAGTTATGTATTGAAAATTACACTACAGAAATATTTTTCATTAAATGAATAATCTCTAGTCTAATGAATAATCTAATAAAAATTAATGTATTATAAAATATTTTATTATATGTTTTGGAGTGAGGTCAGTATACATAAGTATACATTATAGGATAAATTATAAATATAGTAATTTGGATATTAAGGTGGTCTCTTTCTGGGTCACTATAAAAGACCCAGAAAAAGACCATGTGTGAGATGGATGGATGAAATAAGAAAGTGTGCGGGGGTGATGTGGAGAAGAGAAGCTAAAGATTGGAGAGGATGGTTTGAACTTGGAGAGACCTTCATCCTGCAGTGGATTGATAATGGTTGATGATGAGATATTATAGTTGCAAACTCTGAATTCATTTTGGGGGACTTGTATGGGTACATCAATTTTTTATGCATATTACTACAATAACATTTGTGTTATAGTAACAGTTAATTGTTGAAAATGCTCTGTGCAGTTTGGATAATTGGTAGAACATCCAATTTGGAATCGAGTCATTCCAGGATTATTTCTGGTGGTCACAGACCTTGTGTTCAAACATTTTATGATCTCCCAAACAGTAAAGTCATATGTGTTTTTTTATTCAAAATGCTTAAAATATTAAAAGAATTCAATTAACATTAAAGTCTGATTCAATAATTAAGCTCTTTCTTATTTTAAAGTACATAATAAACATTCTGCTGTCTTTTGTCATGCAGAAGACTAGTTTTAATTTTAATAAGTAAAAATCTTACCATTTCAAATAAAGTTCCACACAACTCATCAAAGAATCAAGGAATATCATCATCATTTTCAACCATAAACAGTCCAATGAAAGGTGACAGTTTTTCATATTTTACTACAGGTTCTTCAGTCCATAACTTCTCCATATCATACCAACAAATCTATCCTCTTTCTACATCTACAATCTCTTAAGATCCAATTTAAAATCTCAACTATCTATCTATTATCATTTCTTCTAGAAATATGTTCATTTCAGTTCTGTTTCCAGTCTCTTAATTTTTCCAATTGTATCAGTGATATCTATTTATTTTTTGACCTAAATATTTTACACTTCACATGTTATTAACATTCTCAACATACAACTGTTCCAATTTCATTCAAATCTTCATAAAAAAGAAGTAGTAAAACACATCTATTAAAAATCATTGTTTTCAAACACAAGCATATAAGTTGTTTTTACTAAAAACAGCATATCCAAGTTTAGTCATAGAATTAATTTTATTCACTAAGTTGCAATTTTTATTAATAATCTGACCAAGATATTTGTAGTTGTTAGATTCTTTTAATTTATGATTATCAACCTTAATTGTTTTTTTTATAAAAATCTACTAAAGGTTTTTGTTTTTAATTATTACAAGAACAACCACATTATCTAAAACATCACAATGACTCAAATACTTTACCTATATATTCACTCCCTTTATGCTCTATTTTGAACCATAAAATATTTCTAGAGAAACTGCTACAAAAAGTATTGGAGATGTGGAATCACTAAAATTTTTAATTTTACCATATAATCTAACCACTACTGTTGCATTTACATAAATATTCTACAGAATATGATAATTCCATGGATCTAGATCTCAATGATCCAAAACTTTAATCACTGTTAAAATGCTCATATAATCAAATGCCTTTTCATAATCTATAAATCGAAAATATAAAGGCAATTCATATTTATTGGACACTGTTATAACTTCTCTCAATACATGGATGAGATCCATCATCCCAAAATCACTTTTAATGCAGCTTCTTCGTTTAATTATTTAAAATCCAAAGCTAATTGTAGATGAGTTGTAATTATATCGATGAAGATTTTGTATAAAACTGATAAAAGACTGGTGAATCTCCTAATTTTTAATATCTTTTTTATCAACTTTTTTTAAATCGCACTATTACTTCTGCATTCTTCCAGTATAATTGTTATCATTTAGACATTTGGTATATAATTTTTCTAATAATTTTTTTAAAGTATAAAATATAAAATGTACTAAAATGCATGAACATACAAAGATGAAGACAAAAAATATTAATACAGATAGACACAAACTAAATATCTGTACCTACATATGTGGCTAAACACTTTTGAGGGCCAGGTTCCTCATATTCACAGTCATCTTGTAAATAAAATGGCTATGAATATGAGGACCCTGGCCCTCAAAAGCGCTTAGCCATATATGTAGATACAGATATTTAGTTTGTGTCTATCTATATTAATATTTCTTTGTTTACAGCTTTAGTGCATTTTATATTTTATACTTTGGAATAATTAGTCACGAAGTTTAAAATTTTTGCTCATTTTAATAATTTTTTGATATCTTCACATTGCTTCTATTAAGCTATCAACAACATGATTATTTTCTGGAATGTGTCACTTCTTCATATATTTAACACACATGTCACCTCTTCATTTAAAGTGCTTGAGCATTAAGAAAATGTATTAAATGTAGGGGCCATTTTGTTTCCTTGTTCTTTATTACCTATACCATTCATTGTACAATTCTTAAACGCATTTCCTGATACCAGTTCTCATTTTAGAAATGGTACTATCTTATTTTTTTTTTGTTGAGATTTTTTTTTTTCAATACCAAAATATTATTTGATACTTTGAAATTTTTATTGACATGCTTTCCTTGCTAACTCATAGTTGTATTTCTTTTTTTTTTTAAGTGTCATTGCATCGGCCGGGACGCGAACCCACAACCCGGGCAACTGCCTGCTAGTGCAAGGCAGTCTCACTGGCCTCTCGACCACCAATGCAAGACTAGTTGTATTTCTTATATCAGTAACTCTTCCTGCTACCACTTTACAAAACTCCAGATATTCAATTCCGTTTATAGAATCATTTTTAAATATTATCACGATTCTTCTTTTCTTCATATATTGTTTTGTATCAATTGAAAGTCTATTTAGGAATTGCCTTTTTTAATACCAGCTATTTTTGTAGCCATTCTTAATAGATTATGAACTATTTTTTATTACTCTCAGTTATGTTTGAATGATTTTCATAGTCTATTATCATTTTAAAATTATAAATTTACTCATGTGTTCATAAACAGTTACTACAGTATTTTTTTAAATAGTTTTGTCTCTCTACTTTTGCCTTAATACCTACCTTCTGTCTTTTTAATAAATTATCACTTTATGGATAAATTTTTTTTAAAAAGGTTACAATTTTGACATATTTATTTTCATTAATCAAATTATAATCCAATTCTACTGTATTTTTATTTCTGTGTCAGATTCCATCTAGCTTTTTTTTTTTTTCAAAGAAAGAATTCGTAATATATGTTTTTTTAATATAAATTATACAAATCTGTGTCTTTTCTCATTTCAATTATTATAGTGAAATTTACTCATAACGCTTTCATTTTTTAATCATTTTTCAATTCTAGCATTAAAGTCTTCTATGGGAATGTTAAATTGCTTAGTGTCGTCAGAAGTATTTTGTATATCTGTGTAAAAACATACTTTTTTATCATAATGTGAACTTGTTGGATCATAATTGTATAATGAACAACCAGTGTACTCCCATTCAACTTTGACAGTTATTGTCTGGCCCTACCCCTAAATGATTGACTATTTATGACCAGATTCCCATCCAGAACAGAGAAAATGTACATTATATATTTGTGTATTCATTGGTTCAAGGTGATGAATACTCAATTCACTCAAGATAAATGGACTAGTCGTCAAGCGTTGTTAGCCGAGAGGTCATCGCACTTGCCTTGCAAGCAAGTAGTTGGTTGTAGATGGGTGTGGGTTCATGTCCCGGCCGATGCTATGACATATGAGGATAAAAGGACTAGTCCATGATTTGAAAGCAAGGTAAGAAATAACAGACATAATATACTAAATTGAATAACAAATTCTACCACTCTGTGTAACATATATCAATCTTTTCAATGTTTTTTTTTTCATTTTTATTTATAAAAAATCTTATTTCAATTGTGTTTTCAATATTTTTGCTTTATAGTAAAGTATTTACACATTTTAAAATAAATTAGCTCTACCTTTTTCTTTTAACTTCACAAAGTCTAACAATGTCTCAATCCGTGCAATTTTCTTTCACTTGAAATTAATCTGCAGTTGTGATATAGGAAATAAAAGGTTATCATGTTAGTTTAACCTCATGTCTCCAGCAATTACTATTTTGACTGATGTTGGTATATTCTCCTGGAAATAAGCACACCAATTTAGTTTTATCTATCATGATTATAATTATTTTTAAAAAGATCATTCACACAGACACTTTCATCCTGGCTTCAATAAAACTCAACTGATATTTCAGTTAAGAACTATCAGGCAATGGAGAAAAAAGACCATATAGTTTACTGGTCTTAAACTCAAAGATAAAAAGCTTATAAACTTACTGATGTATATAAACAGTGAGGATTGCCAATTCCTCTACAAGCTTTATGATAAATGCTTAGCCAGAGCCAGCACTTAAAATATCTCTGTCAGGAACCCCTCCCCAAACCCCTGACCATGGTTTCCTGCTTTGGCACTCCTCAAAGAGGTGTCAGGGTAGGTTCAGACACTAGATCTAAAAATACTAACCCAAAGCCAAGCACTTAGCTAAAAGTTATCTATTGAGTGGAAAATCTGAAATTTTCAGACATGTACATCTAGGAATAATAGCTACAATGACAAGAATGTTTGGAATGAACATTAGGAGTTTGTCCTGCTGTTTCTTTTAGGCTCCAAAAAGAAATCAGTCTCTTTTCAGTCAGTTTACTTCTTTTGCAGTCTTTAAGAATATAGTTGGTAACTTTAAAATAGTCTTTCAATTGAAACGGTAGGTTGAAGAAAAAACGTAACCCACAGATTTTGATAATTATTATGTTGCATTATCAAAAAAAAAAAAAAAACCAAATTCACTACTTTCTTTATTTAAATGTAATATCTTATATAAATGTATACACAGTCTTATGTTTTGACTGTCTTGCAGCCTTCTTCAGAGTCACTTTTACTTTAATTTTTAAAAAATTAAATTAAAAGTAAAAGTGACTCTGAAGAAGACTGCAGGACAGTCAAAACATAAGATTGTGTATGCATATATATGCAATAAAAGGATTTTTTGCTAAAATGTGTTCAAATTAGAGTGGATAAATTGCATTTATAAAAAAAAAATAAACTTTAAATTTTTATTTCATCTCATTTATATACAATCAATTATTTTATTGATATAGATAAAATATGAATTCATATACTTACTGTACTAATTATTCAAACACTTCTACTATATAACCACTTCAAATTATAAAGGTGATTTTTAATCTTTTTCAATAAATAAAATTAGTTATTTACTAGCAAAGTAAAAAAAAAAAACCATTCAGTAAATATAGATTACACAGCATTTCGAGTGGTATTATTTTTTGCTACATTTTCATTTACCAATGTCAAACTTTCTCCACTCACAACTTTGACACCATCCATTTCAGATAAATACACTAATGATTATTACTAATCACTTTCAAAACTAGAGATTATCTCTAGCACAGATATCAACTTTAAATCTCAGTTAAAGATTAATATATCTGATTTTTTAAATTTACACACACGTGAAATTATTCACCTTTCTCTTTCCCATGTGTAATATCTTTATAGATATAATAAACGCCTCCATACTTCCCCATTCTTTTTAAAATCATATAAATAAAGATACAATAAAAGACAAATGACCCCCAAAATGCATTTCATGCTGAACCAGCACTCATCAGTTGGCCAAGGTCACTATCTCCCATATATATATATCTATTATATGAAGAGTATTTATCTAGAGTAAATTGTTACATTTTCATTTACCATTGTCAAACTTCCCTCCACTCACAACTTTGACGCCATCCATTTCAGATAAATACAATAATGATTATTATTAATCATTTTCAAAACTAGAGATTATCTCTAACACAGATATAAACTTTAAACCTCAGTTAAAGATTAATATATCTGATTTTTTTATTTTACACATACACACACGGAGTTATTAACCTTGCTTTTTCCCATGTGTAATAACTTATAGATAGAATAAACACCTCCATACTTATTTTTTGCTCTTCTTCAGGTATTGTTGGCCTGACCAGTGACAATGTTAACCTTTGACAGAATAATTAAGTTAGTTACAGCATCACCTTAAACTTTGATATTCAAGAATCTAAACGTGTAAGTATGACTCCTATACTAATATTGTCACTGGTCAGGTCAGTAACATCTGAAGAAAATCGGAGAATAGTATCACTCAAACATTATGCAATCTACTAACATGTGTCGTGTTTGTAAGTTATTATTAACAGCTGTTTGTATTTGAAAAAGTTAAGGTTTAAAAGTTTGTAGACATTCAACATTTAATGATAGGTGATGAAAATAGATCAACATTCAATAAATATCTATAAATTATTAAGCTTGATTGCTAAGAATTATCTATTCTGTTTCATCTTAATGCAATAACTCGTTAATTTATGATCAGTGTTATAATTAATAATTAAAAAGATTGTATTCAACTGCTAAATAGAGATTAAATATAAAAAAATCATCAAAGGAAACATGAGTTTCTCTTTTTTTTTTTTTTTTGAAATAAGCAAAACTCACTATATGTATTGCCACATACAGCAAGCTAGAATATTCAATGGATGTCAGAAGGCTTGTGCATAAAATCCCTATCCAGTGCCTACTCTTCCAATATCCCCAGACTAGTTTCTGGCTTGTGACTGTAAGTGAGGAGCCTTGGATTTGAGAGCACTGCACCTAGATCTTAGGATTTAATGCAACCCTCCAGCAGCCACCTTTTATCTCTACTTAACTACAAAACTGTGAGACAAATTGAGAACACAATAATTTTTTAATCCAAGCTCATTAGCTTATATAGTCATATATGTCTGAATTCAGTTCAGTACCTATACATTTTGGTGTCTTTGCTTCTTTAATAACTATAGCGACCACTATCCTATTTGGATTAAAAATATTTTGTTTTCAATTTAAGACTCATAGTTTTGTAGTTAAGTAAAGATAAAAGGTGACTGCTGGAGGATTGCATTAGGTCCTAAGATCTAGGTGCAGTGCTCTCAGCTCCAAGGTTCCTCACTGACAAAGGCCACAAGCCAGAAACTAGTCTGGAGATATTGGATGAGTAGGCACTAGATGGGGATTTTATGCCCAAACCTTCTGGCATTCATTGATTACTCTGGCTTGCACTGAGTGGCAATACTGTTTGGAGAGTTTTGTTCTTTTAAATCCTTAATGACAACCCTCAAACTCATTGACAAATATGGTTATGATGTTCATACATCAAAAGTGTAATTGAGTTATTTAATTTATTTTATTCTCTGTTATAATAATAAATATAAATATGTTAAATAGATATAAACTGGTAAAGCTTTCTTTAATTACTTAAACAATCCTTTATAGCTAAGCACTTTTAGGACAATATTTAAATCTCATAATCATAGCTAATCAACCAATAATATATTATAAATAATGCTTTTTTAATAGTGTATGAATGTCTACATAAAATATTCAAATATGCAAAAATTCTAAACATTCCATGCCTTGGAGAGAGTAAAGCAAGCTTCTCTTTTGTTGATGATGCTGTTGTTATTGGCTATCAGATAGGCTTCCTTCACTTCAGATGTGACTTGGTGCTCCCAGAATATTGACCTAGTTTCATTTTTATTTTTGGCTTTGTTAAACAAATATTTGTGTTGATATATCCTGGTGGCAATATTAGTCCCTGTTTCCCTTATGTATATAACACTACATCCAATTTGATGGCAAGCTATTCTAGAAACAACATGGGGAGTGGATTCAGGATTAATATGGTCCTTAGAATTATTACTTGCCCTATTAGTATTGGAAGGGGTAGTATACTTATTTGGAAGTCCTTGGAGAGGCTCTTTATTATTTTTGGTGTGATATTTTTTTTATAAAAGGGATAGTTACATGCTTTCTATCATCCTTGATCTGTTGCTTATTGATGTTATTATAAAAGTTGTATATACATGTTTTAATGGCATTTAATTTGAAACTAACACTTAATAAATCTTTAGTGTATAGATTGTGTATTACTACACAAATCTTCTTAAGCAGTGTGTATAAGGAAAAAAGATGAAAATATTAAGTAGCTCACTAAAAAGCAAAGACTTTTTCAATATGAGCCACTTTTCCTACAGCACCCAATCACTGAGAGAAGAAGAGTATATTTTACTTTTTCTATTGTTGTTTTACTTTCTTAATAAAAATGGCCAAATATCCATCTACTGACTAATTTAGGGTGATTACCACAAAAATTCTAAACCTGTTTTAAAAGAAAAATCCTAAGCCTATATTAAAACTGATAAAATTTCCAAAGTTGACCAGCCTGGATTTGAATCTCTAGCCTTGAACATATTAGACAGATTCACTAATTATTACATCACTATAATCATTATTTATATTAGGCATATAGAAAGAAAGAGACAGTATTATTAATTATTTTTGGTATATGTAAGTTTTAGATAATCATAAGATTAAGAATATAGATTAGGCCATTGCAAATATATATATATATATGTTTTGCCACTTTATAATTTAAAGTTAATAAAAAAAAAAGAGCTGAAATTATATTAATTAGTTTACATTTAAAATGAGTAAGAATAAAACATTATTTTTTTGATTTGATACTATGGTTAGTATGCAGATTGGTGAATGCATATGTACAGTAAAATTAGAGTAAAATAATCTATGGATAACTTCTCAATTTTGCAGGTTGGAGTAGATTGAAGCCTGTCCATTAAAATATAAAGATTTGCTATCTTAATGTAAACTGAGCACTGATTATATATATGTGTGTAGAGATGATAATCTGGACCAACTGATGAGTGCTGAACCAGCACTCATCAGTTGGTGATTATTTATATTTTCTACATGTGTGTGGTCATATGTATCGGTAGTCTAAGATAGTGTGGATAGTTGAAGCTTGCTTGAAAGTCTGAGTTCAAATACCCTATATATATTGTAAATTTCTGAAATTCACAACAAACTAAATGAGAAGAGTACAAATTTCATTCACAACAAGATAGACTAATTATGACAAACTAATAATACATAAAATAATTATTTTTAGATGCCATTTGTGTATAAATGTTGTCTTTAGCATTATAGTTTGTGACTTTGCTATTAGGTTATAAGATTATAGGTAACGATTTTGCATTATAATTATGTTTTAAGTTGAGAAATAAACTGTGGATTAAAGATAGCAATATTTTCAAAAGTGTAACAATATTCAAAAAGTTGGCAATTTGTATTTTAATCTTTCTTCCTATGCATTTTCACTTTGTTGCATAACTAAATTTATTAATTTATCTCATATAAATACTTAAAAAAATAAAATTAATTTAATATTATAGGCTATAATATCTTTGATTTGCAAAAACAATATCACAAAGATTAATTTAAAACAAAAGGTAAAACAAAAATTATTGGTTGCCAGAGGAGAAAAGTTGAAAAGAATATATAGAGTAATTTACAAGATAGAAAACCTTTATTTACCTTAAATGTCAACATGGGTAGGATGATAACCTTGGCACTAACGTGGGCTTTGAACATTCCACCATCAGATTTTCAATGAAATGGAAGGCTGAACAGTTGTGGGTTGGAGTAGTTTGAAGTCTGTCTATTAAAATATAAAGATTTGGCTATCTTAATATAAAGCTGAGTACTGATTGTGTGTGAAGATGGTAATCTGGACCAACTGGTGAGTGCTGGTTTAGCACAAAATAGGTATATTGGTGATTATTTATTTTTTCAATATGTGTGTGATGAGGTGGATCAGCAATATAAGATGGCACTGAGAGTTGTGGGTCATGTGAAAGTCTGAGTTCAAATCCTGCACATATTACATATATAAATGCAGGTGTTAAGCCTATACAATGTATTAATTAAATGAAAAAGAAAATTGGTAAGTAATATGAGTAGTATAATACTGAAGAAAAAAGTTTCAAAAGCAAAATCTCCACATGTAAGATATTGATGAAATTCTGTCTGAATTAGTAAAGGCTTTGATCTACAAAAGTGACCATTAGATTTTTTCAACAGTTATGGTTCTGGTGGGATAAAGACACAATAAAATAAAATGTAAAGTTTTTTTTTTTTTTAGAAAAGCTTAATCTAAAAGTTATTTTGAAACTTACACATAAGCAAACTGTCAATTACTTAACATGATTAATCCAAAAAGTACTAGAAAACAAAACTGGAATCATGATAATTATTGGCAAGACATGTATAGCGAAATAAATAAATAATAATTATTGCTAAGAAATTTACATATAAAGAAAGAGTTGTTTGTATTGGGTTTTTTTTAACTTGAATAAGCATTTGATGAAGTATATATTACTTTGTTGGATATTTTGGACAAAATATATGAAACAATTGAAAAGGCTTTTATTAAGAAATTTTATACAAATAAAAAATATTTATAAGATTAAATAGTCTTTTAGTAGAAGTTATGTATAAAGAAGAATTCAAAGAAAAAATATATAACACCATTTTATTAAACGAATGCAGGTTAATAAGAAAGGAATCCTAATTGTAATAAATTTGTGTTGATAGTGTAAGTACATATGGATAATGAAAATGAAGTTGATAAAATTCTATATTAAAATTAACAGAACTTATAGAAGATTTGGAATAAAACTAAATAAATATGCATTGACAATGGGGTATAGCATAGTTTAACATTTAAAATATTTAGGAATTTGAATAATTAATAAAAATAGTGATGACAATGATTTCTTATCAGAATTTTAAGAAAAGAGAAATATTATTTTTATGCTTTATTACATTTTAGATCTAAGAAAGAGAAGTATTAAATTTTTTATTCTTCACATTGAAAATTAGGAATAAAAAGAAAACATTGTGTCCTTTTTAGAAAGGCAAATTTTTAGGATAACAAAAAATAAATTTCAAAAATATCACAAACAATATCCAAACATTGGAAAAAAGAATAGAAAAAAGATTATTTACTGAAGGTAAGGAAATTATGAAAGATATATTGAGGTAGAATAAGATAAAAGTAGATTGATAATCATAAAAGATTAGTTATGAATCCTTAAGCAGTAGTTTAAAGGATAGAAAGATAGGGAATGAATTGTTTTATTTGTGAAATCTTCTTTTTGGAATATAATTACTAATAATGATAACAAGTTTTTTATCAAGGATTAAGTAATCTGCAATATACAGAATGTACCAGATATAAATTGTAATGGTCTGCCAGAAGAGGGGGACTCATCTCACTAAGGTTGAACCTAGGATCTTCTGGTAGGATACTGTGAATGATGCGATGAAGTACCTAACCAATGATCCTATCTATCTCCAATGGGTTAGATCTAAGTTTACACATTAAATTCAGATACAATTTAGGCTAGTTCATCCATGCCTCACTTCTCTTTCGGATTTCATTTTGCCTCAGTATTCAATCTCAGTAAGAATGTTCCCTTAAGCTCTCTTCAGGGGTGGATTTACCTTGCATATCAACTATTGCAATTCTACACAGGGTTCCATTTACTTAAGGTGCATCTAACCCTATTACTGTATCATTACATATATAAAAATATGTGTGTATGCATATATATAGTCAAATAAATTGATGGATGGGTGTATGAATGATTCTGATAAACTAGAAACCAGTTAAATTTTAAATCAAATTAACAACTTCTATTAATATCAAATAAAATTTAAAACACATTTAATATAATAAAAGATGCAGTTATATGTATCAAGTATGTATTTTGACCATATCATCGATTAAAAGTATCCATTATTCCAACCCATACCCATGATAGAGGAACATAACTCAGCACTCACTATTTATAAAGCAAATTAAATTAATAAAAAAATCATGATTACATGGACCACAAAGGTGATTAACTAATTTACAATGTTACATGAACATATATATGCAATAGCCTCACCATCAAATTTCAATGATTGACATTCCATCTTCTTTGGGACCACCTGACTAAGTATGGTTGATAGCAAAGATCATCCACATACGAAGATTACCCATTTACACAGAATAAAATAAATGTAATGACTGTTAATTAAAATAAATAAACAACATGAACTTTGTCCTGTAGTAGTGCATGTAATTAATATGGAATAGTATCAAAACTCTTACCTTATTTCATTATTACATGGTGGTGATCCAAATGTCAAGTCACTATGGAGGTAACTGACAAACTTTATTTACATAAAAAAAATTATCTAAGTTAATAACCCCCCGCCCCTATTATGTTGCTTTTAAGCTTGTGGACTCTTCCAATTGTAGGCACATTGAAATTTCTAAGGGTAGAAATGAAATGAGAATAGAGTTTTATAAACATATGAAAAGAAAAAATCTATCACTTAATAAATCAAATTTTCTTCAATCATCAAGATTAAAGTCCATGAATCTAGCATTAATGTCTCTCGTGGATACAGTCTATTACTCTTCTTTTCATTTTACTCTGGCGACTCCTTCCTTGATCATTTGAATTCCTCAGCAATGCACTTGGAATGATGTTGTTTCCATTTTTTGTAGCTGCTTTCCTCCTGGATCCATTCCGGCATTTCGTATGGGATGTTTGATGTTTCTTTAGGCATAAATAGATGAGTGAATTATATTATTATGCTTGTGTAGTTGGAGGAATAGCATTCAGGTTCTACGGTGACTTTATTCAGCCAGAATACATTGCTTAGTACTTTATAATAGATTTAGTTTTCTTCAGTTCATTATTTGTCATTTAGCAAATTTTATAAAAGAAAAACTTTACTTTCTCATTTATCTATATAAGCTGATGGTGTATTCTTTCCTTTTCTCTTTATTTGAACAATAGTACAGTCTTATTTTTTAATTGTCAACTCAAAATCAGTTTAATTCTTTTGTTAAACTACTAGAAATTATCAACTTTCCTTATTTCAAAAGTCGATTATGATTTCTTTCAACTTTTTGCGATGTGAAAATGTTATGACTGATATGGATTTTCAAACAAATCATCCATCTTTCCTTGCATTCTAAGATTCAATCGTGAGATATTGGTTGTGTGTGGTTATCCTATCCTTTGATAAATAACAAAAGATGATAGAAATAAACTGGGTTCACTTTTATGCATGCTTAGTTTCTATTGCCTAATATACAAGCTTTTCCATTTCCTCTTTCACTTCTGTAGTTGTCTATTGTTCTGTGTATTAAATGGTTGTACTTAAAATTAAAATTATGTAATAAAATTCTACTCTCATTTTCTATCACTTGTTTGCGTAGGTATTGATTTGACATTAGCCGTTACTATGTATACTAAGTGAAATCATAAATTGTGATGGCCTCATACATTGACAAATACCTTATTGTTAGTATATATATATATATATGAAAGATCTTATTAAATGGTATTTTTTACTTTACTTGGAAAAATATAAATTATTCCATTGTGGCATTATTTAATTTAAGATTTAATAAAACAAACTTTTGTTGCGTGTGTGTGTATATATATATGTACGTTTGCATCATAAAACAATTGATAGTGCATATCCAACTATCTATTATCTAGTTTACGTTTTAAATGGATTTGATTTGCTGTTATGGATAAATAAGGACTTGTCTAGACAGGATTGTAAGCTACCCTTACAACTATAGCTATATTAAAAAAATTATCGTTGTTTTCCAATTTTATTATCATTACCAAAATATTTTTATCCTATTTGTTAATAATTCTTTGAGCATATGGATAATCTTTATTTATACTCAATTAAACATTAATATGTCTAATAAACTGACCTCATTGAAAAAATTAAAAGACTGAAGTGGAGTTGGGCTGGACATATTGCTAGAAGAGATGATAATAGATGGACAATTGGAATTTTAAACTGGATTCCAAGAGATTGTAAAAGACCCAGAAAGAGACCACATGTGAGATGGATGGATGAAATAAGAAAGTGTGCAAGGGTGATGTGGAAAAGAGAAGCTAAAGATAGGAAAAGATGGATTGAACTTGGAGAGACCTTCATCCTGCAGTGGATTGATAATAGTTGATGATGATGACTGGTGTTATTTTCTTTTTGTTTGCTACAAAGTCTTATCTCTA
This sequence comes from Epiperipatus broadwayi, assembly GCA_028023455.1. Taxonomy (NCBI): domain Eukaryota; kingdom Metazoa; phylum Onychophora; class Udeonychophora; order Euonychophora; family Peripatidae; genus Epiperipatus; species Epiperipatus broadwayi. The sequence continues at coordinate 373,660 of JAQFVV010000539.1, forward strand.
TTTATAAAAAATGTAAAGTAGTCACCGTAAAAATAGAAACAAAAAATTTAATCAATCATTGCAAAGAGAAAAACAGTTAATGAGTATTTGATAAATATAGTTTGGTACGGAGATGCTGCCACCTATATTAAACTAGCTTTATGTTTAATATACTCTTTATCTTATAATTATGTATCTGCATATTTATCATTGTCATTTTTAATTATTATCAATTCAGTACAGAGTAGTTTCTCTCTAAGTTTAAGCCATTTTTTAATTCAAAGCATCCTTTCTCAGCATCACTCCAGCAACCTTTCTTATTTTATCCAGTCGTCTCACATATCATTTTTTTCTAGCTTTTTTACACATTTTTAGAACAAATTTAAGTTTCAATATCTAGAAGAGATGATAAATTATTTGGAAATATATTAGAATTTTTGCTTTTAACTTTCTTTATGTTGCTTTAGAAAGATTCAATATATGAAAATTAAATTGTGTAACTTTTACAAATTATTTGAATTTTGAATCGTTTTTACTTGTTGTCTAATGAGCCTACATTTTAATTTTATAAATATTATATCAAATAATTTTAAATTTTATCCAATCATGCAAAATCTTTATCCATCTTTTATTTAATTCTATCTTATTAAATAATGTAGTCTTTGTATAAGTTTCATTTTTTTTTATAGATAATTAAACTCGATTGTAAAGTAGTCATATTTTATTATTATTATTATTATCTTTCATCTTCTTTGGATTTGATTTGATCCATGTTAACAATGTATGATTTCTTTTGGGTGTTTTTCACTCATTAGAAAAAAATTACTTTTTTAACAATAGTGTTTTAATTTTATGAAAGTATTAGGTTTTTGTTATTCACTTGGAAAAGTAAAAGACAATAGAAAAAATGTATTGAAGCATTCAGTCATTTGAAAAATTAACTAGATAATTACATAAAGATAAATTATTTATGAAACTTTGTATTTAATAGGAAAAAAATCTTTTCTAATTACTGTACTTTGCCTTTTCATTTTCCTTAATCATTAAAATTGATTAATTGTTTAAACTACAAGTTATTAAAATGGATGATTATAATTAATTATTTAATAATGCATTGAAGAATAAAAGGATTTATTGTGTATGTATGCATTTAAGTACATCTTTGAATGTACACATACAGAATTATATCTACTCTAAGCAAAATATATATCATGAATAGTCATAATTAGATATTATGTTAATATATATATATATTATTTTAGAGTAGGGCTTTCCAAACTTTTATAAACCAAGATCCACTTTCCATAACCATTAAAATTGATTAAGTTATTAAAATGGATGATTATAAGTAATTGTTCAATAATGCATTGAAGAATAATAAAATTTGTGTGTGTATGAGTTTAAGTGCATCTTTAAATGTATACCTATGTGTTATATCTACTCTAGACAGTATATATATATATATGATAAGCAGTCAAAAACATATATTACATGTAAAATTCTGTATACACCCAGGTCTCATTTTATGCGGATTTATTTAATGCAATTTTGAAGTTATGCGATTCATGTTTCTTCTTAATATCTTTGTACACGGTTTTCTTTTATGCGATAAAAAATATTAGATCAGAAGTTGAGCTCTAATAATGCTCTATTACTTTAAATGTTATAAATTTTGTGCACTCATGTCATATTTAAAGTAATAGCGCATTATCAGAGTTCGACTTCCATCTAATAATTTCAATATTTTCAGCACTTTATAATAGTATTATAATAGATTTTATGCAATAAAGAAGTTCATAATTCACTTAAAATCAGCATTTCCCCATTTTATATACACACATTAAATTTTACAAGACTATAATGTAAATCTGTTCAAACGTTATAGATGAAAAATACTAAGCACATTGTTGTTTTTGCATTTTAAATCACATTCTATTTTTGCTTTTTATAAAAAGAGTATGTAATCAATTAATCATTTAGTGTTCGCAAGTTTATTTTTAAAAGGTGAGTAACAGTGGTGGGCACAATTAAATTTGACAATTAAAATCTGATTGTTAATTGTAATTAACAATTTAAAAATTACGTAACGTGATCTGAAATTAAGGTGATGTGAAATGATGAAATTTGATTTTTAAACGAAATTGAAAATTAAAAAATTAAAGACAAAAATATGAATTTAATTTTTAATTGTTAGTTTTAATTAAATTTTTCCCAACAGTGGTGAGTCAATGTCTTTTTATTATCATAAGTCTAAGTTCTTATTTTTATTTTAAACTTTTAGTTTACTCTAACGGAGAGAAAAAAACACTCAAGAAAATGAATATCTTTGGAAACAAAAATTTTAATTTTAGATTGCTTAGCAAAATGGGAAAGATCAACAGTGATTGGAAAACATTTTAGTTGTATTTCCTTTTGACTTTGTTTAATGAGAAGCTACAGCACCTCACATCACATCATGATGAATCTGATATCTCAAATAGCGATAATGATTAAAATACCGTACATGTATGAAAAAAATGTAAATTTCACATAAAAATATATTGTTTTGAATAAAATTAAATACTGTAGTTAATAAAAAAAAGTATGTCTTGCATCAATTTTTTTCAAATTTGAAATTTTTTATTAGTCATATGAATTTTTTTTTATGTGAATTTTAAAGTAATTTTACATTGTTGCTTTGCTTTTATGTGATTTTTGGAAAATTACAGTACATATCCTTCATTTTTCAAGGTAAGTTAAGTCTATTTTTGTGTGATTTCTTTTGTGCGCATTTTCTGAGAAACCTATCTACCGCATAAAATGAGACCCAGGTGTGTATATATAATAAAGAATAGAAAATGAGATATCTATGTAAATAGAAATTACCTTTAACCTTTCATGTTACCAAGAAATGATCAATTACTACTAATGGACAATCCCTGGGGCCAAATTAGTTTTATCATTAAACCTATAATAGATTTTTTTTTGTTTTGACCCCTTTTACTTTAATAAAAAACTCAAACAAAAGAGCTATTATAGGTTTTACCCTTCTGTACTGTTCTAACATTCTTATAGATTTTTTTGTTCTCACTAGATTTAAGCTTTCAACTTTCAATTTGATATTAAACCATTATTATTTATCAGAATATAATAAATTTGACTTCCTTCATTAGATTTTTTTGTTTAGAAATTAAATAAATTTTAAAAAATCACTTTTGACTTCTGGAATTATTTTAAAAATTTTATTTATTTAAACAAAACACTGTCATGTCATCAAATTTCAGATGTAACTGATTCACTTTATAAAATGAATGAATTCTTCTTTGTTTCACATTTGATTTAAAAATCTGAATGAATTTTTTTTAATAACAACTAAATCTATCAATTTATGCTTTAAAAGTTTACATTTTTTTTTTGTAATTTTTATGATATTGCTAAATATAATACCAATCAGATGAATGACCTCATTTTATAGACAGCTGTATTTCCTGCAACTGTAATCTCTATAGTAACAATATTCAGAAGAAAATAATCTTTTAAATTTAAAAATAAAACATTTATGTAAAAAATAAATATGTAATAACATTTATTTTTGATTTTTAATAATTAATACATAATTACGATACCAATACAATCATAAACTTTCCAAAAAATGAAGTTTTTAGGCAATCATAATATTTTCTCGACCATCATAATATTTTCTCGAAATAAACATGCACTATTTGAGATCATAAAATATATAATGATTATCCATCTTCGGCAGAGTTTGAGATCTTTTGTCAAACTGCCTATTCGATTTTCCTGCCATCTTTTGGATTTTTTTGTATTCAAAATATTAGAAAATAAATATACATGAATTTTAAAGCCGTAAAAAGAAAAGCTTCATAAAATTTTCAGCAGAGGGCAAAAAACACAAATTTAAATTTTAGGAAACTGAAATGTTGCTCTAACATTTCAAAATAAGAGTCGGTTAATGGAAAAACTGGTTTGGTCTCAGAAATTGTCAATTAATAGTAATTGATAATTTCTTGGTAACATCAAGGTTAAAGATTATTTCTATTTACAGGGATATTATCTCCTCATTTCTATTCTTTATTAGAATAACAATTCATAGAAATATTTAATTCAATAGATATATCCCAGAGCAGGGCTTCCTAGACTTTTGTGGACCAAGATCCACCTTTGAAAGTTGTCATTTTACAAGCCATTACCTCATAAGCCATATTTTAAAATGGAAAGCAAGGGAAAAGTTTGAATAAAAAACTATAGCTTTATTACTTTTAAATTTTATATTTAATACATTTGATATATAAATTTAATAGTCAGATACCAAAAATATATACAAAGATGTGATTGTTTTATTTTTACTGCTGTCTTTTTTTTGTCCACATTGATAACATAAATAAGGCTTTGGATAATTCAAATTTTGTTTGAAATATGTTTTTAATGCCTATAATTGCCAAAAATTCAATTTGATGTGATGTAAAATGAAGCTGTACTCTTGAAACTGTTGATAGCAAGAATTGGATACATGTTTCAAGCTGATGACAAACCTACATCATTTTTTGATAATCAAAATTAATTTTAAATGAAGTTTGTTTATATATCTTCATAGATATACCATTAGCAACATCATCATCCGAAAATAAAATCCCAGGTCAGGTATTTACATATTATTTTTATGCCTTCACTAAAGTAATAATTAAAACTTCCCCAATTAATCTAGATTTGCAACTACTACAGAAGTTAAACCACTAAACATCACATGATCACCATCTCATGCTAGCACATAACTGTTAGTAAACAGGCAAAAACTCTCCATATAGTAGTGCCACCTTGTGCTAACTAGAGTAATCAAAATTTTATTATGTTCTGCAGATATATCAGTTCTTTTCACAAATTTACTATATTTGATTTCAATACATTGTACAGGCTTAAACCTGCATTTATATATGTAATATATGTGGGATTCGAACTCAGACTTTCACATGACCCACTACTCTCAGTGCTATATCATATTGCTGACCATCCACACACACATGTTGATTTTGAAAATATATCTATCAAATATATGAACTTTAGATTAAATATCTCATCTAGCAAGAGGCATTACATTTTTTTTGATTCAATAGTTTTAATTATCACTTTGCCTATGACCATCAATGTACTTCAGTAGTCAAAAGAAAAGATTTATAAAAACTTCCCCTCTCTTCACATAGGTTTTCATGGCAGTATTTAAAATATTTTTCAAATTGATTGACCTCAATTTGGATAATAATGTTTTTCAATAAATTCTACAATGCATATGATAAGTATAAACTTCCTTTAAATATATATGTAACCTCTCCTCCATACATACATCGATACATTCCATCCACGTAATTCCTTCAATTTGCATAAGTGTCAAGAATTATAAATATTTCTTGCTAATATTTTGAATAATTGGTTCACAAAATATTATATTTTTATGTGACTCATTGTTTTATATAAAATAGCTAAAAGCAATTAGTTGAGTATTTAACGGTAGCCGAGATGTCAGTGCAGCAGCCTTGCAAGCAAGCAATTGCTTGCAGACAGTTGTCGTGGGTTCGCTTCCCCGCTGATGCTTTGACATATGGGGGGGAAAGCAATTATTTGAAGTGAAAAAAAAAATTACTCACTTTAACTCTGTTGATAAGATGGTCTTCTATCCATTTAGAAATTTCACCATTTCTACTTGCAACCATATTGTTAGAAAATGGAATTCACTCAACATCTTTCAGTTTTTTATCGCCAAACATAGTCTTAATAGCATCTTTTACTACTAGGAGTACGAATGAGTCACCAATGGTCCTAGATTGGGTAATTTTCAAACTAATAAGGTATGCATAATTAAATTATTTCATTAATATTACGGAAATGACAAAACATATTTTTTAAGTAGTCAGTCCTTTTAATTTGCTTTCTAAAATGCTCCGCATCAATATGTCAAAGTAATTAGTTTGGTCAAGTTGTTTATGAGAATCTCATAGCAAAAACACAATTTGATTTTTTAAAGACTTGTTGGAGGATTTTCATTAATTTCTCTTTAATTGTCCATATGTGGTAAATCTTTTCTTTCGGATTGTTTTCACTATATTCCTTATCATCCATTGCTTTGATAATTATTCAAAAATTATAATGAAAGCATCAATTATTATTTGCATAACATGCTAATTATTAAATTTCAAAAATATATTTGGTTTGTGATTACAGTTTCAATTACAAACAACCACTTTGCATTAACAATAATAAAACAATCATTCGTAACTTAGTATTGCCATTCCATCTTCCATCCCCCACCCCCCAAAGAGAAATTGTGAAGGAGAAAAAATGCTAATCTAGAAATAAGGTTTGCGATGATTATACAAAGCAATGGGTGATATACAAATGTATTTATGTATAGAATATACTGGCCTATTTTTCTATTTACTTGATATTTTATGATATCTTAAATTTCTATTATTAAAACAGGCAAAATTCTCTATACATATTGCCACTCAGTACAAGCCTCACTGATGAAGGCCACAAGCCAGAAACTAGTCTGGGGATATTGGATGAGTAGGCACTAGATAGGGATTTTATGCACAAGCCTTCTGGCATCCATTGATTGCTCTGTCTTGCACTGAGTGGCAATGCAGATAGAGAGTTTTGCATATTTTAATAACAGTTAAGAACAAGCTTAAGAAATAGTGATCATGTGATATTTATATCTTAATTTCTTTATTAAAATATTTTTCTTTCTGAAATATTTCAACACAATGCATAATTGAAGCTACCCAATGTATTCTATTGTCTACCATCTCTTTCCAGTGAAAACAGTTAACATTGCACTTCTTTAGAATGAATTTGAGATAATCCTTATGAGGTAAATGGAGTTTACCTTTTTCAGAAAAAAACATGCTCAAATTTACTATAAAGCATCCATTTAGAAACCGTTCATTGTTCGTTCATTTTACATGTCCAATTCAATGAAGTGTGATTTTACTTTCGTGGACTACAATGTTCCATCCAACAAGCTCAAGAACATATTGTTTTTTTTAATCTTGGCATAGTATTTTTTAAAATTTATGAAACATCTTTGTATGAGATTTTTTTAATGTTTTTATATTTCACTGGTATAATGTCCATGTTTCACTCCCATACAATAACTAAGGTAAAATAAGAGCTCTATATACAGTTAATTTAGTTGCAGCAGTTATTTTCTGTGATGGAGTACTACATCCTTTAACTTGTTATAATCAGCAGCATCCCATTGGCATTTGGGTTACATCTAACATTTAAATCCACTTTCATACTTATAAAACTACCAAAGCATTTAACTGACATAAATTCTCAAGTTGATCATCATCCAAACTAAATGCTGCTAAGGATTTTTCTTCTGCCATTGGTCAACAAAAAACTTGAGTTTTTTTTTAACATTAATTAATAAACCAAATTCTTTATATTCAAAACATTAAGAGGATGTAAATTATATTCTGAAGTATTAAAAATAGCACAACCATTAGTGAATTGTAAATCCAGAATTCATGAAGACAAAAATATTGTTTTTGTTACTAGTCAATTTAAAATAAAAATATCATCATCAAAACTGTATCTTATCTTGTTTCCTGTTTGATACAGCGATCTATTAACAGTTCCAAAGATAATTTTCATAAAAATTGAAATCATGTTGAGGAAGCACAGTTTTTAGTCAAGCGTTGATGGCTGAGTAGTCAGCACAGCTGCCTTACAAGCAGTTATCCCGGGTTAGCGGGTTTGCTTCCCAGCTGATGCATTGATACATGAAAAAAAAATACTAGTCTTTTTTTTTCTCATGTGTCATAGCATCAGCCAGGCAGCGAAACTGCCATCCAGGGACAACTGTTGTCACTGACCTCTCGACCATGTCAGAGATTTTCCACTTGTAGTAATATCACTCCTTCTCATTTCCATCATGTCACACAGACCTCATTAACTGAATCAAATGTGTTAACCTAATCAATAAAAGCAATATATAAATTATTTATTTATTCCTTTCACATATTTGAACTTTTTAAAATATGTCTGTTATTAGAGGCAAGTTAAATGAAAGATTTAATCTTCACAATATTAAAGGCAATGAAACTCTTCATGCAAAAATTATATACATCGTGTTTCACCATAAACATATAATAACCCTTACATTTTTTTAATAGATGGAGACATTTTTAAAAGCACGTTTATGCAGTAGAAAGATTATTATATAAGAAATAAAGAAGTTCCAGACTGAATGCCATTATTAGATGTCGGTTACAAAATAGGCGATATTGGAAAGTAATTTTGTTTATTTTAACTTAACATGTTATAAATATTAAACCATTAAGCATCACATGATCACATTTCCTATACTAGCACATTAATTGTTGATAAACAGAGCAAAACTCTCCATACAGTATTGCCACCTGTGCTAAACAGAGTAATCAATGGATGCCAGAAGGCTTGTGCATAAAATCCCTATCTAATGCCTATTCATCCAATATCCCCAGACTAGTTTCTGGCTTGTTGCCTTCGTCAGTGATGAGCTTTGGATCTGAGAGCACTGCATCTAGATCTTAGGATCTAATGCAACCCTCTAGCAACCACCTTTTATTTCTACTTAACTACAAAACTATGAGAATGAAATTGAAAACACGAAAAATATTTTCAATCTAAGCTCAATAGCTTATATAGTCATATGGGTCTGAACTCAGTTCAGCACCCATACATTTTGGTATCTTTGGCTCTTTTACAACCATAGCCACCACTATCCTATTAGGCAGGATTGGTGTTAAACCATTAAGCATCACATGATCACATTTTCTATACTAGCACATTAATTGTTGATAAACAGAGCAAAACTCTCCATACAGTATTGCCACCTGTGCCACAAGCCAGAAACTAGTCTGGGGATATTGGATGAGTAGGCATTAGATAGGGATTTTATGCACAAGCCTTCTGGTATCCATTGATTACTCTGTTTAGCACAGGTGGCAATACTGTATGGAGAGTTTTGCTCTGTTTATCAACAATTAATGTGCTAGTATAGGAAATGTGATCATGTGATGCTTAATGGTTTAACACCAATCCTGCCTAATAGGATAGTGGTGGCTATGGTTGTAAAAGAGCCAAAGACACCAAAATGTATGGGTGCTGAACTGAGTTCAGACCCATATGACTATATAAGCTATTGAGCTTAGATTGAAAATATTTTTTGTGTTTTCAATTTCATTCTCATAGTTTTGTAGTTAAGTAGAGATAAAAGGTGGTTGCTAGAGGGTTGCATTAGATCCTAAGATCTAGATGCAGTGCTCTCAGATCCAAAGTTCCTCACTGACGAAGGCCACAAGCCAGAAACTAGTCTGGGGATATTGGATGAGTAGGCATTAGATAGGGATTTTATGCACAAGCCTTCTGGCATCCATTGATTACTCTGTTTAGCACAGGTGGCAATACTGTATGGAGAGTTTTGCTCTGTTTATGTTATAAATATGTTATTTAATAACTGAAACACAGGCTTATTATATACCTATGTCTATATACATGTAATATATAGAGTATATATTACACACATATATATATATATATATATATATATATATATATAGACACAGGTATATAATAAGCCCGTGTTTCAGTTATTATATTGTAGAGATGTCTGCCCATCCTTGCATATGTATTAAATGGATTATGTCCTGTACATGTGGGGTTCAGATTGACCTTAGGTCAACATGGGTATGACAAGAATCTTGGCCTCATGGTGGCCGTCGAGCATTCCATCTTCAGATTTTCAATTGGATGGATGGTTGAAGAGTTGGAGTGTGGACTAGATTGAAGCCTGTCCATTAAAGTATGAAGATTGTCTATCTTAATATATATCTGATCACTTATAGTGTATATGTGTAGAGATGATAATCTGGATTAACTGATGATTGCTGGTTTAGCATGAAATACGTATATTGATGATTATTTATCTTTTCAACCTATATGTGTATAAGTGTTATTAGATAGAGTGGAGAGTGGTGTGTCATGTGAAAGTCTGTACTCATATACCCTATATATTAAATATGTTATTTAATAACTACATTGGCATTTCAATTAAAATTGGTTTAGCACACATATTCTTGAGGTTTACAACCTTAATAAATATTATTTAATATATATAATATTTTAAATAATTTATTTTAAAAATTATTACTTTATTATGTTTTTAACATATGCAACTGAAAAGATTTTACTATTTTTCTTTTATGAAATAATTACTTCTTATATACAGTTGAGTGCAATTTTGGTGTAGTTCACTAGATTCATAGCTCTAAGTTACTTGTATTTAAGAAAAAGTAACTATTTCATAAGAGATTAGGATCATTAAAAACATGTTGCTAAATAAAAGTACAAATACAAATGAAAGGAAAAAAGGAACACAAATTATTATTATTCATTGTAAATGGAGATACATTATTTATATTATAAATAATATCCTATATATTATATATATTGATACAGGTATATAATAAGCCTGTATTTCAGTTATTACATAGTAGAGATGTCTTCCCATCCTTCGAATATGTATTAATGGATTATTTCCTGTTCATGAGGTGTCAGATTGACTTTAGGTCAATATGGGTGTGATGAGAATCTCAGTCTCAGGGTGGCCTTTGAGTGTTCCATCATCAGATTATCAATTGGATGGATGGTTGAAGAGTTGGAGTGTGGAGTGGATTGAAACCTGTCCATTAAAGTATGAAGATTGGCTATCTTAATATATATCTGAGCACTTATTGCATATATATGTGTAGAGATGATAATCTGGACAAACTGATGGTTGCTGGTTTAGCATGAAATATGCATATTGGTGATTATTTATCTTTTTGACATATATGTGTTCAAATGTATCAGTGTTATGAGACAGAGTGGAGAGTGGTGGGTCATGTGAAAGTCTGTGCTCATATACCCTATATATTACATATATTGATACAGGTATATAATAAGCCTGTATTTCAGTTATAAATAATCAAGAAAATTTACTAATTTGGGGCAAAGCTGTAATTCTAAAGAGATGGTAATCAAACATCCACACATTGCATTTATGTATGAAGATAAGACAGCTGTGCTTATCTTTTCAAAGTTTTTATCCTTTGACTTGGATCAAGAGTTTATTCCTATTTAACATTGCTAATTGAATATTATAGTGCAGTGCATATATGGAGGTTTGATTACTTTCTCTTTAGAATTATTTATAGTAGTATATTTAAAAATTATATATCATACCATTTACACTTTCTTAAACACTTTATCAATACTCTTTATTTATATCAAAACTAACAGTTTTGACTGTCCTGCATTCATCATCAGAGCTGCAATATTCAAAATGGTATGCATAGGAAAATGAAGAAGAAAAAAAATTATATTAAAAAATTATTTGTACATATTCCTATTTTTTCCTAATACATACTTTCTTGAAATAATTTCTGAAAAATTAAGATGATTTGTTGACTTATGTAAGATAGTTAATACCTATGTATTAAAGCAGATGATCTGATGCTCAGATCCTGCTTCACAGCCCACATTCAATCTCCTACCATATAACTATGTTCAAACCCATCTTTACACATGCATATATATCTAATAATATGTATATTTCTTTTTGCCTTATTATTTTAACACAAATCACATAAATGCTGATACATCTGAAATCTAAAACCATTTTTAATAAATAAATATGTAATATTGTCATGTGTATGCGTGTGTAAATAATAAATATATATTTCAGTGTAGGAGATTGCTAACAAATCATTAAATTATGTTATATATATAAATTATACTCAAAATCATATATGAAACTTATTATTTCTTCATATGTAATTTAGTAGTCAGAAATGATGCAATTCTTTTAAAAAGTCTCTCGAAAAACAATTACCCAGAAGAACCCCTTAGATAAAAGTAAAAGATTACAATTTTGTAATAATAAAATAAACCCATTAGTGGAAATTTTGTCCATGCCAGCTTGTTTTAAAATCATAGGACTTATTTTAAAACAATCGTTTGAGAAACTGATAACAGAATTGCATTGTTTCAAAAGTCTTACTAGATAAGAAAGTATCTGGTCAGTTGATTCCAGATGTACATTAAGTGCTTAAACTGCCTCAGGTCCAGCAGTAGTTGCTATGTTACATCATCAAAGTAGAAGTATAAATACTGCTGGATTTGAATCCCAGAAAAAAAGAGACCACCAAATTATAATGATGCCAAACCAAATCCACGCCAATTTTAATTTTCACCCAATAAGTAGCGAGTAGGGGAAATTTCACCTTCCCCTCCATTCTAATATGCTTTTCCCATAGCGAAGCTCTGCATCCCGTACTGATGAACTTTAAATATTTTTCCGGTAAAAGTAAAATGCTACCTACCATATATTACTGCAGCCCTAGATCTAGTGAACCAATGCCGATGGATTGACTCATCTCAAAATTGCTCTTCCAGATAGCAAGGTAAAAAGAACTTTAGCCACTCGTAATTCTCAAATCCTGCCTTCTTTGTAAGATTTATTCTGTGTTCCGATCATATATATATATATTAAATGTTTTCATAGTATGTAACTCTCTATAACTCTATATAACTTATCACTATTAAGCCTCTTATAAAATGTTTTCTTTTTTTTTATTTCCATGCAGCAGATAATTTTAGTTTATATTTATGTATTTATGTTTTAAAAAAGAGAAAAATGCCAATAATATTTCTAAAATCACCAGCACATAATTTATTTTCGTTTTCCCCACCCATCATTTATCGGGTAATTAACTCATAACTTAATCAAAACAAGTCTTATTCGACTTGTCCAGGTGCTAGTGATTTTGGATAAACAAATTAATTATTTTCTATGTTTGCTATAGAAAAAAAGATCAACATCTGTTTTATAAATATTTTCCTTTCTAAATAATGCACTATTTCTTATTATCAATTTGTGTTATATATGTAAACCCACCATAGCTATTACCACCACCTGTTTATGTTCGTATTAATTTATATATTTTCATAAAGGCATTTATTAACCGAGATTGAGATTTGTTAAGTGTGTGGAAAGTTATGAATAGTATAAGTAACATAGGGCGGGCATCCTCAGAACTTGAAATTTTATCTTTAATTAAATATGTTATCCATGTTTGTTTGACAAAGAAACCATCCCATTATGCCGGGTATTTCACAATTTATGGGTAGTAAATAAGTTAAGATAATCTTTAAGGCTATATTTATGTCATATTCTTAAGCATTGCATGCATATAGGTCACTTTGTTTTATATATTCATGCTTCTCTCTAACATGGAGGTAGTCATTAAGTCGAGCCCTATCATCACTGCTCAATGTCCTTGAACCAGGCTGTAAAACCACCCTGGGGACATATTTGGTTGTATGTGCATGCGTTATATAGGGTCGCTCTGGAAAATCCAGCCCAATAAAGGCATAGCTGACCACTCTTCATTTCTATTCGCCTGTACCTCACTCCAGGGAATCTTGACTCATTTCGTCAAACCAATCCTGCCAACGTTTGCAGAGAAAGTCAGTAATAAACTTCATGAAGCATACTCCAGGATCCATAATTGGACCCTCCAACCTGCCGCCATGCATGCACCACCTTTCAGTATATTTCTAGTCACCCATGAATAGCCATAAGTCATAATGCGATGATTTTTCTAGACAAACATATACTTCCATTATTTACTATGCGCGTCATCGCGATAAATTTATTATCATTCACATAAGTATTCATCATCCGTCCCGCACATATGTCATTTTACAAATCAAATTAATAATGATATTGAGTCAAAACAAAATGTAATATTTGCTTGTTAAACTATTTTATTTCAAGTCGGGTAAATGCTCTTTTCATTTCTCTGGGGGTGGAATAGTATTTTAATCATACATTTCCAATAGTGCTAATTCCTTAAGTCATATATATATTATTGGCATAGCCGCAATCATCATCAAGTTATTGTAAAATCTAACTTATATGTATATATATAATATTTATGAGGCTATGTTGGATAAATAACCAGACATATTTGTTTGTTATTAATATAATAAACCTTAAAATATATATATCAACTCTCGAATCATTGCTTTCTTTTATTTAAATTATTATTAAGTTATAAGTTATGCTCATAATGACTAGATGATCTCTGCTAAAATACATAATTAATATGCTAGGTCATGAGCCTCCATTGCTCATAAAATATAGTTCATTTTTAAGTTAGTCTATCATTAAAGTTAGCTTAGAGTCTTTTTGTGTCTCCGATGAGCGATGCTGGCGGAGAGAGGTAAAATTGGATCGATATCATCAGGATTGTTGCTCATAATGTTATAGATCTGGGAAATAGGCAAATAGGGCAGAATTCATGAGTGTTCCTGACTTATGTATCTTGTGCATGATTGGATTCGAGGTACTTTTGCCTAGATGCTAGATCTTGTTATGTGAACATACAAATCTGACTGGTACAGTATTATATAGGTCAATTGTTTCTCAAGGATAATTTTATGTTTAATTTTGAACTTGTAGGCTTTCAATGATAACTGAATATATATATATTTAGATACATCATTTTAATATTACTGTTTTTTTTCTACAGAGAAATGAATGATTATTACTTCAAAAAGTTCCCTGCATAGTTTACAGCAGTATAGAATGAAGGAAATAGAGCTCAGGGTTTATGGATTGCAGCTCAATGTAACATTTCTCACAATCAAATTTCATGTAAATCTTCATGTGAACACCTAAGCAATAAATCTTTTATTAACATCATCACTTTCAATTTTCTGATTATTATTATTATTCAAAAAGTCTGTTTGATTGACCAGTTTACCATTTGATATAAAAATAGTCACTTTTAATATGACTAAAATACGACTTACATTTTTATATGTTCATATATGAGGGAGACTCAAAAATAACTGAGATTTTATAATAAAAAAATGTTTCTTTATTTTTAATTCTAAGCTTGTGTTTTATAAACAATTAATGAAGCTGTATAACAATAGGTAAGCTGAGCACTTTTGGGAAATCTATGTTCACATATCCATAGCTCTTTTCACTAATAGTTAGTAGATATCACAGTAATGTATGCAAATTTATGTAATAATATTTAAACAGCCCACTTTCTAGAGATTGTAAAGCAGGCATCTCTTCAATTGATCACTTTAGAGTCTTCTGGCTTCCTTCACTTTGTGCTTCATGTCATTGAGTTCAGTGCAAATTATCTTGGCTGACATTGGCTGGAAGGTGTGACCAATGGCTCTCTCATGTTTTACAAATATTGGGTTTCCTTCCATCTTAGTTCACATTCTATTATATATGTATCATTGTTGCAATACACTAGTAACAATGTTTGCTTTGGTTTGTCCATAGTATGTTCCTTGGCAACCTCCTTGGTGGTAAGTGATCTTGTACACAATTTGGGGGTTAGTTTGGGTGTGATTTTGTCCTTGCAATATATCAGTCTAAATATATTATTCATTTTGGCTTAGTCCAGAAATTCTTGCTGAATGATACCTTTTAACACCTCCATCATTTTTTCCCACCGTTTCTATGTCAACAAAAAAAAAAGATATTTTTTCATTCGAGAGATTTTTAAAAAATCACACAAAGCAAAATCGAGTGAATATGGCTGATAGGTAAGCTGGGTCATGCTGAAAGTAATTAAAAAGTATTGTACATTCAATGCTTTAAGAAATGACAGTTTGTTGGGGTGAAGTTTGCCCTCTTTTCTTTGCCACAAAATGGGATGTTTATGTTTTATTGTCTCATGTAAATGTTTCAGAACTTTCAGATAAAATGTCTGACCATTATGAACTAAATCTGAGAGACAAATGCTGTTTGCATAAAAACAAATCATCATTGTTTTGACTTTGGACTTCACTGATGTGGTGAATTTAACATTTTAATTAAACCACTCATAAAGTTGTATTTTTATGAGATCAGCTTGCTTATAATCTGCTTCAAATATTACAACAGTTTTCCCTGCTCTTTGCTATAAATGAAAACTGAATTTCACATTGTTCAAACTTTTCAGTCATTATAAAAATCAATAAATACATCAAATGCACTTTACAAAAAATGTGTTAGGTGTAACCACCATCGCAAATGGCTATAGAGATTATACAGAAAGTGAATTATTGTTTTTTATGCTGGTTTGGGAAAAGATAAGGGAGATTTAGATATAAAGGTTATAGATTTAGATATAAAGGTTATATAGTTGACAAAGATTATGTTGTGGAAATGGGATGGTGCAGAATATGAGAAAATTTAGAGTGGAGAATGGAAAATAAAGTGGCTAACAGGTTTATATGGGCATAATTGCTGAGATATTCTTGATTTTGTTTAAGGAGAAGCCACAATACATCACATCACATCACAGAGTTGACACAGATTATGTTGTAAAAATGAGATGAAGCAGAATATGGGAAAATTTAGAGTGGGGAATGCAAGATAAAGTGGCTAATAGGTTTCTCTGGTCATAGTTGCTGAGAGATTCCTGACTCTGTTTAAGGAGAAGTCACAGTGCATTACATCAATCACATCATCATATGGCAGACTGATGCAGAAAGGTTCCTGCAAGAAGTATGTAACAGCACAAGTATATACTACAATAAGAGCTCAAACAGAGAACAATTCCAGTTATTTTTGGATACTCCCTCATACATTGTAATTGAATTTAAACAAGAGTAGTTAATTTAAACATGAATACTTTAAAATGTTGCTTAATTCTTAATATATAATGTTTATGACATTTAAATTGTAAATTTTGATATAATTTACATAATTTAAATGCTATGATGTAGAAATTGGTTGACTTTATTTTTATTCATTAGTCAAAATTATTTTTTATTTAGCAATATAAGTGAGATTTTCAGATTTTTTTATAGTTTGTTTTTAAATAATTTTGCTCTTTTTAATAATCACATTGCCATAATTTTATTTTTTATTAGATTCTTCAACTTTTATATATCTTCAATTCACATAAAGTTTTATTTTGATATACTACTCTCATCTGATTAATTTTATTTAATTAAACAGCATCAGTTTGTACTGATGTAATTAATTGGCATTGTAGTTTTTTTTAATTGTATAGTTTTTGTTTTTTATCTTTAGAAACAGTTTTTCATGATTCATTGAAGTCAGTGACCTTTAACCTTAATCAAAAGCTCAAGGATGTTAATATAGAAAATCTTTAGGAGAAAAGACTTTTAAAAATTATGTTTACAAAATGATAATTAAGATTGACATAGCAAATGATTTTGGTATTCTTTAAGTATGCTTCACATGTATTTATTTAAAATACATTTTAAAATGTTATAAAGCTCCTTTTCCAAATGTTTAAAAATCTTTTATAGCGTTGGTGGCCGAGTAGTTAGCACAGCCGCCTTACAAGCAGTTGTTCCGGGGTTCGCTTCCCGGCCGACGTTTTGACATAAAAAAAAAATCTACTTTTAACTCTACGTGCAAACAGTCTGATTACCGTATCACAAAACAAAGTAAAACTCAGAATATTGAAGGTAATTGAATATGAAAATTTGAAGATGTTTTTTTGGCTTTACATGAAATATACAGTTATAATCAGTAATGAATATATAGAGAAGTTTTAGAAATTAAACCACAAAAGAATTTTTAACTAGATGAATTTGTTTTTAAGGGTTCTCTCAAATAAACTTTTTTTTTGTTCAAATTTATTTTACTAGTGTAATGAATATAAAAATAATAATAATAATTCTCATTGCTGCAAACATTTCCAATTTAGAAAAAATTGTAGAACTTATAAATATGCTATTTTTTTTGGTCAAATTAAAACTTTAATGATTTAAGTGGTGTTTACATGATTTATTATGCTATGAAATTAATATGATATGATATATATAGAATAATTTTATGGATAATTACCTGAATGTATAATTATTAAAATCACTTATTGTTGAAAAAAATGACAAATAATCATTACAAACAATAATCATTAGTTGTATGAGATAGTGTGATTAGTTGAATGGTGCTTGAAAATCTGAGTTCAAATCCCCTACACTTAAATAATCATTACATAAAATACATTATTTGAATAAAAACATTAATTATAATAATTATTTATCATAAAAATATAGAAATGATCATTATTATTATGCGATTTTTTTTAAGTTAAAGAATGTTTTACTACCACTAAACATCACATGATCACTATTTCTTATGCTAGCACATTACTGTTATTAAAACAGGCAAAACTCTCCATACTATAGTGCCACTCAGTGCTAATCAGAGTAATCAATAGATGCCAGAAGGCTTGTGTATAAAATCCTTATCTAGTACCTACTCATCCAATATCCCCAGACTAGTTTCTGACTTGTAGCCTTTGTCAGTGAGGAGCTTTGGATCTGAGAGCACTGCACCTAGATCTTAGGATCTAATGCAACCCTCCAGCAGCTACCTTTTATCTCTGCTTAACTACAAAACTATGAGAATAAAATTGGAAAACACAATAATATTTTCAATCTAACTTAATAGCTTACTCTGGTTGGCACTGAGTGGCACTATTGTATGGAGAGTTTTGCCTGTTTTAATAACAGTAATGTGCTAGCATATGAAATAGTGATCATGTGATGTTTAGTGGTTTAACAGCAATCCTGCCTAATAGAATAGTGGTGGCTATGGTTGTTAAAAAGCACAAGACACCAAAATGTATGGGTATTGAACTGGGTTCAGATCCATATGACTATATAAGCTATTGAGCTTAGATTGAAAATATTATTGTGTTTTCAATTTTATTCTCATAGTTTTATAGTTAAGCAGAGATAAAAGGTGGCTGCTGGAGGGTTGCATTAGATCCTAAGATCTAGGTGCAGTGCTCTCAGATCCAAAGTTCCTCACTGATAAAGGCCACAAGCCAAAAACTAGTCTGGGGATATTGGATGAGTGGGCACTAGATAGGGATTTTATGCACAAGCCTTCTGGCATCCATTGATTTCTCTGGTTGGCACTGTGGCACTATTGTATGGAAAGTTTTGCCTGTTTTAATAATTTAAATTACTTATTTAATTTGAATTTTTTTCTTCATTTATTGTTTATTTGTTTGTTTTTACTTTGAAGTAAACAAAATTATCTATATTTTTATTTCCTTCAGTTTTTTTTTTTTTTTTTTAATAAATTGAATGTCTTTAGATCTAAATACTAAATTTTATTTTTGATAAATATTTTTATGGATTAATCTAAAAAGCAAATAGAAAATATATATATATTAAATTCAATCCAATTTTAATATTATTTGTAATTCCTCGTTTTTATTTATTTATAAAATTTATAGATGTTATAAGATTCGAAAAAAAATTTAGAAAACGTTTGAGGATTGTTTTTAAATGGTTCGTTTTATTATCATTGATATCTTTTAAATTAAATTGTTTTAAAAGTATTTTGAATAGTATCAGCTGTTTTGTTGTTGTTATTGTTGTTAATTATTATTATTGGTTTTGCTGTTACTTTATATATATAAGAAATTATTATTACCATGCATCTTATAGTATTAATTTATTTTGAATCTTATGTTTGCAACTTGTCATCACTTTGGATATAAAAGTTGAAGATATTAAATGTGAGTCGCAGCTGAATTATCTAAGAATTTTAATCAAGGGTAGAGTAATTATGGAAGGAACGCTACACCATGCAATTTATTCTGAGAGGACTAAGTGGTCTATTGTATCTCAGAGAATGGCCTGGACAGTGGGCATTTCACTGACACTAGCCACAGAACATGTATGGACAGAGTTTTTTTATGGACTCTTACTGTTTGGACTTGCAAGTCTTTAGAAATTTCGGCCATTGAAATCCAGGTTTGAGCTAGAAATAACTCGCTTTTTGGGTTCTTAAGTGTATTGTAACATGGGTCTATGATCAACAGTCAATCATTGAATGGATTTGGGTGACTGATGAAAATGTCTGTATTATTATTTGTCATTCGGTTGTAACATAAGGTGCCTACTAATATCATAAGTATATCATTGTATATCATATCATGTGACCATGTTGGTTTAAAAAATTATTCCGAGATAATGAAGTTCTATGGTGTAAAATTACATTAAAATCAAAATATGTACTGTGAATCACACATAAATTTAGTTCATGACTGTGTGTACACATGTAAACCTTTTTGAAAAAATAAATTATGTGCTGTATTAATTTTTACTGTAAATCTCTACATTATTAATTGAGGATTTTTAAAAAAAATATCTTTATATATTTTTACATTTTTACATCTTAGCTACTAATTTATTTGATAATCGTTGTAAATGAAAAATCTTCTAATCTCCTATTTTGCGTTATCTTTCATGATAAATATTTTTCACTCTTTAAATATTACTTTATAGAGATAAAATTTTCTAGCAGCCGGTAAGATAAGACGCTGGGAGTTGAAGAAAATAGGGTTTCTCGTTTTTTATTTGAAATATAAAAATATTATTTTCAACATTGTGTTTTGAGATGGCTAGATTACACTGTCGTATTACATCTCTTCACTTTCAATAGACTTTACTTTGTTTCATTTTGATGTACTAAAGAAACTTTTTTTTTTTACCTCAACTAACAATACTTTGTCAAAAAACGAAACAATTTTCACCTTTATTAAAAGAAAAGTTGAAAAATAAATTTGTCATAATATTTTAGTTGGAGCAGCGAACATAAATAAAATTTATTTTAGACTTTGAATTATATATATATTACAAATACAAGGGTATTGTCAATATCGAACTTCGTATAATTAGAAGAGATTTGAACTCAGACTTTCAAGCTTCTTACAGCTATCCATTACATCTTATACAACCGATACACATGACCATGTACATGTGAAAAAGATAAATGATATCCAGTATAGTATTTAGTATTGAATCACTCATCAGTTGATCCAGATTATCATCTCACACACATATATATATAATCAGTGGTCAGTTTATATTAAGATAGAAAATCTTCAAACTTTAAAGGACAGGCTTCAATCTTCTCCACTCTCTAATTCTTCAGCTGTCCATATCATTGAAAATCTGATAATGGAACCCTCAAAGCCCTTGTTGATCCCAATCTTATTGTCGTACCCATATTGACTTTAAGTCACTCTGACCCGTCACATATAACACCTTAGAATATCCATTTAAAAACATAGAAGAGGGCTGCATTGATTCTATTTGTTGAATATTTTGTTATCATTATTTTTACCAATAAATATAATTGTAACCAGTATATTTTGTATTAAAGCATGATATCTTTTCCAAATTTTCTCTATATCATATTCATGCTCTATGCACACCTATTTCTATTATACTTATTATTTTTTGGCAGAGAAGAGTACTATAGATACCACTTCAAAAATAAACATTAACTTTCTAACATATCTACTTTAGTTTAATCAATTTTGGTTTTTCTTTTATCTTTTTCTCCAGGACTATTGTTTCTGTTTGAACTATGTTTATATATAACCCATATCTCTCTCGTTTTTGATTTAACAGCTTTGATGCTTATTTAATGTTCCTTCATTTTCTATGATTATTATGTCATAATGAATTTTTAAAATTATTCATTTTCATTTTATATACTAATGTTCCTTTGTGTTTGTTTTCAATTATATGGTGTTTAATATGCTGACTAAAGTTTACTTTTTTTTTTTTAATCTTCCAATTTTTGATTCTCATAGCTGCCTTTGAATTAGTATGTTTTCTTTAGAAGATTAATTTGTTTATTAGCTACTTTATAAGATTCCAGTATTGACTGCCATTTTTTGATCATTTCTGTCAGATATGAAGCACAATAATATCAGTCATCACCGCTTGCTTATCTTTTTTTAAGTCTGTCATATCTAATTATTTGTCCATTTTATCATTTCCAGAGGTCTTCTTTGTTTTAATTTTATTTATTACTTTTTAAATCTTCTTATTTCTAAGCTATTTTATTGATTTCCCCCCATATTTTTTAAATTCAGAAATCTTGTATTATTATTTAAAATTTTATTCTTGTTAACGAATAATTTTTATGTTCACCTTTAATTATCACATTTTATTGAACTTTCTTATTATTTCATATAATTCTCTTGAATCATATTTTCCATCATATTTTTGATTTTTTATTGAATTTTCAGTCAATTTGTCTTTCCCTCCTTACAGTATTTTTAATTTCATTAGTTTTTGCCTAATACTTCTGCTGTTAATGTTTTGACTTATTTTTCTGCTATTCCAGTTTTTCAACAAAGTGATTTAATAATTTTTTTGTTTTCTATCCAGTGTTAGCTTTTTTGTATCTCACTTTTAATGTTTCTAAATCATCTTATGTTTTTTTAATCTTTTTTTTTTTTTTTTGGAATGTCTCCAATAACAGTTTCTTACAATTTGTACCTTACTGAAAATTTTAATTATTGAATCTAATTCTTTTTATTAATCCATATTTTTGATTTTCTTTATATTCCATCAACCAATATTTTTATTAATAATATTTCTGTAATGTAATTTTCACTACACCACTCTCAGCAAAAACCACAAGCTAGAAACTAGTCTGGGGATATTGGATGAGTAGGCATTATATAGGAATTTATGCACAAGCCTTCTGGCATCCATTGATTACTCTGGCTTGCACTGAGTGGCACTACTGTATGGAGAGTTTTGCCTGTTTTAATAACAGTTATGAGCAAGTATAAGAAATGGTGATCATGTGATGTTTAGTGGTTCAAAAGTTAGGAATGGGTTTCTATCTGGTTTTAACATCTTTTGGAAACTGTAATCATAAACAAAGATGATGTGAAAGAAATGTATAATCTCATAAATGCACAGTTCATGCAGAACCAGCACTCATCAGTTGCCCAGATCATAATCTCTTACACATATCTTTACCATTATTCATTATATATAGATAGCCAATTACTGTTTCAGCATGATTACATCTCTCTGCAAAATGTTAAAAATGGTTAGATATAAGTCCCTACCTTGCTGATAGTAGTATAGTAAAAATTACATTACAAAAATAGTATTCACTAAGCGGATAATCTCAAATTTAATAAATGATTAATAAAAATTGTTAAAATACTTTTTACTGTTTATATATATTTATTTCATTTTATTAAATTCTTAACTTTCAGTGAAACATCTACAAGCACTATATTAGATTCTTATGTATGCCTGCTTCCAAAAATGTAAGAATTTGCAGTAGTGGTCTTGATTGCTTTCTATATATTAATATCATATCTATTGTTTTCTTTGTCTTATTATCAATTATTCTTATTATTGTTTTTTATTTATTTACTGGATATTTGGCATGAAAATTATTTCATTTTAACGCAAATTCAACCCCCCCCCCACTCACCCACTCTGGATTTTCTTATAAATATGTCTTAGCATTTTACTTTCCCCCAATGGTTAAAATATTTTCAAGAAATGCTTCATTAAGAATTATTTTTGGCTCTGCCTAAAAGTTACCATTTGTACTATTTGATATAAAGATATGTATTTGGATTTAAAAGGTTTGTTTTGAATTCAGATGTCATCATTTTTGCATCTATGGGCTTTATATTCTATAAGCAAACAGTTTTGTTTTATCTAATAGAATTTAACTAGTTGCATGTTTCTAATTTTGTTCTGATCATATCTTTCATATGTAATTTTTCAAAATTAATCCAGCATTCTTCAACTATTCTGGAATGTCCCTTTTGTATATTTTCTTTATTTTTCTAAGTATAAGTCTAATTTACCAGATGTCCATAAAATTCTGATATTCAAAGTTAGTATGGGCAGTATATAATTTAATTGCTCAACTTTTTTTTTTAATCTATCAACCAAACTCTGACTTTTCAATTAGTTACATGGACTTTACATTAATAGAAAGATTTGAAATACCCGGCACTCTTATACCTGAGTCTAATTGTAAATACATATATTGGTGATTATTTATCTTTTCTGCATGTGTGTGGTCATGTGTATCAGTAGTATGAGATAGGGTGGATAGTGAAGGGGCTTAAAAGTCTGAGTTCAAAACCCCTATATTTACAATTATGCTCCAGGTATAAGAGTGCTTGGTATTTCAAATTTTACACAATAAGCCTGCATTCTGCCCTGCCTCTTCTATGTATTTAAATGAATACTGTCCTATACATAAGGGGTCAGTGGCTTGAGATAAACATGGACATGATGACAATATTGGCATCAGCATGGGATTTGGGATTTCTATCATCATATTTTCAATGATATGGATGGCTGAAGAGTTGGAGGTTGGAGTGGGTTGAATCCTGTCCATTGAAGTGTAAGGATTTGCTATCTTAATATAAACTGAGCACTGGTTATATATATATATATATATATATATATATATGAGAGATGGTAGTCTGAGCCAACTGATGAGTGCTGGTTTAGTATGAAATATGTATATTGGTGATTATTTATCTTTTCTGCATGTGTTCGGTCATGTGTATCAGTAGTATGAGATAGTGTTGATAATGAAGAGGCTTGAAAGTCTGAGTTCAAATCCCCTATATTTACATTTATAGATAATGTTTAAGCTATTTCATTTTTATTTTATTCTCTATAATTAGAACATTAATACTCATATGATTGTTCAAATTTGTTCTAGGCTTTTTCTGGCATTGATAAAAGTCAATTATTGTGGCTGCTTTTCTAGAAAACATAGAGAAATTTCTATTATAAATTATAATATTGATGTGATTATATGTCATCTTTTTTTCTTCAGCAGGATGATGATCCATCTTTTGTTTTACACACTTTACTAATACAATGGATATTAGAATGAAAACTAAATGTGCCAAATTAAAATAAATAAATAAAAGGAAGATAGATTCAAAAAAGTTAAAAGCAAAAAAGATTATACCTTATTAGAAAAAGCAATGTGAATGCAGCATATATATACATAAAAATAAGAAGTAAAGTATAATCAATAGATGAAAAAAGATTACACCCTGGAAATATTTCACAATTTCCTGATCTCTAAACATAAGATGGGCAATGGAGGGCTAAAGTAAGGGTCTGGATATATTTGCTTAATGAAAGAATAGATCATGAATTCAACTGCTTGTGCAAACTTTCAACAGTTCACTCATCAAAAAAATATTACTGATCATCAAAATATTGAAATAAAAATAGCAACAGCCTTAATGATAAAAGTGTAAATTGAAAAGATAGCACGTTTAATAAGAAATCCAGTAAGATGCCTAAAGAGAAGGTAGCATTTAGTATATCCATTTAAAAATCCATTTTGATAATAAAGTAAATAAACTCAAAAAAAAATGCTTTAGAATTCCATTACAGAATCTGATTTACTTGAAGAATCTTGTAAAGAAAATGTATATAAAGAAGAAAATATATTATTTTAGATAGCTTCATACAACATATATCTGGAAAAAAATCAAATGAGATGTAGAGTCCATTTGGAAAGTACTCTTAGCAGGCAGGTATGATTTTTATCTAGAGAAAAAATCCTGCATAGATGTAAATCAAGTTCAGAAAATTTCTAGTTGGTGGACTTTAGAATTGGATTCTGTAGTAACTGATTATGTAAATAAGTTTAAGCCATAAATTGTCCATTACGTTAGCTTTACTTGAATTACAAATAAGTTTGAGAACTGCTGAATTAACTAGTCATTCCGATGCAAACCTTAGAGCTGTTCCTTTGTAAAGTATGAGTATGGTTTGCTCTTCTACAATCACTCAAATATTAGTCATTATTCTTATGATTGGTCATCCTGAGATTAGTTATTACCATCAAAAGCAGTACTGCAGTTTTATTTACTCAAGAGAGTTAATACAAAAGTTTTGAATCCTAATAAATTATTAAATGCTACTTCTAAATGAAAACTTGATAAAATGACTCCTACGATTGCTATGAATGCATTAAAAATTATGAGAACTGAAATAAAAGATTTCTAAATCAATTTTGTTTGCACAACTCAAAGTGCATTTAATGTTTCTCCCTTTTATAATTTTGGAGAATATTGTAGTTTACATTGAACTTAAAATGTAATGTAAATTGTTTTATTGTTGATTTTAAGTAGTTTCTATTTTAACAAGTAATGTAGTTAACATTTCTGATTTTCTTTATTACACAAAACTCTTTATCATCTAAGAATTGTATTCATATATATATAATCCATAAATACACCTTGAATATAGGCAAAAATGTCATAGAATTAATTGTTAGCTCAAATCACTACTTAAAAATCTGCTGTTCAGTTTTTATATGCATGAAAATAATGATAAATTACTCTGCAGTATGTATATGTTTCAGGTAACAAATCAGTTTATCTTAGAATGAAGCAATAATAATTATGAGAATAACTACTATTTATTCTGAATTATTATCAGAAAATTGACCATTTGATTTTAAAACATGAATATTGGTGTGGCAGTAATTTTCCGTAAATTAGTCAATCCCAATACAGTTACATAATAATCAAAACAGAATCAATGACTCATTTTATTAATCTTGGTCATAATAATAATAATATTTACTAAGGCTGTAACCTTATGAATAAACGTCTGAAAAATTCGAAGATAGGGACCTCTACAGGTCTTAGCCACAAGCTTACGCTCAGAAGAAAAGAGGGAAACCTTCTTTACTTCAACCTACTTTTATATATGAATAGGTGAAGCTGAAGTGGTTAGATCTAAGAGTGTGAAGCTATTCAATACTTCACTAATTAAGTCCACAATTCTTATTATACATTAATACTCGCGAAATCTTACGATTTACAACAAGTCAATGGAAAGATCTTATAGTAAGAAATCTATTACGATAATTTAAAGTTGTAATTATAAATTTTATTAAAGGCACATTATTATATTAAGTAATATTTACTAAGACTGTAACCTTATGAATAAGCGTCTGAAAAATTCGAAGATAGGGACCTCTACAGGTCTTAGCCACAAGCTTGGTCAGGAATTGTAATATTAAAATAAATAGTAAATAAACATTTTTTCTTTATAATGTCTCCTCCTCATTACTATTATAAAGTGTCCTCTTCAGTATATAGAGATAGTACTAACCTCAAGACCTCTAAGATATGATTCCAAGAATAGCTTAGGTAAATTTGGTAATGAAATAAAACAGAAAAATTGATGATATAAAGTCATAAAATGTAAACAGATTAAAATAAAGCTAAAATCAATATTCTGTCTTTAGTTAATAATGATATACAAATATAAAAACTAACTATTTAAATAAATGTGCGCATGCGTCATATTAATATACGTGCATTAATCATTACAAAATTTTAAATCCAGAAACTTCAGAGTTCACAAAAAATTAGGTTAATGAGAGAACTATTCAACCATCGCATAGTTGATGATTAATTTTGGTGCATACTTGTAAATGTAGATATAATAATCAGTATGTTCTTTATGTTCAGTTTTTTTTTATACATCAAAGTGTTGATCGGGCAGCAAACCCAGGCCAGCTGCTTGGAAGGCAGTTATGCTAACCACCAGGCCACCAATGCTTGACTGTGTTCAATTTTTATAGTTGTATAAAGTCTAAAAATAAAATAATTTATTTAATGCTAATAAGGTCACAAGTTAACAAATTTAAACACAATGTGAAGCTTGTAATGAACCATTATGTAAATGTAAATTGGATATAGACATATTGTAACAAAATATGAAGTATATAACTAAATTTTGGTATTAAACCATTAAACATCACATGATCACCATCTCATACTAGCACATAATTGTTGTAAACAAAGGCAAAACTACATACAGTAGTTTGTAGTAAAGTAGAGTTAAAAGGTGGCTGTTGGAGGGTTGCATTAGATCCTAAGATGTAGGTGCAGTGCTCTCAGATCCAAGGCTCCTCACTGACGAAGGCCATAACCAGAAACTAGTCTGAGGATATTGGATGAGTAGGCACTAGATAGGGTTTTTATGCACAAGCCTTCTGGCATCCATTGATTACTCTGGTTGGCACAGGTTGGCAAGTTTTGCCTTTGTTTAAATTTTGGTAATGCAGGATACGTTTGTATAAAAAATTGAAATATAATGTAAGTAAATTTTATAGAATTTAATCAATATTATAAATAAGTGAATAGTTTACTCTTAGGCCTTCATACAAAGTTTGAGTGCAAAAAGTGACAAGATAGGAAATAATCCATTGACCTTAAGCCCCAGAATCTGCTTCTCTACTATTGCGCTTAACCACAGAGCAAAAAATTTAACTAAGAGAGCTAACAAATGTAAATAAGAAAACTAAACCATCTTATAGCAACTTCAATTATTTTGAAATCCAAACAGGAAACTCACACTTGATAAAAAAAACAAATCAAAATAGGACAACAATGGCAGAAAGACTATTTAAGTAAACAAACCTGACATGGATAGATAGCATATATATAAACATCAGATTTAAATTAATTTATTTACTTGCTTACTGCATTGTTTCTGTGCAGTCTATGTTATATCATACATTTCTTTTATATATATAAATGTGTATGTAACTGGTAGATCATCGTATGTCTAATACTATGTTTTTCAGCTTTACTACAAACTCATATTAAAACAATAAAAATAAATCATTAGCCAAGCGTTGTTAGCCGAGAGGTCATTGCAGCCACCTTGCAAGCAAGCAGTTGGTTGCAGGCGGTTGTGGGTTCGCATCCCGGCCAATGCTATGACATTTGAGAAAAATAAATAAATAAATCATTAAAAAATTAAACTAAAGTGGAACCAGACCTTTTAGAAAGCTGACATAAACTATTATTTTACCAAGAGCTAAATAAATATCGGCATGAACAGTACAATTCTTTATATCTGTTAGATAGTGTTGTTTGGCTTTGAGAGCATTGCACCTATATCTTAGGCTTGCTCTGGGTGGCACTGCACTGCTGTGTGGAGAGATCGCTACTGTTTTAACAGCTTGTGTAAGCATAGGAAATGGTGATTATGTGACATCTAAATATTTGCAACAAAAATATTTACATTTTAATTTAATTGCTGGAAAATAAATATTTTTCATTTTAAACACTAAATTTAATAAACTTATAGCTACAATTATTTTTAATTAAATTTTATTTAATTAGAGGGATTAGTTATCCACTCTATCTTATACAACTGATACACATGACCACATATATGCATGCATACATGTGTATTGGTTGTATAAGATAGAGTTGATAACTAAAGGGAGCTTGAAAGTTCAGGTTCAAATCCTCTCTAATTATATCTAGATTAAAATATAAATATTAAACATGTATTTAATTATTAAAATTTAATTGAATAAATTAAAATGTTCTTTTAATAAAATCGTTGGAGTCAATAATGACATATATGCAATGTCATAGGTTTTATGTCAAAATTTTATGTCACAATATAGATTTGATGGCAGTTCATTTTACTTATGTACCAGCTCAAACTTAATAATTTTTCTAGACAAGTTATTGAATGTCATCTGGTTTTGATTAATGAAGTGACTGTCTGATATTATTTTCTGATGCAAGCAGATTAAATCTTGGTAAAGCATAACATTGATAATGATCAATAGTTTATCCTTCTGCAAATGCACAAACAACTGATCAATAATTTTCTGTTTCTCTACCAGAACATGACTTCAGTGTAACAGTCCATGAGGGGATAATTTAGCTTAGTAATCCAAACAAGCATAAACTATAACTTTATTGTTGCGAATGTCTCTCTGGATCGTAGGGATGCTCTTTCTGTTTCTAATACTCTTAAGAAGGAAGCATTTGCAGCAATAAGATTATCTATCTTTATAACATTTTCTTTATGGTTGACACATTGCAGGCTCATCTTTGGTCATTATCAGGACTCAGCTCTAAGTGTCTTTATTAAGCTTCTTGACCAAGTCAAGCAGCGAGACTCTCTGCTTTCGCCTGTGAGTCTACATGATGATACTTGGGTGAAAGTTTTATTTTCCTCTTAATCTTATTAAGATACCCTTTTCTCTGCATTGACTTTTTCAAGTTTCATTCTGAATGCTATGTAAATTTTTATAAAGTTTAACTGTATATTACTATGTTACTATGTTTAATAAATTTATTTTAAAACAGCTATAACTTTAAAATTTACCAATTGATTGTAGCTATCTCTGAAGGACTGTAACTTTCTTAATTAAATTTTGTTTTGCAATTTTAAAAAATCTTTTTGAAAAACATATTTTTTCATAGTATATATATTTCAAATTTCTTAATTAATTCATTACATCTATCTTCCTATATCATCAAAAAATATATTTAATAAAATATTTTTAAAACAACTTTCTTTTCTTTTCAAGTTAAAATTATTTAAGCTCTTTATTTAAAGAAATATAAAATCTTTAAAGAAAAATCTCAAATCTAAACCTAAACAAATATGATTTTATTTCACAATCTTTTGATCTTGCCTTAAACAGAATTCTTTTATTCTTTTTAAAACTAGAAACACACACATGGCTGAGTGCTTAATGTATATATATTCAATGTTTATTAGGACAAAATCGTACATAGATATTGCTTAAATGAGAATATAGTTGGAATTGACATTAGAATATTTCATTTTATGAGTTTTGCTGATGATAAGACCATGTTCATATATAGTGAGAATGAACAAAATAAAAGATTAAATAAAAATAGTTATAAAGGACTTGATCTCGAACTTTCAAACTCCTATATCATCCAGTCTATCTTATACAACTGATACACATGACCACATACATATGAAAAAGATAAATGATCTCCTATATATGTATTTCATGCTGAACTACATATAGCGAAGATCATTTATCTTTTTTCCATATATGTGGTCATGTGTATCAGTTGTATATGATAGATTCAATGATGTAGGGAGTTTGAAAGTCCATAAGCTTAGTATAGATAATATACATATATTTAAACATTAAATAAAAATAATTAAATGTATAGAAAATTCAGAATTAAAATAAATTAGGGCATTCATTATACATCACATGACCACCACTTCTTATGCTTGTGTATAACTGTTGTCAAAACAGGCAAAAGTCACTATATGTATTGCCACACACAGCAAGCTAGAGTAATCAATGGATGCCAGAAGGCTTGTGCATAAAATCCCCATCTAGTGCCTACTCATCCAATATCCCCAGACTAGTTTAGTGCTTTCAGATCCGAGGCTCCTCACTGATGAAGGTCACAAGCCAGAAACTAGTCTGGGGATATTGGATGAGTAGGCACTAGATGGGGATTTTATGCACAAGCCTTCTGGCATTCACTTATTACTCTGTTTTGCACTGAGTGGCAATACGTATAGAGAGTTTTGCCTGTTTTAGCATTCATTATAGGCAGAGCTAGTGAGAGATTAAGAGTGTGAATTAGATAGGAAAAAAATAGTATTTTTAAGCATTTAAGAAGTTGATTATGTACTACAGGAAATGAGGATAGAAATATTAAAATGGAATTTGCTGTGACTAAAAAAGTTTTTATTAAGAATATGTACCAGAATTGTAGCCCATTAAAGATAGATTCAAGGAACCTTGTTAAACGTTTGGTTAGAGTATAATTTTAGAAAAGTATGAAGTTTTTTGAGATATGTTTGAAAGAAAATTGGGAAAAACAATTGAAAGATCTTTGGCAATGGTGGAGGATTTGAATAAAGTAAATAAAAGTAAATTAATTAACGTAAAGATTATGAAATAACAGAATTATTGCCCTTGTTTACAAACAGTGATAGAAAAATTATAAAAAATACATTAGAGAATACATGGATATTAACATGAAAAAAGATAGAAAAAGAAAAATTATTGGAGTAATTAAGAAATGATTAGGTGTTTTCATTTTTTATGAGCTCTTTGAATTCTTGAGATGGATATATATAATATTAAAAGATTTACTATATATATATATATATTATGGAAATGAGCAGTAGACATTATTTATGTTCAATATTTAACATCATTGCAGCTTAGGGTTCTAAGAGATATCTTATTTGAATAGGCTGCTTATGAGTCGGACTCATATATTTTTTCACAAAGAGTGTAACTCAATTTTCTTACCATTTGAATTTCATACTTTAAAAAATATTGAAAGAAATTTTATCATGCCTTAGATAAATTAATATTCAGACGTGTTGTTTCTTTTTATAGCTCTCAGGCAAATTCTCTTCCTTCTAATATTTTAGACATTTCAAGTATGAAAACAATATTTAACAAACCTCAACATTTTTTATTGTTTACATTATGAATATATAGAATAATGAATATTAATAAAGAGCTAAAAATTCATTCTGCTGGCACAGTCTTTGCACTATATTATAAATGAGTTAAAGTCAGCTTTTCTTTATAAAGATAAGAAAAACATTAAACAGAATTATAATTAATTAACAATAGATATTAACGGAATAAATGTGATTTTGGCATGGTTGCTAGTTTTTAATGTCAATTTGATAACACATACAAATAGATGCATTTTATTAATTTAGCTAATGTAAGGAATTGGTACCCCCCCCCAAAAAAAAAAAAAAACTATTATTATTCATATACACATGCTTTAAATTTTAAAGATTACTCTTTTTTAATAGCTACTGGCACTAACCGGGAGATGTAGTCCCTGAGATAATCGCTAAAGACTGTCAATATGTTTTTTCTAGCCTTTTGACAAAATTTGCAAACTAAGAAATGAAATTATTTTCAAGAAATTTATTCATATTTGTAATGTGATGAACGTAATTTGTTCTTATCATAGTTGTCAGAAACTATTGTATCTTAAATACCATTACTGATTCATTTTTCCTAAATATTTTTTTTTTATTGATCTCACTAAGATAATTCTTTATCAAACATATTTTGAATTACAGTTGTATGTAGTTTATTATTTTTTAATATTTATATATTAATACTGTAAAAAGTTATTCTATTTGTCAAGATGCACTTAGCAAGGATAAATTGATAAAAAAATTAAGTCAGATGTCACATGACCTAATTTTAATAAAGCTCGTGTTTACAAATGTTATATATAGAGTTCGCAAAACAAACTAGATGCAGAAACCGATCTGGGGTTGAGGATATTCTCAAAGCTTGTTAAGAGTTTGTTTTGCGAATTCTATGTATAACATTAGCAAGGATATATTAGAGCAATGTTTAACACCAAGAAAAATAAATAGCATTTAAATTGAAAGTTAAGCATTACAATTAATTATTCAATCTAGATTTTTTTTTGTTTATTAATGTATTAATACTATCTTTTTGAAAAGTGTAAACAGATTCAAAGTTAAGGAAAGCGAGAAGATAAAAAAGACACTAGGCTCGTAATAATCTATATTTATTAAACATATGGTCAGCGCAGCCGCCTTGCAAGCAAGCAGTTGGTTGCAGACGGTTGTTGCAGGTTTGCCTCCCGGCCGATGCTATGACATATGGAAAAAAAAAATCAAAACATAGTAAAAAAGTTTTAAAAATCTCTATTAAACTCATAAATCTATATAAAAAAAACATTTCTTCTATAAATTATTTTACATTTTGGAATATATAGGGGCAGTATAGCCATTTAAAATGTATATATATAACAAATATATGTTGATACGAAGATTTTCACGGGTTGCATATATAAAAGACATATTTTACGGGTTCATCCTGTTAAAAAATTTAAATATTGATATACCGACGTTTCGACTTGATCACACAAGTAATATGTCTTTTATATAACAAATATATATACTGTATTGTGACCATTTATTTTGCGTGAAAAATAAATACAGCTACGATCTAGTATCTAAAAAATTTTTTGATTATAATTCTAAAGAGTTAGCTGGTATTATCTCTATTAACTTAATTAAGTAACTTAATCACTCTATTTTATATATTTAAAAGTGTATGATTGTATTTTATTTATTTAAGAATATGTCAACACCAAGGTCGACACTGAGTTGGAGAAGTTAAACCTAACTTTCATAAATTTATTTGTTGTTAACCTGCTATAAAAAAAAAACGACAAATAAATAAATAAATAAAAATAGTTGTAATATTTACTAAGGCATTAAACCTTTAAGCATGTGCGCTTGAAAATACGAAGATAGGGACCTCTACAGGTCTTAACAACAAGCTTACTCTTTGTATTTTTCTTCAGCATCTCTATTACTGAAAATCTGATAACGGAATGTTCAAATCCTTGTTGATGCCAATTTTGTTGTCATATCCATGTTGGATGGCTGAAGAGTTGAATGGTGGAAAAAATTGAAGTCTGACCATTAAAATTTGAAGATTTTCTATCTTAATATAAACTGAGCACTGATTATATATGTGTGTGGGAGATGATGACCTGGACCAACTGATGAGTGCTGGTTCCACATGAAATCTGTATGTTGGAGATCATATATCTTTGTCACGTGTATGTGGTCATGTGTATCAGTTATATATAATAGAGCAGATAGCTGAAGGGAACTTGAAAGTCTGTGTTCAAATCCCCTCTAATTACATATAAATAATATGATAATAAAATTCTTAATCCTTTTGAAAATTAAAAAATTAAGATTTCAAAATATCAGGTTTTTTTTTACTTAATTTTAAAACATTTATAAAATAAAATATTATAATATTGCTACCTATCTGTACTTATGTAAGAAAACAGAGGGGCTTTTTGAATCACACGCTGCTTGCAATTTGCGATTATTCACATTTTCAAATATTTAATGAATAACTTGGTAACTAGAGCAATGGAAACTATGAGATTTTTGTGTATATAAAAATATTTTCAGTGCATACCACTATCTGAAATAAATATCAAATATCAAATCACTTCATAGGTTAAGAAATGTTCAGTTATGCCCTCTGTGGATAAATATTTAGATCCCACATCTCAAACAGCTAATTCGACAAGGGTACTAACTCTTTTAACTATAGAGTGCAAAGATATTAAATATTGAAACATGAACTAATTCAAAAAAAGAGTTTCAATATTTAACAGCTTTTCAGCCTATAGTTCAAAGAGATACCTTTTTGAATAAGCTATTTTGAGATTCAGGTTCTAAATGTTTATTCACAAAGGGCTTAGCTGAATTTTTTTTAACATTTAAGGTGATTTGATATTTATTTCAGATAGAAGTATGCACTGGAAATATTTTTGTATTTATCTGTGTTGGGAGTTTCAAATATTAAAAATGATTAATCTTTACTTTGTCTTTGTGCTAGTATAGTAAACATATTTGTTTAGGAGCAGATTAAAAATTGTTGCTTATGTAATTTCATGCTATCTGTTTGAATTGGTCCATGTTTCAATATTGAATATTTTTGCAGCCTATTGTTCAAAGTGGTATCTTTTTGAATTAGCTGTTTTTTGAAATGCAGACTCTAAATGTTTATTTACACATAGGTTCCGGAAATGACAATCTA